>CAJQUW010011655.1:0-65305 GCA_907163375.1 Prostheceraeus crozeri | reverse complement strand
CTTCACCACTAACATTTGAGGACGGCCCCGGGTAATACTTGCTGTTTGGAAAGATGTTGGTGTAATGTTGTGAGATCGATTTTGGTGTAGAGTCTGAAAGCGACGGAGAATGTTGACGATGGTTGTAGCGATGGCGCTTCATGATGAAAGAATGAGTAAATTGAGCGATGTACCTTCCTTTTATACTTTTCCCAACTACCTTGATGAAATGTGAAGTTAGTATGAAGTTGGGAATGATAGAGTTGAATTCGCCGATTGTTGACGCGCAGCCAGATGCGATTTCCAATACGTGAATGTCTTTTCATATAGAAGTATTTCAAGTCCTTCATGATATGATGTTAGAGATTGAAAATGACGATAAGATAAAGCAAACTCTCTTCTCACATTTCCAGTTGAATCTTTGAAATAGACGTTTCGATCATGATCCGTTTCAATACGTTATATTGGTAGGGAATCTAATTTCCAACTCATGATGTGTGGTAGTCATGTCTGATTAAGATTTGCATAGTAGGGGGGGTACGATGAACCTCACGACGAATAAATGTCATGATGGAGCGATGTATATATCTTCTACATGTTATACTTCTTTTTTTTTATCCAATTGTATTTGCGAAATGAGAAACTGTTTGCGGAATGAGAATGGTAGATTTGAATTTCATTTCTGTAATGTTGAAGCCAAACTTGATCACCCAAGGAGATGAATCTTAATGTTTCAAAATATTCCAAATCCCTCATGATATCATTGAGGTTGACAAATTGTCGCCATGTTAATGTAATTCCTCTTGATGTATGACCATGAGAATTTTTGAAATGTACGTTTCCATCACGATCAACTCTGATATATTGTAGAGAGTCCAAAATCCAAGTCTTCATGATGTTATGCAAAGTTGCAGATTAGCAATATAAAAATGTAGTTTTATCATATTTTGCTTAGCAATGCGGCTACTAAGAGATTTACTAGTAATCGAGCTGAAATCTTTTCTACTCCCATTGATAATGCACATCATCTAAATTGAAATTGGGATGTGGGTGTCTATCTACTTGTTTATAGCAACTGTGTCTATACTTTTGATCATGAGGTGATGACTATTAATATGAGGCGTACAGCTGCTTATCAATGTGAAAAGGGGTGCCGAGTATACATTCCACAGTGGTCAAAGAAAGATCTCTTATCATGTAAAAAGTTTATATATGATTTCTTGAATAAAGCGTGTAAACATATTGTCCAATTTACTCCGCACAATGATGATTATAATTATGTACATCATGTAGTTGAGAAAGATTGGATTGTTGGTTTAAGTCCAAGTTTAAGAAATGATTTAGGCTACCTCGCTAGCGCCTTAACAAGCTATGATAATTTTAACGTTAATTACCACATAAGTGGTCATAAACAGTTAATATATCGAGAGGAAGCTTATTATGTAGATCTTATTCCAAGAAATGAGAAGACGTTGGTGAAGAAGATTGTGATTAAGCCAAGAAAGGCAAACATGACTCCTGAAACATTATTGAAGAAATTTAATTATCTCCTTCGAGTTGATGGTAAACAAGTGGCAACATTGACTTATATCAAATCATCTAATCATATTGCAATAAGCAAATTAAATGATGATGATCTAGTATTAGTTTGTTCAAAAGATTTTCATCAGTTCTTACGACATCGTTCTGCAGCTGTTCATGGAAAATCTGATATGCAACATTTACCATGTGAAAGGCCAAATCAATTTGATACAGAATGGGCCGTATCTTTATACAGAAAGTGTGTAGAGCCTTTTGGTGGTTTCTTACATGAAACAAGAGTGTTGATGCCTCGCATTATTACTTCGGTTAAATTGGTTGTCGATTATTTAAATGAAGTGATTTATGAGCAACATATTTCATTTTCTGAAAAAGAAGGTACTTTGTCTCTCACTATAAGTGGAAAAGGTATTGAACTAATTATGGATAAAATTCTAATGGACATTTTGGGTTTTGACCAAAATATCTTTAAAAGTGGTACTGTAACCAAAGCTAGCGCAGACATGTCGCTATCGCGTCGTATTAACTATTTTCAGATATATTCCAATATTGGTGAAGATGTACGTGTGGGAGATGTTGAAGCTCCATTGCTAGCAATGATACCATACCAGCCAAAAAGCTGCAGTATTTTATCTGAGCATACTTTCAAGAAAGTGCATTATACAAAGCTGAAATCAAACTATTTCCCACAAATTGATATTGCCATTTATGACGATGCTGGTGCGTTGATTCCTTTTCATAAAGATGCTGTGACAAGTATCACACTCCATTTCCGAATGAAGAGTTAATGCAAACGTATGCTATTATATTTTTCCAATGTGAATAATATGGAAAGTGAAAATAGGGACTCGTTTCTAATCTACTTGCCCAGTAATGCTTCTATGAATAAATTTCCCAAAAATAAACCATCAGACTATCGAGTAGAATTAAATCGGCCACTGCATTTAGAAGGTGAATGGGAGGTTGGCGTTTCTAGTATTTGCTATGATAGCAATATTCAGAATGTGAATGATTTGGAAGAAATGATATTAACTCCTCGCACCCATGATGAAATAACGATGAATAATGCATTCCACTTCCCATACAATTTAACATCAGATGGAAAATGGAACTATGAATGGATTCAGATAAAATCAGATTCTTATGAGCCATTTGGGAATGAGAAAATTATTAAGGCATTCAACAGTGGTAATACTTCCATCATGAAGAATAAAAATCAGAAAGCTTATGAGTTTACTATCTATCATTGGAGTGGGAGACAGTTCCTCCGCTTTCATTCTTTTACTAAAGGTCTTACGCTGAGGTTGGATAGTGAATTCTATCCGCATCTTGGTTTTGGTCATGGACTACATCTAACGTCAATTGCTACTGCAAATGTTAGAAAAGTTTATTCAAATCGAATCAACAAATTTCATTATAGATTTAAAATATTTGATGAAGATGTTGTAGAATGCGAAGAACGCATCATTTTGAAAAAGCGTGGTGTTCAACCTTTATCACTTATTGGAGTTAGTAAAACGATGGAATGAGACTGTGGGTAAGAAGTATGGAGAAAAAATTATGGCGGACAAAAATAAGTTGGTTATTCAGAAATATAATGACAAACTTACAGTTTATTTCTCTCCAACCTTGCGTCATTTTGTAAGACATTATACACCTATTATTGGAAGCGGTGTGGTGTATGCTTCTCATGAATATCACACTAAGCTGATTCAGTTAATGATGAATGGTGGGTGGACATCTATGGCGATCGCATCAAGAAAATTTACCAGTCTTATGAAGAATCTAAAGTTGCTATCAATATAATGCCGCGTCTATATCATACAGTTGAAAGCTTCATTCATGTAGTAAATCCTTATATACAACAGAAGTTGAAGCATGTGATGAAAAGTAAATATGATGTAAAGACACACCACATTTCGTTTTCAATTGAAAATCAACGCGTTGTTCTGAGACTGGGTGATGACATTCAATGTCAATTGAGTAAAAATTTGAAAAAAAAACTCTTTGGTTTTTCAATGCTACAAACAGTGTTTGCTGCTGCGCATACGATTGGTATAGAAACACCAATGACACTTGATAAACATGAACAGCACCTTTACATTCAAAGTGATTTGATTCTACCTATTTCTGTTGGTGAGAAAAAAGAATACATTTTACGTGATTTCATTCATGATAAAGACGCTTCATATGGAATAGTCGAGAAGATGTTTGAATCTATTTTCTATCATCCCGTTGTCAAACAAACTATACCTCTATTGCTATCAAAATTACCAATGGTTTACAAGAGTGCATCCATGTGAAAGATACTAAATCCCTCATAACGTTAGTGTTTCGGAAAACAAAGTGAAGTCATTGTGATATGTTTATTGAAATATGTACATGAATGTGAAGCAATAGACTTTATACAACATCCACTGAAAATATATACATGAGCGCACTTCAATAAACATTGTTATATACAAAAAGTCTTTTTACTTCGTGAAGGGTGGAAATATACAGGGATAGGAAAAATGTCTTTCAGTGGAAAAGTCATCACATGGGGAATGTACAGATGTGGATACATATTCACAAGGAAAAAACAATCTCATGCGATACATAAAACAACAATGTTTATCTACAAAAATCAACATCAAAATACTAAGTTAAGGATGATTATGCTAAGACGTCTCCTGAATGTGGTAGTGTGAGTTTAATTCTTTTGGGTGGTGGTATGTTTGTGTCAGGATGTCCATGTGGAAGAGATATGTTGTGTTCTAACCAGCACCTCTTATCCTCCCATGCTGAAAGCGCCCGTTTCCTAAAAGTATGAGTTTTGATCTCATGCGACTTAGATTTTAAGATTGTCATATTGACAAACGTTATATTTTTATTTCTATAGGCTTTCTGAAATTCTTATGTTTCATATTTTGCACAATGGATTTTGATATGCCTTTAGCGCGCTTAATGCTATCATCACTATCCTTTAATTTCATAGAATACATTTTTGGACGGAGGAGAATCATTTCATCTATTTCCTTCCCTGCTGTCTCATCCTTAAAGCAGCCAAGTTTTGCCTTATTTTTGATGGAGTAGAGTGGATGATCAGTAGGATAATTTGATGTATCAAAATATCTTTCTAAAGATTTTCCTACTTCATTGAAATTTAAATCTTTTTGAGTGGTAATACCTAAGAAGAAACTATCTGTATCACCACCCAACAAACGAACCTCTTTTACGAGAGGACATGGTTTTAGTATTTTATAAAAGAGTTGGTACATTTCAAGCTTAGAATAATCTAGTACAGCTTGACCAATATAGATGGGTTTGCACAACTCAACTTCAGATTTTATCATTTTAACACCTATAAGGTCCTCATCGATAATGTCTCTATCGATGAATAGAGGTGATGAGACTAATTTGTGATACTTTTGATCATCATTAACTAGTTTGTAGTTTACGCGCTTTCTAACATCCTCCATCATCTTACCAAATAAACTGTTGTTCTCATATTTATAAAAATCTTTTTCAAAGTTATTTTGGGCTAGTGCACGTTTCTGGCTGTTGCTATCAATATATGGCTTGAGGAAGGCTTTCTGTCTAAATTTAATAATGCGGTGAACTCTTTTTAAAATCATGCCCATTTCTAAATAAAATTTTAAGATGCTAAAGTGGACTAGATAGTTTTCTTTATCATACTGGGTGAGTAAAAGTTTGCGACAAGGCTTATAGTCGGGTTGTCCACATGATTCTAAATCTTTATGAAATTGTTTCATAAAGTCGGAAAACATATCTTTACTCACTTCACCTGATTCGGGTGCGAGTGGAAAATCTACGGTTTTATGTTTAATATTATTTGGATAGATTAGATCTATCTCAAAATAATATCCCCAATCACCTTCATCTGGAATTGCTAGTATGTTGGAAGGGTTGGAGAAATGTTGAATATCACTATCATCTAACCAGCTAAACTCAGAGTGAGGTAGCGGTTTGGACAGTGAACTACCATACAAATTATTTTGGTCATAATACTTCAGATGAGTCTGGTCATTGCCTACTATTTTTGATTTTAACCTATGTTTATTTACAAATGTGAGACCACCGCGAATTCCTCGCTCAAATAAATTATACATCTCTGGATCTTGTAAGAGATGAATGGTCTCACCAGTCATTTTAAAAGCAGACTTAAATGACATGGCTGGCAGACTGACAAAGTGGACGGGATCTAACTTATCTTCTTCTAATGCCACTCGTCGAAACTCCTGAAATACATCAGCCAGCAAAAATACATCTAACTTAAGGTAGGCAATCATATATTCACCAAATGTATGGCAGTCAAATTTTATCCATGCATCTTGTGCATGATCATATAATCTTCGGTCTTACATTCTGCGCCGGTCAAATCATTTTTAAATTTATCTATGGGCGGAAGAGAAGTCTCGCCGAGTTTACTAATTGCATCAAAATATGCATATGGAAAGACTCCTTTCCGTGTGATGACTTATTAGATTTGGATATTGTTTCTTAAGATTTTGTGTTAGTGGAAGAGACTTTAGATTTTGCACGAGAGAGGCCAGTGATGCAGTCATAAATTGGTAGGAATCTAAAAATTTTATATCAAAATAGACCGTCTTATTTTCTTTAGTTTTATCGACAGGCACTTTTGCTGTCATGGCCATAAACTTCTCTCTCGTTTGTGCTATTACATCAAGCTTCCACTCTTTCATTTGACCTAAACCTCCTTTTATTATCATATGGCTGTCGTACATTGGCCCTTGAAATTATGGAAAAATGACGGGTAATGTACGCCGCTTCATCCTCAGCGAAAAATTACATTTTGAACAGAGTGCGTTTCTAAATTTACCAGTGATGTGATCATGGTCGCGCACTTTCTTAATCTTATCATCGTCAAATGTTTTCCTACATTTGGGGCAAACGTTGCAACTATCAAATTTTGCTTGATCATCTGCTGTCATATGCAATGACCTGCGATAGAGTTCACCATCATACTTTTGTTGAAATTTTACAGCCTGTTCGAGGAATTGTAGGAATTGGTAAATACAATCCTCACCTTGCCAGACGTGCATTTTATTTTTTCTATTTTGGAAATGGTCATGCCATACTTCATAGCAGGAAATGGCTGCTGGTCGATGGATGTTATCATCGATATAACATTCGATGTCAGCATAGATGACACGAAGAGGACTTAGTTCATCGCCATTCTCTCTATATGAAAACTCCTTATCTTTGGGCATGCGTTCCATTTGCAGTTTACCTCGCTTACACCACTCATAATGAGTTTCAAATTTGTTTTTACTCCTAAAGTTCCGAATGCATCTGTCACAGTAATAAATCTCTGATGAGGTAGAATTTCTTAAGTGGTGGTATAAGCGAGAAATTTTGGGAATTCCGCAGTAGTGCCATTCCTCACTATCATCCTGTCTTACTAATAAAAGGTTGACAACATGGTCATAACAACTCGAACGCGAGTTGTAGCGCAAACCCTTCAATCCCTTTTCCCAAACATGGAGAACTATTTTAATGTTGTTCAATTTTTCAAATTTTTCTATATCTTTAATTTTCATATCGTCACTATTACAGTCATCGAAGTTTAATTCATTCTCCCACTGCCTATAGCTATATGTGCGATTTCGATTCGCATTGATGTCATTATAGTGGAGAATGGAGAGGACAGCATATTTAAAACATTGCGATTCGCAATCGACATTGATGACTGCTGTTTTGTTTTTCAAATTTTTTGGAAGTTTAAAGGAGCCTCGACCACTATGATTTCCTAATAAACTGATTTTAATCATGGCGGACTCAATACCGTCAAAAATGAGACCGCTATCGCGCTCGTTAAACTTATCAATATTTAATTTTAATCCTTGGATGTGAAAATTTATCCAAGACTCATAGTCTACAACCTCGGTTGCAGGAGAGGAGGGTATGTGAAACTCTAACCTCTCTATTATTTGTCCAATATGGTGGTCGATTTTTACATATTTTATTTTAAGATAGATGAGCGCCTTCATCCTAAAATTGTCTAAATTGTTGAAGAGCGCTTCTATCAATGATGAATTTTGATGAAACCATTCCTCAAAGTTAGCAATGGTTTCTGAGGAGTCCATCTGGTAGTTCCTCACTAAATTATTTATGGACACTTCAGTGAGTCGGATAGAGGAGGTACCGTTGGTGTAGGTATCGTTCGTGTGTGTATGTTGAAGTCTGTGCGAAGATAGTTCAAAACGTGTCTCGAAAGACTGAATGCATAAATCGCAAGAAAAGGAGACATTGTTAACAGAATCATCCCTACCTTCGGAGATTGATGCCGACTTAGGTCGACAAACACCTCGCTTGATGTGTCGGGTGAGATCCCATTTCCTCGTGAAGATGTGCCCACAGTCAGCACATTCCCACTCGTTGCCATATCGCGACAGTTCTGAGCTGGAACTCGCATCACCTGAAAGAGAAATCATTCTATCATCTCTGTTCAAGTCTCAGTGTAGTGTTACAACCTACCTTGACTCAATAACTCTAAACTTTCCTCGAGAAGAGAGGGCGTTGGTGATGAAGTTGATGCCTGAAATTGAGGAAGATGCTATTAGTCACACGTTTGAGGGAGATGAGAGAGGAAATCTTTAACTTACCATTTTAATGAAATATGATCAGATAGAATAATAGTCAAAGAGAGAGATTGTGCGTTCGTCACTTGTATGATTCACAGATTAAATGAAATGACATGAATGTCACTTTGCTTATATACTTTCATTCTCTTCATTCATTGGATGTTCATTCTGATTGGCTGCTTGTTGATACTTAAGAATTAGAAAACATTTCAAAGTCATTATTCAAAGTCAGCATTTCAAAGACAACATGAGAAGTCCTCCAACAACACCAAATACCGCATTGGAGTTCTCCTCTCCATGCACATCAGCAAAGGTGCTCGTTACACCAAATGCACCAAGAAAGGCGAAGGTGGAGAAGACATACAATCTGGACAATATACGAAAGTTATCATTATCGGAGGAGTTGCCCGACCTAGTAGGCATACGGTGGAAATATTTACAATATGATGCCGAAGGGGTGATGGAGATGACCAGCAAGTCGCACTTGCATCAAATATGGGAGTGGTACACCCCTAACTCCCAACCGCGAACCGTGGCGGAGTGGGCGTACATTGAGAAAGTGAGGGACGCTGCAGAAGAACGTTTAAAGCAGCTCAACTGTTTTTGTAATCTATGTGAAGTCAGACTCTGGGACGATATTGACGATGAAGACCTTTTGAAATACATGCCATAATAAATTTGTATTTCATATTATCTTTGCTTTCATACTGACTTACTTGAATGGGGCTTTAGTGAATAATTTAACCATGTATACTTTTTCATTTGGAAATAGTAGCACGCTTAGTCTAACTTGCAAATCTTATAACATTTCATATGGACGATGATGATAGATGAAATAGTGTTAAATAAAATTAAGATAGCTTACATGATTCTGGGATAGCAATCGACTGCGATCCATGTGTAAAGAGCTTGTTAGACTATGGAAGAGAGAAGTGTGTTATGTTGCGTGTGGCGCGTGAGTGTCCTCCCATTTCATTCCATTCATCAATTCGTCTCATTGATAGAGACAGGTAGAACTCATGGTTCTCATAACGTATGCAATGGAAAGTTTTAGGCAACCTTCGACAGTTGGCTAAATGTCGCCCTGGCGCGAATGCATACTACGTTGAGACAGAGGCAATCACTTGCAAACATGACGCAGAGAGGTTTAACAAGATTGACCATTGCCGAATGTCCCTTGCGGTATACATAGCTACGGGTTTCACCGCCGTCCTATACAGGAACGCCCGTCGAAAGGAAGTATTACACCGAACTTCATTTGCAACGTTCAAGTTGACTGATAGCAGATTCAACTTAATGATAGTATTCGCCAGTCCAAAGACTGCCCAGGGCAAACCGCGAGGAGGTTCTATCATATCTTGCCCCATGGTGGCCCTTAAGAGAGCCGATGGTTCGTTCTCGGGAGTAACGTCATCTTACACCCTACCAATTCTGCTAAGAGAGTCTTTGACTCTCTCTTTGGTAGCACTGTCGACTTCCACACTAACTGGCACATGGCTAAAAAGTGGAATGTAGCGCCATTCCGTTGGATTGACAGCAGTTGCTGTCATCGGATTGCCAATCTGAGCAAGATTGTTGTGAACTCTGTCTTGCTCCTCTATTCTAGCAAATTCATTAAATAAATTTCGCGGCCTTAACTGTGGTCCGCGAGGAGAGTTGACTGCAGCGTTTGGCGTCTCCATGATTGAAATGAAATGGAATGAGAGGTAGTGGTTTATATACCCCTCTAATGTGATGTAACGTTCAAGTTGACTGATAGCAGATTCAACTTAATGATAGTATTCGCCAGTCCGAAGACTGCCCAGGGCAAACCGCGAGGAGGTTCTATCATATCTTGCCCCATGGTGGCCCTTAAGAGAGCCGTTGGTTCGATCTCGTCGTATCTGAAAATAGAAGGAAAAATAGATGAAAATATATTCAAGTGATAGAGATGATATTAACTTACCATAAGAGAAATTTAGCCGGTTCGCGACCCCTTCGATGGTGATGGTTGAGGTAAGTATTTGGCCGGCAGTTTCCGCTTCCGGTGGCGCAGCTCCTTTATTTCGCCATCATGCTTGATGGAGACATGGAGACAGCGCATCTCCGCCATTGCTCCCTCGTAGCACTCGAATGTGGCATCCAAGTCCTCACTCTCAAGGATGACGCTGTCGACGATTCTGCTCTTGATGATGGGAATGTGGAGCGTTGTTCGTCTCTCTTCTTTCTTCTGACTCTCAGTCAGGCTAGCCTTTAGTTGCTCGATTTTTAAATTTGACACCTCTTCCTGAGCTTTTAGCGATTTTATGTACGTTGTCTGCTCAGTAACGCGTTTTTCGCTGGCAAGCGCCCTTTCGCGGAAAGATTCTAAATTGATCACTTGTGTCTTGAGGGCCCGAATCTCGGCTACCTGACCCTTCAGGTGGAAATTGTCATCCCTAAGGGCCGAACATTCATTTTTGTAACGAGTGAGCTCATCTTTTAATTTCGTGAGTGCGTATTCCTGGCTCACTTTTGCGATCTGCTCATCCTTATTCCAGCTGTTCATCTGCTGCTTAATCCCCTTCTTTACTGGGGAAGGTGCGATTACTTTCTTTTTCGGGGAAGAGTGATTTGTTGGTTTTCCTATCTCTTCCGTGTCTTTAGTGATGACGACCTCCTCAGAATCGGAGTCATCTGAGCTGTCCAAATCGCTTAGTGGGGCCTTCTCTTCTGCTGTTGATGAGGTAGTGGCCGAAGCAGCAGGCTCCAAAATTGTTGCAATAGCCTCTTGTAGTGCTGCGTCAAGATCGACTGTTTCTTCGTTGAAGAAGGGTGCGATCACTTTGCCGATGTCTGATGTTATATAATTGTTTGCCTTTTTGAGCGGACAGTCGGCGTGGGCGATGTAAAATTCCTCATGCTCTTTGCCTTTCAAAAATTTCAGGCAATGTGTACAGCCGGAAATAACGGCTCTTTCCTCGTGGAAGTGAGGAGTATTCTTGTACTTATTAATGTGACGTTTGAATTCGCCACCCCTCTTTATTTCTCCGCAAGAGCACTTTTTAAATAAAAATTTTGAGTTGCCTCCCATTTTGTAACTTATGTATCTGTAAAGGAAGGATGAAATAGAATTACTAACAGGCGACATTGGCAGTCATTCTTATAATCATACAGCTAAATTGTGAGATTGGTGGAAAGTGTCGAACCTTTGAATCCGTTACAGGCATTACTCAGAGGGGATCTTATCCCAACTCCAAGGCCTCGGCCCACAAATCCAACCTCCCGCGGACAGAGCGTGCGTCATATCACTGTGTTGGTATCCGGACCCCGATTTTGACATGAAAATCAGTGGATTGTTTACAAAGGTTGCAAATTCCAAGCCGAAGCTTGCCTCCCACAACTTTATAAATGTCTTAGTTGAATTCAGAAGGTTTGAAAATCCCGAAAATTGCCAAAAAATAGCGAATTTAAATTTTTCAATTTTTTAGCACTACTTATGAAATTTTATAAGTAGTCTATCACTTAGGGCAGGTCAATAGCGACCGAACCTTTTTTGAATCAAGTCAAACGGACTTGTAGAAGCAAAGTTACAAGCCTTTAAAGTTTTGGAGTCTTTTATGGCCTGGAGACGAAGGCCATCTCCTGGCTAAGCTCTAAGTCTGACGCCTTAGCTGATATCAGCAATGAAATTTTCTAAGTCGGTTTCTTACAGAAACTCGGGATTTGGAATGTCCGAAGCTATCATCGGAGCTCAGAGAAACGACCTACCTTTGACAATCGTTCTCGTCTTAATGACAAGTCTCTCTCGGCTCCCAGCTTATATAGTGTGTGGCGATCAGCTGATGACGTAACACCCATCATCCAAACACTAAAAACCCGTCTATCTCCGGTTCTAGTGCTCCGATTGAGCTGAAAATACACCATTTCCATGTAGAATTTGACGCTGAATCCGAATCTGGCCTCCGTTTTCTCATCCGATGCTTCGTTTTGGCTCTACAGTAGGCAGCCATCGCAAAAATTCTAACTCGTTTTTCCGAAAAATGTTGAACATTTTTCTCGCCGATTGACTTGAAACTCTCCGATTGACATGAAACTTACCATACAGATAAAGAATTTCACGCTGATTCCAAATCTGAAATCCGTTTTCCCATCCGATGCTTCGTTTTGAAGCTAGAGCCCAAAACGTCCCAAATTCTAACTCTGTCGTTTTTCGCCAATGTCCCAAAATCTTAAATGGTGTCTCACATCTAATCGAAGACAGATAGGAACAAGCCGATTCTTTCACTGAATTTGTCTCACTCTTAGCTTTCAAACGAGCTATCGCACGACAAAATCCGTCCACTAGAAGCCAAAATCGAAGCAAGCTGTCCAGAGGGGGGGGGACGTCAGCGAAATTTCAGAATTTGATGAAAAATGTTTTGGTGACGGTCCCAGGTCGAAATTCCACACTTTGGAAAATTTTCAAAATTTTACCCATACGAAGTCACTCTGACACTTAGGATTTTTTCAGGTAAGCGAGCTCCGACCTAAAATCTTGTAACCGCTCTAACTTTTGAACGAAGACAGATAGGAACAAGCCGATTCTTTCACTGAATTTGTCTCACTCTTAGCTTTCAAACGAGCTATCGCACGACAAAATCCGTCCACTAGAAGCCAAAATCGAAGCAAGCTGTCCAGAGGGGGGGGGGACTCAGACACGAAGCACCACGGCGGCCGACCACGACACTCTGCCGTTCCAGAGGGGGGGGGGACTCAGCGATGGCGGCCATCTTGCGCTATCTGGTGTTCGCCGTTTTCTTACTACTGATATTTCTTGAATTATACCATAGGATTCCGATGGGAATCCTTCAACCTTACCTATAACCGAAAGCGACTGGCTGTGACACTTAACAATTTGATTTTTGTATTCAGCGTTTCAAGATCTACAAGTCCATGCTATCAAGCCCTTTGTGCGCGAATTTAGGAAGAAAGTGTCAGTAGCTCCCGGACTAAACATATTACAAAAAGAAATCTAAAAACCCGTTTAGGAACAGTACCAGGAAATAAGACTCATAAATTTACTTAATAAATGTGTTTATCAGTTATCAAGGAATCACATGGTTTTTGAAAATAAATTTCCGCACTTGACCTCTTTCACGGAGAGTACTGAAATAATGCTGCAATGAAAAGAATAGGCAAATTACATAGATGAATTTCTAAATGTAGGTGACCGATCTGACTATATAATGCTAATTGAAAATTACAAATGACCCGTTAAACAAGTCAGTAGGTGTTACCTTATCACACACAATGCCCTCAGACTTGGAAAAATAATTGAAAGCACAGTAACTGAACATTTGTAAACGCTAACCCATTGATATTATATATCTATAATACGTGTCATATGACATGCATCACATACATAATACGCATCATGCGCTTATAACACGCATCATATTTAAGCAATTATCTTGATGCTATGAAAAAATAGTTATTAACTTTGAACAAGATTTCTTTCTTAAATTTGATGTACGGATATACACGCACATGCTGGAAAGAACACTTTCAGACATCTGAACACAGTTTTCCTCATAATCCAAATGCTATAAATGATATCCCTGAACCCACCTCCAGTGTATACCGAATCTGGCCGAATCAACTGGGACGAAGTTAAAAAAGCTATTAAGAATTTGAAAAATCGCAAAGCACCCGGAATGGACACAATAACAGCAGAAGTGTTGAAGGCAGGCGGTAAACCTATGTTGGACATGCTGGAAAGAATTTCAATCTGATATGGGATGGAGAAAAGACTCCGAAAGTTTGGTCACGCATGCTTGTCACGCCAATTCACAAAAAAGGTGACAAGCTTAAGCTCGATAACTACAGAGCGATTGCACTTCTCTCTATATCAGGGAAGGTCTTCTGTCGCATCTTACTGAGGAATGAAGGAGAAAACAGAAAAAGCAATTCATGAAAGCCACTTTGGCCTCAGACGTAACCGAGGATCTATCGATGCCATCTTCATCGCGCGTCATATAATCGAAAGGGCCAAAGAACACAACGTCCCCTCCACTTCAATTTCATTGATTTTAGGGCAGCGTTCGACACCGTCTGGAGGAAAGCACTTTGAAAAATGATATGAGCTATTGGAGTTGATCCGAAAATAGTCAGAATAATAGAATCCATGTACAAGGAAATCGAATGTGCAGTAGTTATAGATGGACATTTGACAGATTGGTTCAAAGTTGATGTAGGAGTCAGACAGGGCTGCCTGCTCTCTCCTACCCTATTCAATGTTTTCTTAGAATTTGTGATGATAGAAGTAAGATCCCTAGACTCCTTTCAACATCCGCTACGCTGATGATACTACTCTAACCTCAGCAATCTTCGACAAATTAAAGCTGTCCACAACAGAATTAGAAAATTCATGTAAAAAGTGGGGCATGAAGATCAACGTCGACAAATGCAAAGTTATGTCACCCAGCAATGATCGCATCCTTATCAACGGGACACCAGTTGAAAGCGTGGACGAATTTACCTTTCTAGGCAGCGTTGTCCCTGATTCCTCGTCCGACATCATAAAAAGGGCAGCTCTATAGCTTCACAAGCCGTCTACGAAATTCATTCTGGTACGAGCGTCGTATCAGCTGTACTCTTAAGTACTGTACAAAGTACTTACTTAAGTACAAAGTACAGTACTGAAGACTGTACAAAGTCCTCATAATATACCTATAGCCATCTACGCATGCGAGACATGGACAGTGAAAACTGAAGAGAAAATAAAGCTGTAGGTCTTCGAAATTAGGTGTCTACGTGCCATCTATGGAACCAGCATCCGACACCGCATTCCGAACGAGACCATCAGACGGAACCTCCACATCAGCATCCCCATCGTAGATGTACAGTAATTCTGAAGAAAAGGCTAAGCTGGTTTGGCCACGTAGCGAGAAGACCGTCAAATCAGTATGTCTCAAGGGCATTTAGGCAGGACTTCTCCAACCCAAGACCGCGCGGAAGACCAGCGAAAAGATGGAGAGACCAAATACGAACGGACACGGGCTTGCCAATCAGCACCTTAGAACGACAAGCCCAGAATAGGAGAAGTTGGAGCAGACTGGTGGGAGCAAGGGGCGATCGTAGCCTAAACAATTAAGTCAAGTAAGTCAAGTATACACGCACATATGCAAGTATACAAACTTGCACATAGCAAAGCATGCACGTCAAAGAACAACCGACATTATTTTAGAGCAATGTCATTTAAGGCGTCGTGAATTAGTCAATTATTGAGTGTGCAGGCTTAACCAAGTCAACGAAGTGATGTCGCAAACATCATTTTTTTATCATTTGAATACATAGCTCAGAGAACACATAAACAGAATATAAAGAGAATTTCTGGGAACATTCGTTAATCAAGTATGCATTTTATTTAATGAATATACTTGCAAGTTCTGTTTATTATGCAACTTAACATTTTGCACAAATGATTCACGACAAATCTAAATTACAGTAGTACCGTCAGAAATGCATTTAACATTTTTTGTGTCAGCTCTCCTATTTGTCCAGTTTTCATGCACTAACTCTTGGTGCAAAACATCATTATCTTGGTCTTTTTTAATAGCTATTGGAGTCATAGCTACTGCCATCGTTTCTATTAGTCTATTTTATAAGGACATCTGTTCACCGTCACACGATTCAGTGTTCTCAACATTCACTACTTCCTCATTTGAAGGATTCATCTCTTCAGGAAACATCCTTTTAAAGTTTTTAGTAATGAAGTATTTTGTTTTCATCGTAAGAGGCATGGTCTTCGAACTAATTAAGAATCTAAGTGAATTCAAAATGTGCGTTCCTCCTAATCTCTCTTCAATGTTATCCTTCAACGCTAGCTCGTAACCTTCGACATGCCGACTAAATTCTTGGATCAAAACTTCCAGTACTGCATCTCCTTGTAACATGTTCAAGTTTGTCTCTAACTGACCAACTACGATGGCCGCGGGCTTGAATACATCATGTATCTGTTTCATTGATGCAACTTCTTCATCAGTAACAGTTAATACGCTCATCATAGAGTAGGTACATCAATCTATATTACTACTATACTTACTCTATGACGTTCATCTTTAATTCTAATAACGCTTGGTTTATTGAATCGACATGTTTTTAAAAAAAGAGGAAATCATTGCTAGAAGACTATTCCATCAAGTCCAAATATCTATTTGAAGACAAACATGATGACCGGCGTATTTTGATAAGAGATCATTCTTTAAAGGAGACTTTGTGAATAGACGAACTATATTTCGAACCTTTGTCACCACAGATGAATAATTGATATTAACAATTTCACTTTCTCGTGAGGCCAAATCATGATGAAGCTCAATGTTCAGTTTTGTCTGACCATCTAAATCATCTTCTCCACTAGAATCATCGTCCTTTTCATCATCAATCGATTCATCGGATCGACATTTTGTATATAATGATGAAACGACGGCCAGATGTATTCTATGTGTATTCCAAGTTATAGTTTAAATTTTCTATGTGGATTTGAATTTGTTGCCATTATTTCAATATAATAAAAATATAACCCGCATACTAGTGATGCTGCAAATAAACTTAACATGCAATTGTGTCAACTGTGTGTTACATTACCTCTATGACATAATTATGAATTCTTTTCCAGATGCATAAAGAAAAGGCCGATTCTCATCATAAATACGGTATATGGCATTACCAACTTGCAGAAGAAATATCTAATTTCACATATTCATAATTCATCATTTATTTCACAATAATCTGATACATTGTTTCCTTCCATCAAAGTGCTGGAAACGGAACCAGTTCTTGCAGATTTATTGGAACCGGATTCAGTACCAGAACCCAGTCCTCGAAATTCGTAGGTATATTAAATTCCAGTTACACTTCAGTGAAATTAGCGAGCTGTTGAAGTCCTAGGCCAGAGACATGAGGAAGATCTTCATAAACACGGGTTCTTGTTTAAAGCTCACTTCTTGATGTAATGGTGCAGGTTGCATTGACTTTTTGTCCATCATTGGAAGACAACTTCCTCGGGTATTCATCAAATGCCTACCAGTGGGGCAGCCAGGTTTCCCAGAAGGGGGAGGCCTTCCTTATTGGATCGTACGTGTAAGCCCTGCCTTAAGTTAAAAACAAAGCGCAAAACTGAAACTGGGATTAAGTTTCAATCGAAATTCTTCTTTCAGAGAGTGACTAGAGTTATATGAGTGAATATGAGAAGTCTATCACACATGAAATCATAACCACATTTTCATGAATAATTATGTCACTGATCTTGTTGCAGAATTCTTTGCTGTTCTTTATACATGTGCCAGTCTTGCCCACCAACGGCGATATTATTGTTGCTAAGTGACGTGACAAATTATAAGTTGGTGAACTTCGAAAAGAAATTATTGGGTGTAATGGTCGATTTTCCTTGTGCATCTTAACCGTTGGGTGCATTGGAGATATACACGTTTCAGTACTTCTCAGATTGAAAAACATGTGGTCACTAAAACGGCCCTTCCGCTTTACCCCGAGGAGAATCCTGTTCATATTGCATTCTGTTGTTTTGGTTGGATCTTTTTTCAATTTCTGGTATGTTTTTCCATCTGTTAGAGGCATATCCGTACTTGATCGTACTCGGTTCTTTCTAAAACCACCACGCAATTTCCTTTGTCTGCTTCACATATCACTATCGAAGGATCACTTTGTAGATGAAATGAAACCGATGAGAAATCTACGAGAGGTTAATATCTCATTTGACGCTATCTCCCTTTTTACCAAAGTGCCTATCCAACTAGCACTCAGAGTAGCCCGAAAAAGGCTCGACCGTGATGTACAATGGCAGGAACGAACGGAATTGAAGGTCGACGAAATATTAGAACTATCGACATTCTGTTTGTTAACCACTGAGTTTTCTTATGACAGTGTTTTTTATCGACAGACGTATGGCTGTGCGATGGGTTCGCCCAAGTATAGGGAATATGATCGTTCCAGGACCAGGACAAATTCTCAAATTTTTTCGTATTTAAAAGAACGACTAAATTTAAGAATTTTGGTCATTTTTCAGGTTATGAAGACCTAAATTAATAAATTTAGGCGTTTTTAAAAATGTCTAATTTTTCAAATTTTTTCAAAATCTCAAATTTGAGAATTATAATTTTTCTCTTGAGAATCATGACCGCTCCAGGACACCGAAAATCATAAGAGTTAAGAATCTCAAATTTGAGATTCTTAACTCTTATGATTTTTTCGTTGTCTTGGAACGGTCATGATTTGAGCAAGAAAATAATTATAATCTCAAATTTGAGATTCTTAACTTTTGTGATTTTTTCATTGTCTTGGAACGGTCATGATTTGAGCAAGAAAATAATTATAAACTCAAATTTGAGATTCTTAACTTTTATGATTTTCGGTGTCCTGGAACGGTCATGATTTGAGTAACAAAATAATTATAATCTCAAATTTGAGATTCTTAACTTATATGATTTTCGGTGTCCTAGAACGGTCATGATTTTCAAGAGAAAAATTATGATTCGCAAATTTGAGATCATAATCATTTTCTTGCTCAAAAAATTGACCGTTCCAGGACACCGAAAATCATAAAAGCTAAGAATCTCAAATTTGAGATTATAATTATTTTCTTGCTCAAATCATGACCGTTCCATGACAACGAAAAAATCATATAAGTTAAGAATCTCAAATCTGAGATTATAATTATTTTTTTGCTCAAATCATGACCGTTCCAGGACACAACATCAGAAAAATTGGTAATTTTAGGAGTAGTTAAAATAACCCCAATTATCCCTAAATTTATGAATTTTTAATCATTTTTATATCTAAACCAGGTTAAGAACCCTCTAATTCATATTTAAAATAAGTCTAGGGGAAAAATATTTCTTTAAAAATGGATGAAACAAAAATGGAAGAAACCTCAAGAATATATCCTTCGTTATCTCAATTAAAAATAACTGAATTGAATAAAGAAAAACACAAAGATAGAGTTAGGCATATGAAAGATAAGGAATCTCAATTATTATTAAGATTAGAGCATTATAAAAATTAAGAAAGAGATGGTCTAAAGTTAAGAATGTAACACAAGGTATTGGAATATTTTTAACAATAAGTTTAGGTGCTTTAACAATTGTTATATCTTCAAGTGTTTTAGTAATTCCAGTAGTTGCTACTGCTTTAACAGGTACGGGTGTTTTTACAACTTCACTTGTTACAATGTTAGATAAATCTTTAATAACTAAGAAACGAAAATCATTAAAAACTAAACATTTACATATTAAAGAAATCTATGACAAATTACATTACTACTTTCAAAAAGTATGTGATGATAATGTCATTACGTTAGATGAGATTGAAAAATTTGATCAAGTAGCTAATGAAGTAAATCAAATATCATTTAATGATAAGAATAAACAGCTCGACAAAATTTCTAATGATGGTAAAACTTCTATTGAGGAAACTGATAAAGTTTTTTTAGAAGAACTAAAACCTCTAAGCGAAACTTTCAGCAAAACTTTATTAAACAAAACTTAAAACGAAAAGATGTCAGACGCCAAAGCAATAAAAAAATAATTTGTTCAGTAAAATGTTTTTGTTGTATTCCAATGTTACCACAAAATTCAAATATTATATTTTAAAAATGGATAAAATTAAAGCTGATAATCAAAAAAGAATCCAACAATTAGATGAGTTAATAAAACAAAAAAATATTATGAAAGAAAATCATACTCAGCATAGAATGATAAAAGCTGGTATTCAATCTGATATGTTTGAAAAAATGAACCAAACCGAGCAAGTAAAAACTGATTTTGAAAAAACTATGGAATCATTTAAACTCTTGAAAAAAAACTTACAAATAATGATAAACAAATTAATATAACAGATCCAGCTCACAAAACTATATTAGATGACTATGGATTACTAGAATCAAACTTTAATAAGAAATTACCAAAATCTATGCAATTTGAACATTCTATTTCATTTATAGATGGAAAAACAATACCTAGATTTTATCTCGGACAAAAAGAAATATTTCCACAACCTTTTCGAGGTTTAATTTTTTCACCAGATAAATCTCCTTTTAGTTTAGATAGAAATTTTGTTAATCTTTTAAGAGGAGCAGATTTAAATAATTATGCTGTAGAAGATCTCATAAAATATAAAGCTATGTTAGATAGAGTTGGTGCAGTAAAATCTCTTAGACGTTATAAACAATTACAAAATTTATTATCAACGCGAGTTAAAGTAGGAAAAGGTTTTAAAACTGAAACAACTGTATTCTTACCAGATGATCCACAAGAATTACTAAATAGATTAAATATTTTAATATCTGCAATAAAAGTTGGACATAATTCTTGTTTCAATGAAATTCATGCTATATTGAAAAGACTGTTAGAAAAGAAGATTCTAAATGAAGAGGATTATAAAAGTATCGCTGAAATATGTTGTTGTTTTTAATTTTTTTATAAAAAAATATTTCATAAAAAAATATTTATTTAAACTTCTAACTAACAAATGTGTTCAGAAGATTTAGACAAAATTAATAATCATTTAGAAAATCTAACAGAGATTTTGGGTTCATCAAAATTTAGTACGACGTTAAAAATTATAACAACTACTTCATCACACACTTGTAATTTAGAACCCATTTTATACATTTGGAACAAAATAAAAATTATCAAATTGCATTGACTAGTTTCTCCACATTTAACACTATTCAAAATGTTATCAAAGATGTGAATGATCAATTTAGATATTCTACTGATAAAGGTAAAACGTGGAAAATACTAACTTTTCTTCCTGGTTCTTACGAAGTTGAATCAATATCAAATGAAATTAAGAGACATTTAGGTGTAGCATTTAAAGATAAGAAACAATTGCATTTTGCAGTTGAACCGGCAGTTAATACATTTTCTCTTACTTTAGACGAAAATCATCAAATTGATTTTAATCATGATAGATCATTGTCAAAACTATTGGGATTTAATAAACAAACCTATAGTCAAGGTTATTTTTTTATGTGAGAAGATTCCAAAAATAACTGAAATAAATTCAATTGTTGTACATTGTGACATTATTGGAGGAGGATATATAAATGGTAAATTGTCAAACTTAATATTCAGTTTTCCAGCTTTTACTGTACCCATTGGTTATAGATTAAATGTAATTCCACAAACATTAATAGATTTCCCTATTACAAGAAAAACTATTAACAACATTAACATTAGAATCACTGATGAGAAAGGACAAGAAATAAATTTTGGAGGTGAAGAGATTATGATAGATCTTTTGGTTCGAGAAGTTTAATTTTCTTCTTCTTAAAAAATAAAAAAATTTTATCAAAAATGACTGAAGTGCCTCCATTAAATAAAAAAAATTTAATCATCATCCAAATTTATCTGATAAAGTTTTGTCAGTTATTTGTGGAAGATCGGGATGTGGAAAAACATATTTATTATTTCAAATTTTAACGACTCCAATTTTTTGAATTATAACAATCTTATAATTTATACAACAACAGCAGAACAACACGTCTATCAATTTTTAAAATATGGATTTGAAAATAATCTTAAAAAACAGCAATTGCTTCATTATTCAAAGAATATGAAAAATCTGAAGATTAAGAAGAAATAAGTTCGTGGTGTGAAGAAGCAGCAAAAAATAATCAGTTAGTAGAATCCAATAAAAATAAGCATATAAAGATACAATTAATAGATGATAGTGGTAATATGCAAGATCCTAGTAAACTAGATAAAACAATGAAACTTTGTGTAATTTTTGATGATTGTGTTAATGATAGAAATCAGTCAGGTCATAGAAATTATTTCACAAGAGGTAGACATAATAACTGTAGGGTTTTTTTATTTAACACAAAGTATGTATTCATTAGATGGAAGTGTTATTAGAAAGAATGCAAGTATATTTATACTATTTGAAATAAATGCAAGAAACTTAAGTGATTTTCTTAGAGATTTATGTGTAGAAATAAAGATGAATTTAAACAATCGTGTAACAATGCTTGGTCAAAAGATTATGGCTTCATTACAATTAATATTGATAAAAAAATTCATGATAGAGTTATCGAACAATTGTTCTCTGACTAGGCTTCGTCCCGACTAGGCGTTTGAGATAAAAAATATTTTCGTGGAGTGAGAAATTTTTTTTTCTTCTAGACTGATTTAAATAATAAAATTTTTTTTCTAGACGGATTTAGATAATAATAATAAATTTTAAAAAGGTAAAGTAGTTATTCCATCAGGTAAAATTTTTCTTTTATCATCAAATGGATCTGATGCTAATTTATGTTCCTCTTTTAAATACATTTTATGTTTCTTTGAATTAAGTCTATAATTACATGCTGTTTTTACTTTATTATTAAATAATGCATTCTTATAATCTTGAAATATTATTTGGTAAGACACTGATGCCTTTGAAATTCCTTTTAATGTGTTTTAATTTGTTTTCCTTTTATGTGTTTTAATATTATAACAGTAACATTTAGATTTTATAAATATAGTTTCTGTTATGTACTCTTCATTTCCTTCCAGTGCATCTTTTACTTTACATAAATCAGAAGGATGAATGAAATCTTTTATTTTATCAATTTCTTCATCAAGTGAAGAATTATACGGTATTGTTAATTCTAAGAAAACAGAATCGGTATCTGTAAAGTGTAATTTATAGTTTTTGCCATAAGCAGGTGCTAAGTAATCATATATAAATCTATACATAAATAGTTCAGCTAATTCTAATATAGTGAATCCAATAAAATTAAACTTATCATGTTTTACGCTGATTCGACATAAATGTACAGCACATAGTTCATCACTGAATCTAGTAGTTGTTTTATATGTAGGTTTCCTTGTTAAATTTTGAAACCTATCTTTATCATAAACTATTTCAATATTTTGTCTATTACGCACATTTTCTAAAGTCTTACCATAAAATGCATTATTCATTAATTTAAAGAACACGTTTCCAAAATCATCTTTATTTCTTTTAGCTATTTTACGTTTTCCAATATTGAACTCTATATAATTTTTTAACTACCTAGATTTTTTATACATTAGTTTTTGATGTATTTTAGTGAGAATCATTCCATGTTCTAAATACTAATCTAGCATTTTTCCTTCAACAACATACTTTCCTTTATTACTTTGTGTTAACATGAGTTTCTTTGTTGGCCTGTATTTCTTAGGAATTATAGATTTTTGATAATCTGAAAAATCTTCTATATTGGGAATTTTGTATTCGGGACTGAAAGGAAAATATTTTGTTCTATCTTTTATTTCATCAGGATATGCTAAATCAAATTCATATATATAACCATAATTATGAACGCCATCATGTGCTTTTTGATAATCAAGAATATTACACCATTCCATCTCACCTGTTGGTAATTCTTATATCATGCAAAAAGAATATAAGCTATTAAAATCATAATATAACAAATAGTTTTCTCTCATGAATTCATCAACTGCTGCTTGACTCTCTTCATTTGATATAAGTCCTTCTATATTTTGATTAAACAATTTTATAAACTGATCGCTTTCTTCTGGAGATGAAGGTTTCATTATTCCATAATCATCAGGATTTACTTTTTATTATAACATTTAACATATCTATTACCTAAAACTGATGAAACACCACCTCTAACCCAAGATTCAAAAAATAATAATTTATCATATGAATTTTCTTAATAATGTTTAAGTTTAACACCAGTATGTTTTAATCCTGCTAACTATGTTAAACCTGGTGTAGAATAACAATAACATGGATCTATTCCATAATATTCTAAACAAATATCACGAAAGTTTTCAAAAAGATCAGTAAGGATTAATACATCTATCTGAAGATATTTCATTGTATAATCGTACATTGTACTACAATTTAACTCTCTCCAATTCTTTTCAGCTTCTGCATGGTCTTCTTCAGATAATTGTGATTGCTTTAATGTTGATTTCAATTTATTTATTGGAGGAAGTTTTTGTTCTTTCATTATTTCATTTATTCTATTTATATCTCCAGTTAAATATTCATATGGAAATATGCCTTTTAAAGGTTTTAAATTATATTTATTTAATATTTTACATTGTTCAGGTTTCAAAGTTTTTCCCATAACATCTAATGAATAAGGAGTAAAAAATCTAAATGCATCTAAAATTCTAATACAACCTAATTGCATTGAAAAATATTCTTTATCTGTTTTGCATAGTACATTCATTTGTTGTTGTTGTAATTTTTCAGATGAAAATAAATCTTTCATTACTAAATGGAAATCATATTTAGAACCATTGTAGAAATATAAAGGAACAAAGTTATATTTAAATTTATTAGCATTAAGATTACAAGAATTATGTGCTGCTCCTCTATATAATCCATTTAGATTATCATGATCTTTTACTTTATCAATATATCTACCTCTGCCACTTTTATAATTATTTGTAAATTCTTTTCCACATTATATTTCATCAATGAAATGATATTTTTCTTCATCGGTTAATGGCATCATTGGTATATTTGTTTCAAGCAATTGTGAAAAACGACCTTGTTGTTCTTCTACTTTCTTTGTAAACATTTCTGAGCTATCTTCACCATAGTAATCATAATATTCTGATTTAAATAAATTGGGATAATTTAAATGAATGTACATTCCCCAACATAATGGTTTTTGTTCAAATAAATATTTTTCTTTACTTTGTTCAGGTGCACTTTTTTCATATTTACCATTATCAGAATTTTGTGCTATGTTAACATTATATGCTTCGAAATCACAATAAATAGTAAAGGATACTTTATTTTTGAAATAATGTCTATTATATATTAAATGATCATCTCGAGGAAAAGTATTTTCAAGTGCATCATTTTGTTGACAATTATCCAAATGTCTATTCTTTTCTTCTTTAGTTCTAAAGCTCGTCATACATTGGAGACAGGGAAAATTAGTATTATCTGAAGTTTTTGTAAATATAGAAACATCTTCACACAATATAAAATGTCCCTGATAATATAATATATTCGCTTGTGGTGATTGTTTTTTTGCTTTATTTTTTCAATTTTATCTTGATATATTTTATGTGTTAAATCGATATATCTTGTAAGATAATTTGTATACTGTTGCAAATTTTGATTTAAAATTTCTAACTGATAATTATTTTCATTATTGAAATTTTCTTTATGTTATTGATGACATTTCTTAAAACATTCATTTATTTTTTGATTGGTTTCATTTAATTCTTTATTATCTTCATTTAATTTTTTATTGTCTTCATTTAATTCTTCATTTAATTCTTGAATTGATTCGATCTTAATTTTATATGTATGGAGATATTCTTGTAGTAACATCCTTGACTGTTGAAAATAATCTGTTTTACATTTTGATAAAATTTTATTTAAAATTTGTAATTTTTGATTATATTCTGACAATAAGGATGAATAATTGGAATAATAATCATAATTAAATCTACGTCTTTTATAATTATTATGATTAATCATTACTGGTGATGATGTTTTAACAGTTTCAAATTTTTCAGTACATATTATATTTCCTTGGTAAAAAATATTATGATGCATGTAATTTCCTCTATTATTATATACTATTTCTGATTGACATAAAATTTTCTTATTCAAATATAATTTTTTTGAATCTGAGTAAAATGGAGTAATATCACCAATAGAAACATATTTCACATTGAATTCAAAAATATTTACTTCTATTAAATTTTTATTCTTTTTATGAAACTTCATTAACCTATTATAATCATATGGAAATTCATCTAAGCCATCAGAGAGATCAAATTCCTTTATATATTCTTCTTTATTATAATGACTTTGTCTTTCTTTGTGACATTTTGCAGGATGTAAATCTGCCATAACACTCCACAGAAAACAATAATCATCTTCATTTTTTATGTTGATTATTTGTGGTGAACTGAAAAGAGGGGGAATGTAACTACCACCAGTATTATTTTTACATTTGTCAATTACTATTTTCTTGGATATTATTTTAACAAATCTCCAACCAGATTCACGTAACTGGGCTTCAATTATACAATTTTCTAATCTATTTATCATTATTTCAAATATGCGTTGTATATCATTTGCATTATGAATTTCTTGTGAATTTGTAAAATGTCCTTGTATTATTTCTGCAGGAATTGCATCAGGTCCATTTTTTGTATAAAGTACTTCTACATTCATATAACATTTAAAAGATTTATTAAATATATTATAGAAGTTTGCTAATACATCATAAAAAGCTTCATCGGTTTCATTATGTTCAACAGACTCATCAAATAAAAATTTTATATCTGTTACACCTTCATCAAATTCATCTATTTCGTTAAATTCATGAGTGTCGCTAAATAAATATCTTCCATCTGTTACATGTTCATCTTCACTATTAAAAACTTTTTTATATTCCGAATGTGAATAATCATCAAATATTTTTTTAACTTTTATATCAGTAGGTAATGTTTCTAGATAGTTTTCATAATTATTTAATTTTGATATATTTTCTTCATTAGCTCGATCTACATTTTGTAAATACATTTTACTTTTTAAATGAGATTGATAACTTCTTTTTGCTTGCAACTTTTTTTGCATAAGACACAATAAAACTTTTCCATTTTTTATTTTTTCAAGAAAAAATTTGTGTTTTAATTTTATGCAAAAAATCTCACCAATTTTAGATTTCATAAATTTTAGATTCTATAAATTTTAGATTTTATAAATCTTATAATTTTTTTAAAATAAAGGGAGGAAGATTTAATTGATGCAATGTTTTTAAATCATAAACTGTTAAATGTTCTTATTTAATTAACCACCATAAATTATTGTATGCCAAAAATACTCGGAAACTTCTTAAACAAAGTCGAAAATCATTTGTTTTAGTATATTTTGATATACCGCGTATTTTTTCAAATCTTTTACAAATTGCATATATTTATGGTGATAATAAAATTTGACTTCTTGTTTTGGTGTAAGAGGATTTGTAGGATGACGATGATCTTTTAAAACTGGTACATGTTCTAGTTTATACATTTTATCGTGTAAATGTTTATCGTTGAAAATTTTATCGTGAAACTTTTTTCTCCAAGATTCATTTATTGCATCGAACATTTTTTAGAAAAAAATTATTTTTTTATTGTTAAAAAATGTTGTTACCAAATGTTGGTGGAGGTGTATATATCCCGAATAATCGTGAATCAGAAATAGAAATAGAAAATTATATCATGAAAACTGGAAACGTTTTATCTGGTCCATTACATCTTTCTATTCTTCCGCAACAAAATACAGAGTTAACAAATAAACAATATGTTGATACACAAATCAATGTCGTAAAAGAAAAATATATAAACGATGTTTTGGTTCCACTGATGAATGAATTAAAGTTGCTTAAACTTAATGACAAATATTAAACGAAAAATTATTAAAACTTGATAAAAAGGATAGAGAGCTAGAAGCAGATATAGCAAAACTTTTTTAAAAAAATTAAGAACAATCAAAAATTTTAATATTACTTTCTATAAAGTTAAAATCTGGAGTCATTAAAAATAAACATGAGATTCAACTATTGAAAGAACAATCAGAAAATGAATTAGAAAAACTTCCTAAAAAAATTTTTAAAAATTTAAAGCAGTTACAAGCTACATACCAAAAAAGTTTTGATGAATTAAGTTCTAAAATTACTCAACAGATGAAAAAGATGAATAGAATAATAAATGAAGTAAACTCACTTAATCAAAAAGTTGATAAAATGAAAACTCTTAAAATCAATTTAGAAAATGAATCAAAGAAAAATTTACAAGTAAACTCTAAATGAAATAAAGAACAGTTAGATGCTGTTAAAAGACAGTTAGATGTTCTTAAAGTTCAATTGAATGCTCTTAAAACGGCGTTGAAGATGAATCAGCAGAAAATGCAAGTTAATAGAAAAGAAATTAAAATACATCACACGCTGCTTGTCGCAATAGATAAAGTGCAACAGAAAATTCATAAAGTTATCTCGAAGTTGTTGTCCATTCACACACGTACATCTTAATCCTAATCGTAAATCTATTTCCAAAAAGTCAAATTTAATCCTAAAAATGCCTATAATTTATAAACACAATCTTAAACATTTTTGCTTCAAATAAAAAAATAGCACATGAACCATCTATGAAATCTGTTTATCATTATAACAATGTAGAAACTATTCAAAAAGGAGGAGATGGTGTAAACCGCGGAGCTGGAATATTTTCTGGAATGAGTGATAATATAGGAAGTATCGTTAACTTCATTAAAAATAATAAAGATTTGATTTCATCTGCTGCAAAAGGAGCAGGTGCTATAGGTAGTACAGCTAGTGCAATATCAAATGCTGTCAAGTCTCAAAACGAATTAAAACAAGTAGAAACTATTCGTAAACTTAAGAATGATTCTGAAGAACTAAAAAAATTAAAAAAGCTTTCAGAGGAGACAAAAAACAAAATTGCTAACATAGCTGTGGGGGGTGAAACCTTGAAGAGTGGTACTCCATCAGAGAGTAAATAGGAGGAGAAATCAATTGAAGAAATAAGAGGTAATGGTTTAGCAAAATTCTAAAATATATTCGAAAAGGAAACCTCAGAAAATATTTTTCTCTGTGTGAGAAAATTTTTTTCTGTGTGTGAGGAAAACAAAAAAGTCAAATTATTTTTTATAAAAATGTCTTCTCTTATCGAAAATAAATTTAGATTAGACGATCCTCCGCTCGTCAGTTACAATCAAAAAATGAATGCCTATATATATGATATATATATATGATATATCCTTTTTACACTGAGAATATTCTCTATATAGTGATGCCAATTTTACAATACCATTACCAGATACCGATAATGTTGCATTAGAGAATAATTTCTTTCCAAGATTATTTACACAAGTGCGTTTAGATGTTGCAACTCAAAATATAGAAACAATAAGTGATTCTCCAGGTGTAATTGATGCAATGCTTAGATTTGTAACAATTGGTGAAAATAATAAAAAGTATGAAATCGAAGGTTGGTTTCCTGATACTAATGATGGTAAAATTATAGATGATTTAACTGACGCCGGAACAGATGCAGCAGGAATTGCGAAAGATTTAGAAAATATTGCAAATCATTTAAATAAAGCAAACAATAGGGCATATAAAGAAAGACGTGAATTTAACAAGAAAAGTAAACAGACAGTAAATTGGTCATTGTCTCCATTATTCGGATATTTAGATTATGATAAAATATCATGTCAATTAAAATTTAAATTAATAATTCATCGCACAGCAAATAATGAATTAATCTTTTTTGGTAAGACTGGAAAAAAAGCATATTTAAAAATTGATAGACTTGAATGGTGGATTAAGCATATTACTCCTAGTTTAGAGGTTGAAACAGCTATTGCAAAAAGATTAAATACTAACAAACCAATTCCAGTAAATTTTCTAAAGCGTAATGTTAATTCTGTAACTTTTTCTGAACAAAGATTCGACTAGCATTTTACTAGAACTTCGAATACTCCGAGATATTTATTACTAACATTTCAAAGGAATAATTCTCCAAGTTTTGATAAGAACAACAATCTTTTTCATATTAATACAATTCGAAGTTTACAAGTTTCATTAAATCAAACCCGATATCCAATTGATCCATTAAGATTCGATGATGCCAATAATCAATTTATGGAAGGATATGATGCTTATAGAAATCTTTGAATAGAATTTGGAGTTGAACCACGATTAACTCCTGGAGATTGGAGACATTTATATCCTGTTTTCTGTTTCGATTTAAGTGCGCAATCTGAAGATATTATCAAGACTGGTTGTGATGTAACAATTAATATTGAAAAGAAAGATTCCACAACTTCATTGATGGCTTATGGTTTATTGCTAGAAGATGTAAAATATTCTATTGAAATTCTTGATGGAAAGATGGCTAGGATAAGTTAGTAACCTTAGGACCTTTGGTCCGATAGGCTGAAGCCTCTGAACAAAGTTCTATTGGTTAATTAAAATTTTTGGTGACTTTAAATTTGTTCTTAACTTAAAATTTTTTCATAGCTAGAATAGATTAAAAAAATTCTTAGATTAAAACTTTTTCATAACTAGAATAGATTAAAAAATTCTTAGATTAGAATTTTTGGTGACTTAAAATTTTTTATTAAAAATGTCGCAAGCGAAAAGTAATAATAATAATAAAACTGTTGAATTAAAATTACGCAACATTGTTGACAAAAATACACCTGAAACTATTACGGTTAACAAAAAGAAAAATTTCATAAGTAAACCAATGATAGAGAATATTAAATTACAAGAATAGAAGAATGGTGGAATTCTCCCAATAATTCCACTAATAATAGGTGGCATAGCAGCAAGAAGTGTTGCAGGTGGGACAGGTGGGATTGTCCAAGCAGTAAATAAAAATAAATCAGAGAAGGCGGCATCAGAAGAACAAAAACGTCATAATAGGGAGTTGGAGAAAGTTGCTAGGGGAGAAGGAGTAGTAGATAATTTTGTTAGTAAATTAAATTTGGTTGATGAAGGAAAAACGAGTTCCCAAAAACATTCTACATAATGTTGATGATTTAATTGAGGTAAAAGAAACTAAAGATGGTTCTGGAATATATCTAAGTCCTAGTATGATTAGGTAAAACATTTATTTTATTTTATCTTTAAAAATGTATTCTACAAATTCCGAAAATTTAATTAAATTAAAAATTTCTAATTTAGATTTATTGAATTATTTCTTGCCGAATGAAAGAGACTACAAATACGCATTGACCGTTATAGATTTATATACACGATACGCTTGGGTAAAGCCTTTAAAAAATAAAAGTGGTCTATCAGTTAAATATGCGTTTGAGGAAATCTTTAAAGAAAGTAATAGAAAGCCAAAAAAATTGTTTGTTGACAAGGGGTCTGAGTTTTACAATAGAAATGTTAAGCCACTATTTGATTCAGTTTATTCCAGAGAAAATGCTGGCAAAGCCGTAGTAATAGAAAGATTTAATAGAACGTTCAAAAATAAAATATTCAAGAAATTTGCGGAACAAGGAAATCAGAAATGGTTAAAAATATTACCAGGAATTGTTGATCATTATAACAATAAGATTCATTCAAGTATTGAAGAAACTCCAAAGAATGCTTCTGACGATCCTGATTTGATACGAAAGAAAATATTCGAAAATAATTATTCGAATGAGAGCAATCCGAATTTGCAAAAGCGTAAGCCGAAATTTAAGATTGGAGATAGAGTAAAGAAATTTAAGTATAAGAATAAATTTGAAAAAGGTTTTGTTGGTTATTGGACTAAAGAAATATTTGAAGTTTGCAAAATAAATAAAACTTCTCCGATTACTTACGAAATCATAGATTTAGATGATAATGAAATCAGAGGCATATTCTATAAAAATGAATTACAAAAACCGAGCTTTAGCTTCGTATGAGCTTTAATTACAAGTATCCTTTAGCTAGCCATTGGAACTAACGTTTCGGGAATGAAATTCCCTTATTCAATTCTAACATAATATCAAGAAATGGTACACCTTCTTGCAATTTGAATAAAACGTAGAGACATAACTGACCACAATAAGTTCTTCCTGGTTTTTGAATTTGAAATGTATTATAAATTCCATTTCCCAGTAGTTCTTTGACTTCATTTGTAGGGGGAAGTCCGTATGAATCGAACCAATAGTTCTCAGCCTGCGGGCGATCAAAATAATAATTAGAACCGTCTTTATTTCTTTGTCCCACAGACCAATGTACTCCTTTTTGATCTGACGTGTGGAGATTTACTACAAAATTCACTTCAGGTACATCTTTTATCAATAGTAATTCATTTCTCATCAATACGTGAAAATTCTTTATTCCTAATTGATTAATAATCTTCTTTAGATCAAAATTCGTTGTTGTTTGTTTGCCGTATAATTTTAAGAACTCAGTCAGACCAAAGGCTCTGGGAGATAGTTCACTTATGTTACTCAGTCCCACAGAAGGAGATAAGTGACGTGTAGCTGTGGGATTTTCACCATTCATTTTAAATGAAATAAAAATGTATAACTAGCTGACACGGTGTGATGATTTACTAAAATAATACGAAAAATTCAATAGCACTTTTAGAGATGCAACAATAATAGCATCAAATAAATCACTATTTCCCTTGAAGAATGAATTCAGTTTTCTCCTGATGGCGATACATGTGATGGCGACGCATGTGTTGGTTGTTGCGCTGTGCGTTCTTCCTCCATTTGTAAAAGAACCTGCTCATAACTTGGTGGATTAGATGGACGTTGAACAATGGACGATGGTCGTTGGCGAGTTTCTTCAATTAAAACTTCATCTTCCTCTTGCAATAAAGTTCTTTGTAATGAAATGTACGCTTGCTGTCTGCGTTCTATTAAGTTCAATATTCTTTTATCAATTGTATAATTGAATAAATTGTATAAATCACCCAGATTATGAAAAACTTCATTCATATTTATGTGAGAAAATATTTTACTCCGTGGTTGGAGTCTGGCTATTTGTCTTGTTATTTTAGTAAGTCTCTGCTTTTTCGTTTCCAACCTTAAATTGCGTTCTCGATTTCCTACCATTGTAAAATAACAGCACAAACAGACAACTGCAATTTTCAATGTAGCTGGTTTGCAAGAAAGTGAATTCAATAAACTGCACATCCTTTCAAAGTAGGAACCTTCAAGCGCAAATAAAACGTTAATTTTCCCTTCAATGCGGGTTGTGAAATTACATTCACACTATAAGAACAAAAGAACAAATACAATCTAAACACAATAGACATATGAGAGAGAGAGGATAAATGAATGAATGAATGAGCATTTCTATTCATTTTGGTTTCCATAACAATAATTCATGCGACATTATTTTGAATGGAAAAATACACCGACTGTCGAACCATGTCGGCACTTTTATCGACAACTATGTCGGCGCTTTTATCGACAACCATGTCGGCACTTTTATCGACAGCCATGTCGACAAACTTTCTGACACATTTTCTGACACTTTTTCTGGCTGCCAGAACGGTTTTGGTGTAAATTTCCATTAGCGTTCAAGGTCATTCTATCAAAAGCATACGGGAATTATTCTCATTGAAGACAAACAATTGTTTTAAAGAATGCATGTCATTGTGAATACAATATTCCTGTAACAGACAGGATCGAGAGAGAGAGAGAGAAAAAGAAGTCACGCTGCTCCGTAAAAGTTTTAATGGTGTTGTCCAACCAAACAATGTCATGGCATGATACACATATCATATAACACGGATCAACAAAGACAATGAATAGACATCAGATCACTCAGTCAATTAGGCGCATCACGAGAATAACTGTCAAGTGCGATTGTCAGTTATGTCGATGAGTAAGAGGAAAAAGAGATCTCATCACGATCAATTCCAATACCTTGTGTTACATTCTTAACTTTAGACCATCTCTTTCTTAATTTTTTATAATGCTCTAATCTTAATAATAATTGAGATTCCTTATCTTTCATATGCCTAACTCTATCTTTGTGTTTTTCTTTATTCAATTCAGTTATTTTTAATTGAGATAACGAAGGATATATTCTTGAGGTTTCTTCCATTTTTGAGGTTTCTTCCACTTTTGTTTCATCCATTTTTAAAGAAATATTTTTCCCCTAGACTTATTTTAAATATGAATTAGAGGGTTCTTAACCTGGTTTAGATATAAAAATGATTAAAAATTCATAAATTTAGGGATAATTGGGGTTATTTTAACTACTCCTAAAATTACCAATTTTTCTGATGTTGTGTCCTGGAACGGTCATGATTTGAGCAAGAAAATAATCATAATCTCAGATTTGAGATTCTTAACTTTTATGATTTTTTCGTTGTCTTGGAACGGTCATGATTTGAGCAAGAAAATAATTATAATCTCAAATTTGAGATTCTTAGCTTTTATGATTTTCGGTGTCCTGGAACGGTCATGATTTGAGCAAGAAGAATTATAATTCTCAAATTTGAGATTCTTAACTTTTATGATTTTCGGTGTCCTGGAACGGTCATGATTTGAGTAAGAAAATAATTATAATCTCAAATTTGAGATTCTTAACTCTTATGATTTTCGGTGTCCTGGAACGGTCATGATTTTCAAGAGAAAAATTATAATTCTTAAATTTGAGATTTTGAAAAAATTTGAAAAATTAGGTATTTTTAAAAAAGCCTAAATTTATGAATTTAGGTCTTCATAACCTGAAAAATGACCAAAATTCTTAAATTTAGTCGTTCTTTTAAATACGAAAAAATTTGAGAATTGGTACTGGTCCTGGAAACGGTCATATTCCCTATACTCGCCCATATCTGCATTGATGGCGAATTTGGTGATGGAAGATGTGGAGGAGAGACTGCCCGTTGGAGCTTGTAAAATGGTTAAGATATGTCTACGATACGTGGGTTTTGGTGAATTCAAATCATGTCAATGAATTTGTCTAATAAATCAACAGCATATAACCGTCCATTCAGTTCACGCATGAAGTTGAGGAAGATGGAAGCATTTCCTTTTTGGATGTTCTGGTCAAACGCAAAGGATCTGCCGTGGAAACATCTGTATACCAACTGGATGCATCTGGAAACCAACCCATACTGGAAAATATTTAAGCTATGATTATCGCCATATATTATCGCTATATATATTATCGCCAGGGTTCTTCGACGAAGTGGGTTTCAAACCCGGTTCCGTCCTGGACAGAAGGTATCACAGTTCCTCCATGCTCCGAAGGATCGTCCTCTGAAACAACTGCAGAAAGGCGTTGTATATAGGATCGACTGCAAAGATTGTGAAAACTCCTACATCGGCCAGTCTGGTAATACGCTGTCAACATGAATGAAACAGCATCGAGGAGCAGCCCGTTCCTTGACAACTGACAAATCTGCTGTTGCTTTGTATGCTGTTGAAGGACATCAGATTGAATGGGATAATCCGACTTTGATAGCCAAGGAAAGAAGCTGCCGGAAACGGCTTTTCAAGGAATCTTTGTACATGAACAAGGCCATCGTGTTTCAATCGCACAGCCGAATTGGTTGACATTCCAGCTTGTTGCTCTTGTCTCTGACTAATTTTTTATAATTTTTTTAAAAATTATTTTATTTATTTATTTAATTTCATTTTTAGTTATTTTATTTTATCTTTTATTATTTTATTTTATCTTTGATTATTTTGTTTCACTATTATTATTTTTTTTCCTATCACTTCTTCTCTTTTATTATTAATTCGTTATTAATCTAAGAATGCTTTTTGTTATTTTTCGTGATCACTAAATATATGTTTCCATTATTTGTTTACTTATATTTTGTTTGTTATTTGTTTCGATATTGAATTTCATATTCTTTATTTCAATGCTATTTCAAATTTGGTTTCAGCGTTATCTGTTTGCATATTTCCGTTTATTGCTTCTAGTTACTTTTGCTTTGTCCTTTTTGTGTTATGACTGTGTGTCTCTATTTCTCAGTGCTACATTCACATGCTGATTTCTATTTATCACGCTTGATTGAGGCCATGAAATGTGTTCAGCTGTTGCTGATGCATACAGCCTGGACATTGGCGATCTCAATATGTCACTTGCCCTGAAAGATGACTGACGTTCTGTCTGTCGCAAATTCGGCAAATGCCAATAAGGTACAGCATCGAAGAAGCAATAGTTTTTCCGGAATATTATAGTCTATTCATCATAATGATCATGCAGTTGCTGAGAGTGCAAAATAAAATCCATGCAATTTTAACAATTCATGTCCTATGTCCAAACTGTATCTTCATGACAGATTCCATAGACTTTTGAAGCTGCAATGGACAATAACTGAAGTTTTAAACTTACTAAAACGTCACTTTATCTTTTCTAAAATTGAAGCTTGGCTCTTTGGCTAGCTGTCGAAAATAATACATGTATATTGTGAAATACGGAAATTGTTGAAATAATAAATTCGTCTCTTATGACAAGATCAATCACGAAGTTGGAAATATTGTACACAGCAAGGATGAGAAACGAAGGATCACTGAATAAGACAGCAATACTCTATTGCAGTCTTCAGCATGTAATCGTTTTGCCCGAATTCGCGCTTCATTCATGATTAAGGCTGATACGTTCACGAAAAATCAGCATTTCACGAAACTTTCACGAAATTAGAAATATGTTTAATTACTGCAGAAAACAAATTCATATTCGTGGCATATTTAGCATCATTTATTTCCTATCCAAAATCATTAACACCTTCAATGATAATTTGCTCTTACTAACATTAGCTGAAATTGCATGGTATTCCTAAGGTACGCGAAAAGTCACTAAGTGCTTATTATAAAAAGATTTTAACAAACACAAACTGCACAACATTTCATCCGACAAAGAACTTCGAATTTTGGTGCAAACTTCGCCTGCGGATGAAAATGCCCGCTCACTCATAACTGATGTAGCTTGAATGACGCAAAGCTGTCGATGCAAATTGGCGAGTGCGATAACTACCTCATTGCTTGACAGCGCTCGCTGTGGAGACGAATTACACGGTTTCAGCACGCTCTCATGCATTGGACAGCAACGAGAGGACATAAACCGTATTCCTTCATGAAATGCCGCTACGTAAATTAAGCTGTTTTACAATAGAACTTTTTAGACAATAACGTGAATACCATTGATAACAGTTCGATTTCGATGGCTTAAAATGGCAATGTACAGACTCACCAATTTTTACACTATAGATATCTCAAAGTGAACGCTATCTTCGCGTTATCAAAGCATTGTTCATCAAAATATATCACAAGATTGTTTTCGAGTAGCTCCATACTTAGCCGTTGTAAATATCAATTCTTCTACTTCTATGTCCTTAGACAGACGTTTGCATACAGCGAATACATGACATACAACTGCAGTGCGATAAGAAATTTTAGCAGCTATTTAGCAGCGATAAATTCTTTAATACTACTTATTGCACGGTGAAGGCTACTCATCGTCAGTCGAGCAATAACTCATGTTGCATTTAACATCAAAAAAATCCTGAGTCTCCCACCAAAAACTTTTAATAGAATGTCATAGAAATTCATGATTGTATGGCTTTTTGCAGTGGGGTATTCCAATTTCGGATTCCAAATCATCGGATTTCATATCTGTGTTGTAAAATTTGCAAAATATACTTTCGTGAATTGTCGTGAAACGTGCCTTCTTTTACGAATTCACGATTCACGAAAAAAAGGCTCGTGATTCGTGAAATTCACGCACTCATGATTTCACGAAATCAAGCAGTGATCTGGTTCATCTGATTGCATTTCCCTCCTTCCTCCGCCTCTGAATTTCATATCTTAATCACAGTTTGATCAATCCATCATATGGCCGCTTATTTCCTCGAGGCAAGTTGTGTAACGTTGCATGTGGTCTCGCTACAAACTGCGAATGAGAGTCTTTTGTAAATAAAGAACTTAGCCTGTTAATCAAATTAATAAATAAAGAATATCAACTTTTATGTCTATGTTATTCTACAACTTCAAAAAGTATTCGCAAAGTAATGACATAAGTGCACCTATCGAGATGAAATCAACAAAACGCAATGTTCATATCTGTGGTTTACAACTTTGAGACACGCATATCTGCACAATATAATTTCAATTGCATGTCTGCATGCAAATGTCACCTAAAAAAGAACAGAATTATAACTCAGCTTTTCATGTTAGCTTCTGACAACAAATTTCTTTTTTAAGCATACTGAACAGCATTCTGATCAAAAACTTGTCTTGAGTAAACATCAATTATACGCAAAAACTCCAAAAAACGCAGTTTTTTTGTCGACCCCTATGCATATCTCCTTCATCGTGAGCTATGCGGCCGAAAATTCCTTTAAGTAGATGTTATCGATGAAGCCCCGATCTCTGCGACACACCTGCAGAGATTGATTTATGATGTCACACACCACCATTTGACAAAACCAAATCAGAAGGAAGCTGGAAAACGATCACAATTTCATTTACATGTATATTCTGATAAAACTTCAGGCCCATGCACAAATATTCTAGGCCCGAGGCCCGTTCAGGTCCGTGGAAGTTTCACATTCAATAAGTGCCTCACCATTTCGCAGATAATGAACTAATTCAACCATAGAATTCATCTAATTGATTGAGGACTTGAGTTAGGAACCAATCGATTTTTTGAATAGGGCTGTTGTAGTTGTAGACACGACAGGCCTTAACCCTGATCCGTATATGCCGCTATATTTTGTAAAAACTGCACCTGACATTGCGGTTTTTCATTGAGTTTTTTATTTTTCGGTCCCTAACTCAAAGACGATGTTTCAAATTGTGTTTTCAATCATATGATGCAAATGTGATAATCAAATAGCTCGAACATATTTTCATTTCTTCAGTTACTACCTCATCCTTATGTGTTGCAATTTGTGACAATTGTGGAAATAGATTGCTAAGCTGAAGTTGAACAGACTAAGACTAAGTTTGTCTCAAGGTCGCGGAATCACCGGGTGGGGAGGAATTGCTAGCGAAAAAACTTAGAGTTATTCATGTGACCGTTTCGAAACCATTCATGCAGTGGTTAACAAAAGTACCTAAGTGAAAATGTGTGCGAGTTTGTGTCGCTATTGTGTATTGCATGAAGCTACATATCCGCTCTAGAGATATTATATTCTAGTCAATTTCTATGGTTTCAATTCACCGTTCCTTATGGTGACTCAGATAAATGATATCGAAGCGAATTCAAGCCTTCCCGCCTTTGCAATTGCGATCACAAATGATATTCATTTAGTACCGTTAGCCATGGCAGTGCAGCCTAGACACCTAACAGCTGAACAAGCCTTGCGACGAATAAGATCAACCCGACGCATAGAAATTGACAACAATAAAACTTCTAGAATGGAAGTTAAGCTTCATGCAATACACAATAGTGGCACATAAATCGCACGCATTTTCACTTAGATACACTTGTCAACGGCTGCATCATTGGATAAGAATCAGTCACATGCGTAAATGTAAGCTTTTAATTGGCTCTTCATGCCCCAACTTAGTTCCCCCGAATGTGCCGCGACCTTGAGTCAATTTCCATTCTAGTCTACTTCAGATAAACAATCTATTTCTATGACCCGACGAGACGAGTTATTATTCGAAGATATGTTGAGGAACAGGAAGGTATGCGATGAAGATGACGATCCTGCCTGATCCTGCCATGGAGAACTCGACCGGTGAAGAAAGTACAAGCGACGATGACATAGAAATTGCACAAGACGTTTCGGGAAGCGATGACGACTCTGACGAGGCTTCAGATGTTGTGGACTTTCATAGTCGCGATGCTAACTATTCATCTGTGCCCTTGAACAAGAGAAAGGACAGGAATACTGTTAGTCCCCATCCTCGCAGTTCAGCACATCCACAATCGGAAATGGAGGCTTTCAAGCTATTTTTCTCGGATAATGTGCTTCACATAATTCAGCGTATTACACAAATAGGAAGGTCATTGATATTCGTCGAAATGCAAGGCGTATTTATGGCTGGATGTCAATGTTCTCCATAGCTGAGATAAATGCTTATATTCATGCAGGTTCCGACAGTGACAATTATACAGCCATGGTTGACCTATGGGATAAAGCGAGAAAGGCATTCTACGAGGCTGTCATGTCACAAATGCGATTCACCTTCTGCGTTGGGCACGTTTAATAATTTTCGATGGCGAGATAGCACCGATTGATCAGCTGCAGTGCGAAAAATATGGAGCTTACTGATGGAAAGCTTAAGAAAATGTTACTCCGACTAACATTTTGACAGTTGATGAGCAGCTCGTTGGGCTTAGAGGGAAACTCCCGGTAGTACAGGCCTACATACCCTCTAAACCTAGAAAATATGGAGCAAAAATATTCTGGCTGTGCAAGGCTGAGAGCGGATATGTTTTGAATAGAAAGATTTACTTGTATTCTGGTAAAGAAGCTTCGGTGCATAATTGCCTAGCTAGCGAATGATGTCGTCATGCATTCCTTCCTGTAAGCCTGGCAGAGAAATCAATAAGTTATTACATAGTAATAATAATAAGTAAATAACGATCAGTGATGTCATTTGTAAATAAGGAAATGAAGCTCATGAGCTGAAACATCCAAATCACATAGGAATGCTGCATATGATGAGGTTCCATGAATTGATGATTGCTTCAAAATGTAACGCATAAAAAGATTAAGTGGGTTTGAAAGTGTATATGGATAAAGGTTAACAGAAACCAACTGTATGTCGTATTCTTGTGGTCTTTGACACAAGTTTTGAGTTTGGCAGGTCTGCTGTCCCATAATTTTTAAATTATCTCAAAACGAGTGAAATACTTTTTGCATGTGTTATCTAAGATCTTGCTAGCTTGAGTTAGCTTACAGTTGTCTTTTCAACAGTAAATGTTTTCATCTTGCAGAACATCTCGAGTATTTTCGTGATAACTACTTTTATCAGTAACTACGAATCTGTTCGTTTTATCGGAAGGAACCGCAACTATCTGATTCTCATTTAGATGATGCTTAGTGGATTTTATGATTAAGTGGTGTCTTTGTATGCTTTGTCTTTTTTGGTATGCTCAATCTCTTGATTGATCACGGTCAAGACCGTCAAGGCTTCATGCGTAAATAGACCTAAGTTCAATTCTAGATCTCAACCTAATTATAATTCTAAAAGAAAGCGAAAAATAAAAAAGTAAAAATGACTGTTGATTACATAATCGATAGTTGTAATGGAAAAATTGATTCCTTAATTTAGAAGTAGGCCAATGATCTATACCGGTGACCTTAGTTAGCAAAGCTAACAAATCTTTGAGCCATTACCTTAATAATAATATGGTTCTCGCAAACATAAGAATTGTGACTTATGCAATTCTCTCAATGATAGCTATGCGTGTGATGATCGTCACGTATCACTTTATATACTTGTGGGCTCTGCCAGCAAACGTACATCGGTCAAACTAGTCGTCCTTTTCATGTCCGTCTAGAAGAGCATGCAAGGAAAACTGGTAATGATAGGGGAGGCGGGACTAAGATGGGCACCCTAAGAGTTTTTCAGACCTAATTTTTACAAAAGTGATTCTTTTCGTCCCTCCCTCATAGGGCAAGAGGAGCGTGTCAGCCAACTTTTCAAAAAAGATGGAGGTTCTATAGGATTCATTAGAAAAAAATTAGAAGCGATTTTGCAAAAATGTCAAGTTGCCCATTTAGCCCTATACCACGGGGTATGGGCACTGACTTGGGCTATATGAGTTTTGTATATTTTGACTTATTAAATGATGCTTATCAACGATTTTGTCGTCTCCTATGAATGATTGGTTCATCAAGATTAGAACTTAAAATGGACCATGACCGTATCGGCTGCGCATTGATAGTCAAACAAGGTTTCATTTACATTAACTTGAAAAGTGTGAATCATCATTATATCTGATTTTGCACTTAACAAACTTTGCATGAAGCGCCTTTTCATTCATGCCACATCAGTCCATGTGTGCCAGTGTGCCCATGCAATTCTTATACGGTGTACGGTATTTGATGTAAAGGTCAATCATCGTAATTTATTGTCAATTGCCACCTAACTTGCATGTACAAGATTACAAGCAGCACATGGTAAACTCATTATTGATGCTGAATAATAATCACTGCTAGCAGATAAGAAAAAAGCCAACTGACATGTCTCAAGCGCTGTACGGGCAAACTAAACTGATGCCAATCTCAGAAGTTAGGTGTTCATGATGAGAACTTTAATAAAAGGAGAATTTGTGTCATTTAGTTTGCTATCTGACTTTCTAAACTAAACTTGATAACAATAGGCCTGTTTCTTTCCGACAAATTTCATGCTTTAGCACTTTTCTTAAATCATTCTCTTTCCATCAAATTCTTGAAAACTTCTTACAATGATTCATAGTTCCATTTATGCCTTTCTAAGAATCTCTCATATAGATTTTGGTTATTTGTCTGGAAAACAAGCATGCAAGAAATCATAATCAGTGGCGTCGCGTGCTCCCAGACCATAGGCCTTCACTCGGCATTGGAATACTATTTCTATACCAAACACTTTTGTGTTACCGCATTAATTTTCATAAAAGCTGAATTTTTGATAACAATTTCCCGAACAGTTTTTAAGGTCAAGTGAATGTGCATGAGGCATGAGAAGTGATTGCTCATGTCGCTTAACCGCCTTACTCAAGGAGCTGAGAGCACATTATCTCGAGAAAAAGGATTCAAGGCCAACAGTTTCCTGTGTTTTTCACGGCCGGTCAGCCACTCAATTGTTTGAATTTTTTGATGCATTAAAATGTCTTGTGTAGTATTTCTTTCTCTGTGAGTGCTTTCATTTTATATCAGGTGTTGGCCTACCTTGCTTGACGACTGTCATCTTTTCAGTATATTCCCTTCGGATAAAAGGTGTGGTTATGATCTCATCTGCAGCACTAAACATAGCGTCACATTAATCTCGTAAATACAAATTATGGAATTCTACCGAATCTGGATGTTCGAGTCAGATGCATTACTCTGCAATCTGCATTCATTGGAGAACGCTCATCATCTGATCGCAGTCTTGTCTGAACGTCAGCCATCTGCTACTGTCGACGTAGTGGCCTCTCTTACATTAAACGAATCCAGGAACAATTGGGTTGCGCTTCCCTTACTACATTTAGGTACCGAGCCTTGATCATTAATTGCGTAGAATTTCATTGCAAAAATTGGAGAAGGCAAAGCATTATGTCTATCGGGAAAGCCCATATTGTCGCGGGCGCGTGTGCTTACTGCCTCATACGCACACAACTCTCTTTCGCTGTCTGAACATCAGTGCTCCGTCTGGACACACGACTAGCTTGTGTGTCCAATTGTTCGAAGAAAACAGCTGTGATTCGAGCACGTGCTGCAAAACTGTTCGCTCTGAGGTTGAGCGTTTGATTTTGAGACGGAAAGCTGTGCACAATCATCACGAGAAGCTATCGAATTTAAATGAATGATGACACTTTTCATTTTTATAATTGTTGGAAAATCATTTTTGAGGATGTGCCGAAAGCCTCGCAGGTACGGAGAAGACGCCACTGATCATAATAATGATGACAAAATGCACTGCCATCTTGCCCCGATGATATATTAATTTTAGGAATGGCTAAGGTTACTTTACGCATATTTACATTACACGAAACTATCAATCGTGGGCTTCAGTGGAAGTTAGATCATCAATCTGCATGTAATTGCGATGACAGGACATTTTCGTTTGCTTCGAGCAGTGACTTCGCCAAAAGCGTCAGACATAGAGTAGGTATAGTGGTAACTCCGCATTTATTAAATCCCCAATGTGCATACACTTTCGATTTTATTAAATGAACTCAAGGGAGATACAGGTGGTATTATTACCAAATGTGAGATATGCAAATTTTTGCAGTTTTGCAGAAATTACAACGGCATTTAGTGATCATGATTGTAATGCAGAAGGAATTATAGCATTTTACAAATTCTCCGTGTCATGCGAGCCTTGAAGAGGTAATGGTTGTTAGATTAGCAATTCGATGGGTTCCCATGCTCAACCTCAAGAGTATTTTCTTAAGCGTGATCATATCACAGACAACCTGCCACTGGCAGAGCAAAATCACAAAATCAAAGACAATGACTTCAATTAACTTTGAAAGATGTAGATGGGTCTACAACACCATTCAGATTCACAAAGTGAAACATGGATTTAGTGAATCATATAAATTCATACCGATGAAAATGATTAAAAACTTGAAATTTCAGCCAAGAAAGCACGAATGAGATCTCGACGTTTTCATAAAGACTTCCATTATAATACAAATCATGAAATTCCCTTGATAATCAGCTTAATTTCCGCTTAGTCAGGATAATTATTAGCAGATATTAATTTCTTTTGATATCCAGTTTGTTTTATACTACTTATATAGGTGGGTCTGTAAATTGGCGGTAGTACACCCTATGTAAATTGGCAAAATTTTGACTTTTTTAAAACTGCTCAAATAATTCTTTGGACCACGGGAACGTAATCTCCGCAAGAAATTGAATCTTCTGATATAAAGATTTCCACTGTATACAGATACTTTTTTGAGTCGACACTGATTTCGTCTGTGACTTGAGTCGTCTGATTTCATTGACATAACCAGGGAGTACTAAAAATAGATATGACTACCGGGAGGTTGCACGCGCGCTGAGTGAAGGAGTAGCTGGAGGCCGATGTTATTGTCTCAAGTCACCTTCATCTGTGATTGCTCGTTGTAGTAAGAACAACACGTGAGGGCGTGCGTATAAAGGCGAATAGCCGCTCATTCCATTTGCTTCGTCGTTGTCACCCATATCATCATGCCAAGGAAATGCAGTATTGGAAAATGTAAAACAAACTATCTTACATCACAGACATCTTCTAAAACGCCTGTATATCGTTTTCGCAATATAATCAACGTGTATATGCCAAAAGGTTTCTAATTTGATCTTTTCTAAATTGTGATACTTCACAATGTTGACAGTATAATGTATCAATCTTATTATCGATATATTCTTTATTTTCATGTACGCATCGCATAACCTTAGTAACGCAATACAAACCGTACTTAATGGCATCGATAAAGTATTCATTTTATTATCATCACGAATATCTCATAAATTTTAAAATCGAGGGAACTGAACTATTCAAATATCTTAAATAAAGAGAGAAGGCTCACACTTTTCGTATTTCATATATTTATGTAACATAACACAACAAATACATCGAGGATGAATTGTACATAAATAATAATACACATAATCAGAACTCATGATCGTCACGATCTTCCGGAAAGTTTGCTCAATTTTCTCTCAGAATCGTCCTTTGTCCGATGTAAATCATTGACTTTTCTTACAAAACCTTTGAAAAATGCATTTCATAATCTGACGAAGATGCTGTCTTTATTGTTCATGTCAAATAAAAATGCGTCGTGAATATATGAAGAACACTTGACAAAATGTTTTGTACACTTTGTATCATCGGGAAATGAACTGAAGAATGCGGACAGATGCAGAGTCATCAGTCCTGTCTGGAAGATTTTCTTTTTTACTTATGTAACCTGAGACATAAAAAAGGAGCATTACGTTCTGAATTTGATAATTTGTCGACCATGGCATGAATATCATCTATGATGTCCAACTCATTTTCACTTATTGGAGAATTACAACAAGTATCAGAATGATTGAAGATGTCGGTGCAATCTACCTCAAGAGTGTGGAAAAAGGAAAGTATTCTGAATTCCGCTGCGATAAGAATCTGCTCATAGGATATTTTGTACAAACCACCGAACATTTGACGATATATACCGAACTCACCCTCTAGGTCATCACTCTGTAGATTTCCTAAAAGAACATATTCGACATTTTGATCTTGTAAAAGGGTTTCAGATAAATCAACAATGCCGTCGAGAGTCTGTATCAAGCTTGAACGTGTCTCTTTTGCTAGAGTAGTTTTTCGAACTTTTCCTAACACTGGCGACATATTGTTGAACATATCTCTCACATCTCTATGAAAAGAAAGTTGCGAAATAGATGTCACAGGCTTTCTATCATTGTCATTCATGTGCAAATACGCAGTCAAGCTTTTGTTGTTCAAAATCTTCCACATGCGTAAGATGTTAAAGATAAACGATGCTGTTTCTTGTTTGTCATCTTGTGCTAACGCAGCTACAGTTTTATCATTGAAAATCTGGGTAACCAAACCTACATTTTGTTTCTCAAAAGAAGTCGGATAAACTGCTTTTTCAGTGTTTGACTCAAAGTTATCAATAAGTTTCTTATGCAATTTTCTATTTACCGATAAATTGTCACTCATGATCCCTCTGACTGCAACCCCAGCTTCTTCAACCTGTCTGATTATTTGCAAGAATACCCGCATCAAAACTCTGCGTCAAGTTTATAAACAGGAAGGAAACGAACTATCAATGATTTACCGCCGAAAATAGGTTTCAACATAGATGCCAGTACTGTTCTGGCCAATTTTTCCGGGAAATCAACGGAATATCCTACAACGTGCCCCCATCTAAATCTCAAGGATGGTTTTACATACACTTCATCGAACAGAAGGATGCAGTTACTTTGAAACTTTGATACATTACTCACATACAATTCCGTCAAAAAACTAGTCAAAGCTTCTGATCCTCATGTCTGAGAATCTCCTAAAGCACGTGTAAGTGTTATTGGATGAGGAAGACACAAGACATTTCGCATCAAACGATATGCACTACGACTTACCAAGTAAAATTTCATAGCTTGAATTGTTGTGTACGAGGAATATCGTCGATTTTCTGGTGAAGTACAATTCAGTTGTAGTTGCTCTAGTAAAAATTCAAAATTTGCACTTTCACAATCGACGATCTTAATGATATTCAACAACTTTTTAGTTACAGTAGTAATTTCACAATTTAATTCTATTTTCGAATTTTTCACGTGGACGATGGCAGCATCAATCTGTGACTGCGAGAGATCTTCATTTGAAATCCGAGCACATTTCTCAGATCCTGAAAAGAAACTTTTGTGTGTTTTCGGAAACCAGATAATGTGAAATCACTCCTAATAATCAAGGAATATTCAATTTCCCCGAAGTTGGAATCGAAAGAAAGTAAACGCACGAATTCATCAGATTTGATGACGACGATATCACGATACTCCTTTTGAGTGACTTCATGGCTGAATGTGCTGAAGTCTAAAGGCAGCAGGTCTTGTTCTTCAAATTGAGGAAGTTCGTCGTATTCAGTTCTTGCTGATGCAGATACACGTCTTGAATGAATTTCTCGGCGCTGTTCTGAGACAGTTCGACGTTGAAAGCTATCTGGGCAACCAGGAAATATCGAAGGTGGATCGATAGGAACATCCCGGCCAAATAGCTTCTTCGTGGCAGTATTTTGTGGCCAATGCCTACGGCATACACCCATATGTCTTGTAACGTTGTGAATGGTATTCGGTAATGCACAGTGTCCCGGCCAGAGATTTTCGAAATTTTTACGCCCACCCTTCAAATTTACGCCCACGAGGGAAAATCTGAAATTCGCTGAAATACTGGCGTTTTCAATTGACGTTCTTACCCTACCACAGAAGAAAAAGACCCTTATAGTAGAAAATTAATCAAAACGACATTCACAGTACAAATGTACGTATATTAAATCAAAATTACAATATGAATACCGATTGACAAAAAATGCAAAGGGGTTTAACAATCAAAATGGATAAATGCACCAAGTCAACTAATTCACCTGACTACCGACGACCGATGATTTCGATGCACCTCGTACTTCTTACGCATGTAGGGTCCCTCAAGAGTACCTTCACATTGCAAATGCTTATGACTCATCAGTTGATACTTGTCCGATTTCAGTAATTTTTTAGATGATACAGCATAATGAATTTTGTATGAATTATTGAATTTTGAATTTTGAGACAAGGTAATTGCTTTCGTATTTACAGCATTTTTAGCACTTTTATCGTTATATACATGTAGACTACGTTGCCAAAAGAAAAAATCATCAGAAAAATATAAATATCAGATAATCTTTCGAACTATGATAACTTTGAACTTGTTCCGACTTAGCCCTGTCTTAGTAGACTTCAATTTGAAATGGCTTCATCTCTGAAATTTTGAATTTTCTCCTCCATCGATTTTTAAATTATCTTTTCTCTCTTTGACCGCGTGTGACGCGTTTCCGTCTCACGCAAAGTCAAGTCCAAAAGAAAGTAACGTTTTTTGAGCAAACGACGGCCTCTCTTGAATCTGACACTTCCATGAGCAGTTTCATCTGATTCAAATCTTATTAATCTGGTTGTAATCTCTGTCGCATAAGACGTTGTAATTGAGAGAGATTATGAAAAATTGAAACCGGTCTCCCAACAGTCTGCTATTTTTTTTCATTGACTTCTCATATGTTCGTGGGTCATTGGTGGGACGGAGTGAGGAACTCTGATAGAATATTTTTCTATCCATCAATCTAAGTGAATGGACAAAATATACTGTAATTTAAAAAACCATTGATTGAAGAATTTCAAAGTCAAACTTAAGAATTATCTAATGAGATGAAGAAATTCAGATTTCAGAATATTCTGTATCCCAAAGATGAAGTCAATTTCAAATAAAAAATTAAGATAAGAATAGGTCGGAACAAGTTCAAATTCATCAAAATCTAAAGATTATCCGATTTTTTATATCATAAGGTGAGGTATATCATTGTAAAAAGTACTAAATATGCCATTAATATGAAAGCAATGTCTGCATCCTAAAATATAAGAACTTCTAAAGGACCCCGTATATCTTCAATCTGTTAGGATACAAAATAATGACTGAATAATAATCTGAACAATGACGTACATGAAGTAGAAAGGACAACTAATTCAAACAATTTGAGTTTAACTCATGACAGAGCTCGTATAAAATGATTTTTTACGGAAGTATACCAAATTTGACTGCAAAAAAACAAGTGATGTGACACTGTCGCATAACTGCATCTAATTACGGTGTCTATTAAGAAAATATATATAATATAAAAAACCAAAGTTCAAAAATACAACAAGAAAAAAAAGAAAAATTACAGAAAATGATGTGACATGATATAGCTTATCGCTGAAAGAATTGTTTGTCGCTTGTAGGGTAATCGTCCATGAGGGAAGAATTCGGGAGTAGCAATAACAACAAGTTCGTTCAAAAAGTCACAAAAACTTTCACTTATACTTTTTTCTTCTTCTTGGGGATCACGAATTTATCCCAGACGCTTTCCTTTACCACCTTTTCCGCAATCCGCTTCTCAATCCAGAAATTCAGAGAATATTTCATTCAGAGCCATCACTTTCAACCGATATCATCATTAGTTATACTCACCGTTGTTGCTCTGCCAGAATAGCTTTCTTTTTTCTAATTCAGTCCTTTGTGTCGCGAGAGCATTTTCTTTCATTTTCTGAGCTTCTTTTTCGATTTCGTATGCTCTTTTTAATCTTTCTTCTGAAACCGCCACAGCATCATCAATCGATTGGATGGAATTGTTAATCTCACTCAATCTGGTTGACTTTTCACGTTCTTCTTTCATAAGAGTGCGTTGGCGGTTTAATCGTTCCTCTTCAGCTTTACGAGCATTGACCTCTTTTTCCTCTTGTAATCGCTGTTTATAAGCTTGTTTTGCATTTTCGACGTACGTTATCAACTTTGGGGTGATGCAGTAGTCATAGTATGTTTTCTCCTGAGCTATCATGTCTGACTTAATAAAAGTCAATGCACGCACGCTCCGCTGGTCCAGATTTTGCCTCAACTTTACAAGAATATCGCCGATCATGCTGAATAGACGTTCTACCTCAGCATTGCCGTGCGGCAATATCAGACACGCTCGCACCAATTTTGACAGTATGGGACACTGAATATTCTGGAGAGATGTTTTCCAGAAGTCATTGACGGATGATGTATCATCTATCGGGCTGCTGCTTTTATACAAGCGAATTTCAAGCCGAAGGTCGTCCAATTCAGCAGAAGACACGACTAACAGCATTTCCTTCGCTATTTTTATCACCCATTTCTCCAAACGAGAAGAAGATTTCGAGGACGGCAACAAGAACCGTAGACTTCGAAGGGTGGCATTGCTGAATGGCAGGTAGTGCAAGAGCTTCTCCGTTGTGCAAATGAAGAATTCCCGTACTTGATCATAGAAGATGTTTCTCTGATGTTCATTCAGTAAGCCAATCGTGACTCGTGTACTCTCTCCGATAATCAACATTGAATCTGGCAAAACATTACTACACTGTAAATCGCTGGATACGAAAATTACATACAAACACATACCAAGTTTACATACAATTTGAAACCAACATTTGATACGAGATTCTGGTATATATAAAGAAATCTGGTATGTTTTTCATACGAATGGCCATTTACTTTCGTATGTGATTGGTATGTAAACGATACGAACTATGCTAGCTGTGATTGGCTGTTTTACACTGAAATACGAATTCTTGGTATGTTTTATATACGAGACCCGATGCAAATTGGTATGTGTTTCGTATGTCTTTCGTATGAATAGCTTTATTTCATATGGCAAAAAATATGTTATACTACATACTACATACAAATAACTTTTTTCCAGTAATACCAGCCGTGAATATTTCTTTGTGAAAGCGTGGTATTTAACTAGATTAGATTTCTTGTGGAATTAAAGCCGCATGTCATCTTTGCAACTGGTCTTATAGCATTCACAAGACTCATAATTAGCTCATTTCCTTGAACTAAATTGATAAACATCATTTCAATAAAACGATAACTTTTCAGCAACCATGTTGACTTATATATCTCAAACATAACTATTTTTGTGTTCATGAATTATAATGTGTCTTTATTTTGGATTGATAATATGCTTAGTTCCAAAATTACATAATGCATAATTGTTGATGGTCAAATACTTATTGATTATTTATGAAATGCCTCGGACTTACATGTATTAAAATCGAATTCATTATTGTTAGTTTGACTATAAAATGTCATTATCTCACTACTTACAAAGCAGTAGTAGCATTAGTGTGATCTTTATTGACAAAAAGCCTTAAATCAACATACTTTGGACATGATTGATACTTTCTTTTAACATTGTGCTGGTATGGCTTTAGTATGTAAAGCATACCACACTTGAAATCACATGCGAAAAGCATACAAATATATACCAAGATCATACAGAAATATACCAAAAAAATATTTTGGTATGCATCCTTCGTATGTGATTGGTATTGAGCGATTTACAGTGTACGATAACACGCGAGCGCTGGTTTTTTTTTAATCAATCTTGTCCTGCTTATAACTAAATTGAGCATCCATCTATGAAGCGTCGAATTCAACCTCTTCCATAACTGGTAAACATGGCAGCCAGAAGACTGGAAAGTTTTTTCGAATTCTTGAAGCAATTTCAAGGCGTAAGTAAGAAACTGAAGAATACACAAGGTAAAAGGGTTGTCAAGTTGTTCTTTGATCTTTTGGGCTGATGAATGATTTGGATTTTCCAGTAGGAAGTCGTTGAAACAAAGTAAGTATATAAGGGAAGTATGGAATCAATGGTTGATTTGTGGCGACAGCTATGATATTACTTTTCCGCCAGCGCTTATAAGCAGTTTGATTTGATATCTGAATTGATAACAGAAGGATATTGAAATATTTGACGACACTGAATGAAAAGCTATGATAAAACTATGTAACTACGAATGCTGACATAGCTTTAGCAGCTGTGCATCTGTAAGTTTGTTCATCTGACATAGAAATTAACGATTTTAGAGTCATTAAGAAAATGACACCCGATCTTTTTATACATATCATTATGAATTTAATATGTCAATTTTTATATCCCTTCTTTATTATGACAAAGTGTCATACATTAGGATTAATTGTTTTTGTCTGCCAAATAACTTAGAATTACCTTTTTTGAGATGCCAGGCGCATTCGAACGTGCTTCATGACTGCGATTGATGATTGTCTTTATCTGAAATGATAAATAGCGTATACAGAAACGTATGAAATTGAGAAAATTAAAGGCATGGTACTGGGTCCCCCTGAATATCATTCAGTATTATCCACTCATCGGTGGGGGTATCACCGGGTGCCAACCGACTCATTGTCGCCCAGTTTTGCCTTACATTAAAGAAACATTCGTGATGAACAGAACTGGACGGTATAATTTCAAGAAAACTTTATGATAACATAGTAAATGAATCAGCAATTTCAGTCCAATAAAGATTATTCTATGATATAGCATGACAGGAGCATGGCATGAATATAAAAAGCACAAAACAAGACATTAAACAGATAAACATATTTATAATGCAGTTATGTATAATATAAACATTCTAACGTTAAACGTGCTAAATGATAAAACCTAAGAACTCATAGAGAATGGTGCGACAAATCGATTGTGAGATGATTGAAACATGAAACACCTATTAAATAAAATACGACATATGTGATAAACAATCTGAAAACAGAAACATTCATTTTCAAAGACGTCTGATTTTATTATGTAGTGTCGATTTGTGCAGAATTTTTCTTTTCCGCGTTTCTCTTCTTTTACAAGCATCAGTAATTTCAAATTGTTGACAATATAATCTAATGGATCTTTTAATCCAAATTTTTCGCATTGACTCTTCGAATAAATGATGGTGATCAGTGCATGTATTTAATTTGTTAACGGTTTTAAGTTCTTCAAATGTCAGATCAACTATTCTATAAAAATATACACTATAAAAAGTCGCAATTTACGAGAAAGATAATTTTCTAAATTTATCGTAAACGCTAAAACACTACTATTAGGATACATCAAATGTGATTCTTCGTCAAATTTTCGTAAGCTAGTAAATGAACTTGCTGGAGGAGCAACACAAATGCACTTTTCGCATTCAGCGCATTCTCCGACTGATTTCAAGAATGAGCCAATTGCGGAACCAACACAGTATATCAGTCCACCAAGCTGTGAGGAGGTATGGTGAACAAAAGCATTACGATGCAGATGCTCTATTGCTTCGGATCTTTCTTTTCGTGGCAACAGGTCACGTGAATTTCCGACTTGCGACGGATTCTCCACTGGAGTACTAGAGACAGTAGCTTCCTTTCGCTCTCTTTGAATGGATTCTGAAATACACAACATGAGTACTTGCATGAATGCATCAGAGAAATTATAGAAATTTAAGAACATCAACATTTAGTGCATAAAAACAAAGTGACATATACACTTACTCAACGTATCCATCAATGAAAAAAGATTATTTTCGTCAGGCTCACTGACGTTGCGCTTCTTCCCGACAGCCCTAATCATCAGACATGCCGAAACTAAGTGTAGGGTAGCTCTGAAGACTCCAGCAATTGGTGAGTAATTATGTCCGTTATGGCCGCGAATAATGCTAAATAAATTCTGTAGGGTAATTAATTTGTATTCATACATTTGATGCTAGCAGTCTTATCATGTGTCAATTCAAAAACATTATTTACATTAAACTTCTATGTATACTGGATGATCGACATCTGTATAAAACTAAATATTTCAAGTAGGTCAGGTATAATATTTCAATAATTCAATGATAATTATTCAATATGATGGCCTATTTAGAAGTTTTGACATGATAAAATATCAAGAATCACTTAGTTATTCTTAGAATTACACTTTCCTCCAAAGCATCCTGGTTGAATCTTCCACTGAGTACGAAAATGAAATTGTATTTTAAAATTAATGTCTCTAAAATACACATCAGACCTGAAATACATTTCAGCCATCCAATCTTGATCGGTAAGTTGCTTCTTGAATTCATAATCACCCAAGATTGAACCCAAAACGAGAATTTGTCCAAACTCTAGGAAGAACATTGATGAAAATATTCATAGGAAATTTCTTTGACCAGCAAATATTTTTAAAATATTTCACTTACAGACAACACTGATTGGAGATTATCCGCATACATTGGGCGCTTCTGTAAATCAGCAGTACTACCGAAGCAGTTAAATAAGCCAAATACAGTCTGCGACATTTTATTAGGACCACCCATATTTTTTTAGTTTTTTACAACTAGCTACTTGTTGATGTCATATTATCTTTCACCCTTGTCAATACATTAAATAGGCATGTATGCCAACAATATACCACAACATAGCCATCTACTGATTAATAACACAGACACCAGACACTCAAACATAAAAATTGACCGCGACATATTATTAGGACTACCTTCGACAGTAGTAATCACATTCCAGACGCAAGTGCAGTGCGGTGCAGTGATTAGTCATCGATGAGTCATCATGCTGACTCAGCCCCCCCTCTGAAGGAAGTGTGAGGGAGTTCGTCAACGATGTGCTGGGAGGAATGGGTCCGTGAGGAGGAAACGGGTCCCTCCCCCCCTGGCGGGAAGGAAGGAAGGAAGGAGGAGTGATGAGGCAAGGGGTGGGAAGGGTAGGAATGTGGGAAGGATAGAGTGTGGAAAGGGTGGATGTTGGTGTTGGGATGAGAAAGTCCATTTTTCGACAGGAAGGAGGCCTCGGATGGGAAAATGGAGTGCAAATTCGGACGTTTTGGCCAAAGTTGGGTCTAGGAACTTCTTCCTAACTCAATCGGAGAGAAAAAGTTCTGACCTCCCCCCCCCCCTCCTGCCAAACTTCCAACTTTGGTGTTAGACATCGTAGAAAGTCGTGCCATAGCTCATTTGAAAGCTAAAAGTGAGAAAAAGGCAGTGAAAAGCTCAGTTTGGACTCATTTTCTTGGGTTTAGGGAGGAAAATGGCAGGAAACCGTCAGAGTTGGAAAAGTCAGGAGTTGGAGGTTTTGGGATGAGAAAAGTCCATTTTTCGGGCAGAAGGAGTGCTCGGATGGGAAAATGGAGTGCAAATTCGGACGTTTTGGCCAAAGGTGGGTCTAGGAACTTCTTACCAACTCAATCGAAGAGAAAAAGTTCAGACTTCTCCCCCCTCGGCACCGATCTTCCAACTTTGCTTCTAGTGGACGGATTTTGTCGTGACATAGCTCGTTTGAAAGCTAAGAGTGAGACAAATTCAGTGAAACAAACGGCTTGTTCATATCTGTCTTCGTTTAGATGTGAGACGCCATTTAAGATTTTGGGACATTGGCGAAAAACGACAGAGTTAGAATTTGGGACATTTTGGGCTGTAGCTTCAAAACGAAGCATCGGATTGGAAAACGGATTTCAGATTTGGAATCAGCGTGAAATTCTCTATCAGCATGGCAAGTTTCAAGTCAATCGGAGAGTTTCAAGCCAATCGGAGAGAAAAATTTTCAACATTTTTCGAAAAAACGAGTTAGAATTTTTGCGATGGCTGCCTACTGTAGAGCCAAAACGAAGCATCGGATGGGAAAACGGAGGTCAGATTCGGATTCAGGGTCAAATTTTACATGGAAATGGTATATTTTCAGCTCAATCGGAGCACTAGAACCGGAGATAGACGGGTTTTCAGTGTTTGGATGATGGGTATTACGTCATCAGCTGATCGCCACACACTATATAAGTGGAAACTCGGCTTGTGGAAATCAGTTCTCCTCCCGACTGGGTTGGGGTAGGTGAACTCTGGAGCTCCGATGATAGCTTCGGACATTCCAAATCCCGGGTTTCTGTAAGAAACCGACTTAGAAAATTTCATTGCTGATATCAGCTAAGGCGTCAGACTTAGAGGTTAGCCAGGAGATGGCCTTCGTCTCCAGGCCATAAAAGACTCCAAAGCTTTAAAGGCTTGTAACTTTGCTTCTACAAGTCCGTTTGACTTGATTCAAAAAAATTTCGGTCGCTATTGACCTGCCCTAAGTGATAGACTACTTATAAAATTTCATAAGTAGTGCTAAAAAGTTGAAAAATTTAAATTCACTAGTTTTGGAGGTTTTCTGGGGTGTTCGACCCTGCTGAAGTCAACTAGATGATTTTTAGTGAGCCAGTCTTCTCATGTTACAAGCGGCTTTTCACTGAAAGCGAGCAAGACACGGAGAGTTTTGCTGTAATATTCCACTGACAGGGTGTTCCTTCGGGACGGCGGACGATGCCGTAGTGATAAGTGTGGCAAGGGAGTGTGTCATAGTTTAGACCGTAACCGCTGGGACAACTCATGTCTCATGTTGGGCATTTGACACAGTTCTCAACGTAGCACTTTGAACGCCAATCGGTTGAGTCTTAGCTATCTTGTCATGGGTGGCCTCTAAACATCTCCATTGCAAAACGCTGGTGAATCAAGCTCTCTACGGCTTGCTATCAAGCTGATCAAAGCAACGACTTGCATCCTCTTGTAAATAACTCCACCGATTTTCATGTCTGGCGATCAAGTCATGGACGGTGCACGATTTTCGGTGTGATACTTCCTGTGGGTGATTTCGAGACAGCGGTGAAGTCCGTAGCTGCACGGGACGTGGGCAATGGTAATCCTTGTGAAACCTCTCTGCGTCATGTTTGCAATGTTTCGTCTCAACGTTGTACTCTGACCGCCAGGGCGACATTTAGCTATCTGCCACAGGTTACCTCATAAAATCTCCATTGCACTTGTTGCCCGACAGTTGGCCAACCATGTGAGAATGAACCATAGGTTCTTCTTGTCTCTATCACGGAGACGAATTGATGAATGGAATGAAGGGAGGACATTCATGCGTCACACGCAACACATCACAGACTTCTCTCTTCGCTAGTGAACAAGCTCTTGTCAGTGTCATCAGAAACTTTATCATATTGTACAAAAGTTTTATTGCAACACAGGTTGATGTATAGTTAGAAAGTTTGATCATCAACGTTTTATTCGGAAGTCTAGTCAGAAACTGTATCATGGTTTGTAAAACCAAAGTTAGTGTAGTCAGAAACTTTATCATGTTGTACAAAGGTTTTACTGCAGCACAGGTTGATGTAAAGTTAGAAAATTTGGTCATTGAAGTTATATTCGTAAGTCTAGTCAGAAAGTGTATCATGGTTTGTAAAAGTTTTACTGCAACACAGGTTGATGTATAGTTAGAAAGTTTGATCATGGCGTTTTATGAAACACAAATGCCATAAATGTTAGCGCTAGTGTAGTGAAATAGTTTACCGCGACGCACGTTTGTGAAAATTTGATCATTGAAGTTTTGCGAAACACAAGTGTCATGAAATGCAAAGTTAGTGTAGTCAAATAATTTACCGCGACACCCGTTTGAGAAAATAAAGTTTGATCATCAACGTTTTATTCGTAAGTCTAATCAGAAAGTATATCATGGTTTGCAAAAGCAAAGTCTAGTATAGTCAAATATTTTACTGCGACACAGGTTGATGTATAGTTAGAAAATTTGATCATGGCGTTTTATTTGTAAGTCTAGTCAGAAACTTTATCATGTTGTACAAAAGTTTTTATTGCAACACAGGTTGATGTATAGTTAGAAAAGTTTGATCATGATGTTTTATGAAACACACATGTCATAAAATGTAAGCGTTAGTGTAGTCAACTAGTTTTACAGCAACACACGTTTGTGAAAATAAAGTTTGATCATTGACGTTGTATGACTGACCGAACTCATCACAGCACTAGAAAGTTTTAGAAGGTTTTACTGCACAGTGTAGATTGTCTTGTAACTTACTTTCACAGTGTTGAAAGTTTTATTGGAGACAGTTGCGAAATGTTTCCCTATTAGAAAATTCAAACTCCATGACTGTTAGATTGCTGAATACTTCATCAGGTTTACTAAAAGCAGTCTTCTACTGCAGTGAGACTGAGAGTTTAGAATGTTTTATGAAAACAGTGTTCACCACAGCACTAGAAAGTTTTAGAAGGTTTTACTGCACTGTGTAGATTGTTTCACAGTGTTAAAAGGTCTTATAGTAAGTACTACAGTGATGAATGCTTTATAAAACCAGGTAAGGTCTTGCCAAAAAAAAACGTTGAGTGTGTGAGGGTTAGTTCCATGACATTTAATCACGTGGGTCATAGCACAAGTCCTAAAGTCCACAATCCAAGGGTAGGGTCATCTACGGTTGGATTTAGGTTTTATATAACACAAATGAACCGTGAAACATGAAGTCTATCACGTTGCTCATATGAGATGCATTATTAAGTGCTGCTAGTCATCGAAATGAAAACCCAAGTCATCATGAATTGAACATGAAACCTATGAGATGGATAAGAATCATTGTTGATGTATGCATTATTTCATGACAGCAGAGTTTCAATCGTTTTACAAGTCACAGGGATGAATGTGTATTTAGAGTTAACCAAACGCTGTTTATAAAGTGACATGCAATTTGCGACTAACACTTAGTCTATCGGGTTTATCACTTGTGAATGACCAAGTGAGATTTACATGACATCGAATTAGGAAATGTAAACCAAGCGTCATATGAAAGTGTATAGAATAAATATTTTGTAAACGAACGTTCTTGGATGTGTTACACACCTTTGCTGTGCCTGAAGTTTTACAATGTCAAGTTCATTCTTGAACATGTCAATGACATGGATACATTCCTAAAATCAATAATCCAAGGGTAGGGCTATCTACGGTTGGATTTAGGGTTTTAGGGTTTTATATAACACAAGTGAATGCTAGGCGTGAAACATAAAGTCTGTTACTCTTGGTCATAATGTACATATGAGACAAATTATCAAGTCTTACCAGTCGCTGAAATGAAAGTTGAAGTATAAAGTATCAAATAAAGTTAGAATCATTTCACTGTTTGTAAAGTTGGAAATAAAGTTGAAGTTTGTAAAGTCAGAATTAATGTTAGAATCATTTTAGTGTTTGTAAAGTTTGAGATAAAGTTGTTGTTTGTAATGTTAGGAATAAAGTTAGAATCATTTCAGTGTTTGTAGTGTTAGGAATAATGTCTGATTCATTTCACTGTTTGTAAAGTTAGAAATAGAGTTGATGATTGTAAGTTTGAATTAATGTTAGAATCATTTCAGTGTTTGTAAGATAGGTGAAGCATAAAATAATGTAAGAATCATTTCAGTGTTTGTTTGTAAGATAAGTGAAGAATAAACTAAAGTCATAACCTTTCGCTGTTTGTAAGATAGGTGAAGTATAAAATAATGCTAGAATCATTTCAGTGTTTGTAAAATTAGAAATAAAGTTGTTGTTTGTAATGTTAGGAATAAAGTTAGAATCATTTCAGAGTTTGTAAGACAGGAAAAGTATAAAATAAAGTTAAAAATAAAGTTGAATGTTCTGTAAACGGATGTTTTTAGATGTATGGATATGTTGTGCATCTTTGCTGCGAATGAATTCAACAATACAATGTCAAGTACATTCTTGAACACGTCAATGACATGGATATATTCCTGAAGTCCATAATCTAAGGGTAGGGCTATCTACGGTTGGATTTAGGGTTTTATATAGCACAAGTGAATGTTAACCGTTAGTGTATAGTACATTTATTAACTTAGCCATTTGTGAATGATATAGCTAAATTGCTAAAGTTCATAAAGTAAAGGGCAGGGTTGTCTACGGTTGATTTATGGATTTGGGGTTTTATATAACATAAGTTAATGTTAACCGTTAGTGTACAGTACATTTATTAACTTAACCATTTGCGAATGATATAGCTAAATTGCTTAAGTTCACAATCTAAGGGGTAGGGTTGTCTACGGTTGGATTTAGGGATTTGGGGTTTCATATAACACAAATTAACGATTTCTTCTAGTGTAGAATACATGCAACACATGATGCATATGTTCGCTTTATAGAATGACTCTGAATGTAAGACTTAATTTCATGGTGAAAAGACAGGTTTCATATCGTTGATAAGGGATAGTTACATACTCATTATGTTACACTTTACATTTGATGTGGTCAGCTGAAATGTGATTGATACATGTTCAATGAAAGAGTTGAATACATTGTATGCATTCCAGTGATTGGAATAGTAAGTGTGTAAAGAGTTGATGAGGAAAATAAATAATAGTCAACGTATGAAAGTTTCTTGTTGCGCAAGCTAGGAATATGCAAACATCATTCATTAGTTAGTGTTGTGCTTTAACATCCATGTTTTGTACAAGGTAGGATTCATCGGATGTGTTATGACGAATGGTTGGATAAATTCATTAAGCTTTGAATAACACAAACCAAGTATTAAAACGAAAAGCATAAGTGACAAAAAATTTGTGACATGAAAGACTTAAGTATATAATGCTAAACATAAGGTAATGATGATGGATAGAAATAACTGATGTAATTAATGTCTTGTCTCGCGTGTGTTTACTTGTACGCTTCCTGTAAAAGTCATACTGATGAGATTTACAGTTCTACCACCATGATAATTACAGCAAGCGTACAAGTAAACACACGCGAGACAAGACATTAATTACATCAGTTATTTCTATCCATCATCATTACCTTATGTTTAGCATTATATACTTAAGTCTTTCATGTCACAAATTTTTTGTCACTTATGCTTTTCGTTTTAATACTTGGTTTGTGTTATTCAAAGCTTAATGAATTTATCCAACCATTCGTCATAACACATCCGATGAATCCTACCTTGTACAAAACATGGATGTTAAAGCACAACACTAACTAATGAATGATGTTTGCATATTCCTAGCTTGCGCAACAAGAAACTTTCATACGTTGACTATTATTTATTTTCCTCATCAACTCTTTACAAACTTACTATTCCAATCACTGGAATGCATACAATGTATTCAACTCTTTCATTGAACATGTATCAATCACATTTCAGCTGACCACATCAAATGTAAAGTGTAACATAATGAGTATGTAACTATCCCTTATCAACGATATGAAACCTGTCTTTTCACCATGAAATTAAGTCTTACATTCAGAGTCATTCTATAAAGCGAACATATGCATCATGTGTTGCATGTATTCTACACTAGACGAGATCGTTAATTTGTGTTATATAAAACTCCAAATCCATAAATCCAACCGTAGACAACCCTGCCCTTTACTTTATGAACTTTAGCAATTTAGCTATATCATTCACAAATGGCTAAGTTAATAAATGTACTATACACTAACGGTTAACATTCACTTGTGCTATATAAAACCCTAAATCCAACCGTAGATAGCCCTACCCTTAGATTATGGACTTCAGGAATATATCCATGTCATTGACGTGTTCAAGAATGTACTTGACATTGTATTGTTGACTTCATTCGCAGCAAAGATGCACAACATATCCATACATCTAAAAACATCCGTTTACAGAACATTCAACTTTATTTTTAACTTTATTTTATACTTTTCCTGTCTTACAAACTCTGAAATGATTCTAACTTTATTCCTAACATTACAAACAACAACTTTATTTCTAATTTTACAAACACTGAAATGATTCTAGCATTATTTTATACTTCACCTATCTTACAAACAGCGAAAGGTTATGACTTTAGTTTATTCTTCACTTATCTTACAAACACTGAAATGATTCTTACATTATTTTATGCTTCACCTATCTTACAAACACTGAAATGATTCTAACATTAATTCAAACTTACAATCATCAACTCTATTTCTAACTTTACAAACAGTGAAATGAATCAGACATTATTCCTAACACTACAAACACTGAAATGATTCTAACTTTATTCCTAACATTACAAACAACAACTTTATCTCAAGCTTTACAAACACTAAAATGATTCTAACATTAATTCTGACTTTACAAACTTCAACTTTATTTCCAACTTTACAAACAGTGAAATGATTCTAACTTTATTTGATACTTTATACTTCAACTTTCATTTCAGCGACTGGTAAGACTTGATAATTTGTCTCATATGTACATTATGACCAAGAGTAACAGACTTTATGTTTCACGCCTAGCATTCACTTGTGTTATATAAAACCCTAAAACCCTAAATCCAACCGTAGATAGCCCTACCCTTGGATTATTGATTTTAGGAATGTATCCATGTCATTGACATGTTCAAGAATGAACTTGACATTGTAAAACTTCAGGCACAGCAAAGGTGTGTAACACATCCAAGAACGTTCGTTTACAAAATATTTATTCTATACACTTTCATATGACGCTTGGTTTACATTTCCTAATTCGATGTCATGTAAATCTCACTTGGTCATTCACAAGTGATAAACCCGATAGACTAAGTGTTAGTCGCAAATTGCATGTCACTTTATAAACAGCGTTTGGTTAACTCTAAATACACATTCATCCCTGTGACTTGTAAACGATTGAAACTCTGCTGTCATGAAATAATGCATACATCAACAATGATTCTTATCCATCTCATAGGTTTCATGTTCAATTCATGATGACTTGGGTTTTCATTTCGATGACTAGCAGCACTTAATAATGCATCTCATATGAGCAACGTGATAGACTTCATGTTTCACGGTTCATTTGTGTTATATAAAACCTAAATCCAACCGTAGATGACCCTACCCTTGGATTGTGGACTTTAGGACTTGTGCTATGACCCACGTGATTAAATGTCATGGAACTAACCCTCACACACTCAACGTTTTTTTTTGGCAAGACCTTACCTGGTTTTATAAAGCATTCACCACTGTAGTACTTACTATAAGACCTTTTAACACTGTGAAACAATCTACACAGTGCAGTAAAACCTTCTAAAACTTTCTAGTGCTGTGGTGAACACTGTTTTCATAAAACATTCTAAACTCTCAGTCTCACTGCAGTAGAAGACTGCTTTTAGTAAACCTGATGAAGTATTCAGCAATCTAACAGTCATGGAGTTTGAATTTTCTAATAGGGAAACATTTCGCAACTGTCTCCAATAAAACTTTTAACACTGTGAAAGTAAGTTACAAGACAATCTACACTGTGCAGTAAAACCTTCTAAAACTTTCTAGTGCTGTGATGAGTTCGGTCAGTCATACAACGTCAATGATCAAACTTTATTTTCACAAACGTGTGTTGCTGTAAAACTAGTTGACTACACTAACGCTTACATTTTATGACATGTGTGTTTCATAAAACATCATGATCAAACTTTTCTAACTATACATCAACCTGTGTTGCAATAAAAACTTTTGTACAACATGATAAAGTTTCTGACTAGACTTACAAATAAAACGCCATGATCAAATTTTCTAACTATACATCAACCTGTGTCGCAGTAAAATATTTGACTATACTAGACTTTGCTTTTGCAAACCATGATATACTTTCTGATTAGACTTACGAATAAAACGTTGATGATCAAATTTTCTAACTATACATCAACCTGTGTTGCAATAAAACTTTTGTACAACATGATAAAGTTTCTGACTAGACTTACAAATAAAACGCCATGATCAAATTTTCTAACTATACATCAACCTGTGTCGCAGTAAAATATTTGACTATACTAGACTTTGCTTTTGCAAACCATGATACAGTTTCTGACGACACTCACGAATAAACGTCATGATCAAACTTTATTTTCTCAAACGGGTGTCGCGGTAAATTATTTGACTACACTAACTTTGCATTTCATGACACTTGTGTTTCGCAAAACTTCAATGATCAAACATTATTTTCACAAACGTGTGTCGCGGTAAAGAACTAGTTGACTACACTAACTTTGCAAACCATGATACACTTTCTGACTAGACTTACGAATATAACTTCAATGACCAAATTTTCTAACTATACATCAACCTGTGCTGCAGTAAAACCTTTGTACAACATGATAAAGTTTCTGACTACACTAACTTTGCTTTTGCAAACCATGATACAGTTTCTGACTAGACTTACGAATAAAACATTGATGATCAAACTTTCTAACTATACATCAACCTGTGTTGCAATAAAACTTTTGTACAATATGATAAAGTTTCTGATGACACTGACAAGAGCTTGTTCACTAGCGAAGAGAGAAGTCTGTGATGTGTTGCGTGTGGCGCATGAATGTCCTCCCTTCATTCCATTCATCAATTCGTCTCCGTGATAGAGACAAGAAGAACTGATGGTTCATTCTCACATGGTTGGCCAACTGTCGGGCAACAAGTGCAATGGAGATTTTATGAGGTAACCTGTGGCAGATAGCTAAATGTCGCCCTGGCAGTCAGAGTACAACGTTGAGACGAAACATTGCAAACATGACGCAGAGAGGTTTCACAAGGATTACCATTGCCCACGTCCCGTGCAGCTACGGACTTCACCGCTGTCTCGAAATCACCCACAGAAGTATCACACCGAAAATCGTGCACCGTCCATGACTTGATCGCCAGACATGAAAATCGGTGGAGCTATTTACAAGAGGATGCAAGTCGTTGCTTTGATCAGCTTGATAGCAAGCCGTAGAGAGCTTGATTCACCAGCGTTTTGCAATGGAGATGTTTAGAGGCCACCCATGACAAGATAGCTAAGACTCAACCGATTGGCGTTCAAAGTGCTACGTTGAGAACTGTGTCAAATGCCCAACATGAGACATGAGTTGTCCCAGCGGTTACGGTCTAAACTATGACACACTCCCTTGCCACACTTATCACTACGGCATCGTCCGCCGTCCCGAAGGAACACCCTGTCAGTGGAATATTACAGCAAAACTCTCCGTGTCTTGCTCGCTTTCAGTGAAAAGCCGCTTGTAACATGAGAAGACTGGCTCACTAAAAATCATCTAGTTGACTTCAGCAGGGTCGAACACCCCAGAAAACCTCCAAAACTAGTGAATTTAAATTTTTCAACTTTTTAGCACTACTTATGAAATTTTATAAGTAGTCTATCACTTAGGGCAGGTCAATAGCGACCGAAATTTTTTTGAATCAAGTCAAACGGACTTGTAGAAGCAAAGTTACAAGCCTTTAAAGCTTTGGAGTCTTTTATGGCCTGGAGACGAAGGCCATCTCCTGGCTAACCTCTAAGTCTGACGCCTTAGCTGATATCAGCAATGAAATTTTCTAAGTCGGTTTCTTACAGAAACCCGGGATTTGGAATGTCCGAAGCTATCATCGGAGCTCCAGAGTTCACCTACCCCAACCCAGTCGGGAGGAGAACTGATTTCCACAAGCCGAGTTTCCACTTATATAGTGTGTGGCGATCAGCTGATGACGTAATACCCATCATCCAAACACTGAAAACCCGTCTATCTCCGGTTCTAGTGCTCCGATTGAGCTGGAAATATACCATTTCCATGTAAAATTTGACCCTGAATCCGAATCTGACCTCCGTTTTCCCATCCGATGCTTCGTTTTGGCTCTACAGTAGGCAGCCATCGCAAAAATTCTAACTCGTTTTTTCGAAAAATGTTGAAAATTTTTCTCTCCGATTGACTTGAAACTCTCCGATTGACTTGAAACTTGCCATGCTGATAGAGAATTTCACGCTGATTCCAAATCTGAAATCCGTTTTCCAATCCGATGCTTCGTTTTGAAGCTACAGCCCAAAATGTCCCAAATTCTAACTCTGTCGTTTTTCGCCAATCTCCCAAAATCTTAAATGGCGTCTCACATCTAAACGAAGACAGATATGAACAAGCCGTTTGTTTCACTGAATTTGTCTCACTCTTAGCTTTCAAACGAGCTATGTCACGACAAAATCCGTCCACTAGAAGCAAAGTTGGAAGATCGGTGCCGAGGGGGGAGAAGTCTGAACTTTTTCTCTTCGATTGAGTTGGTAAGAAGTTCGTAGACCCACCTTTGGCCAAAACGTCCGAATTTGCACTCCATTTTCCCATCCGAGCACTCCTTCTGCCCGAAAAATGGACTTTTCTCATCCCAAAACCTCCAACTCCTGACTTTTCCAACTCTGACGGTTTCCTGCCATTTTCCTCCCTAAACCCAAGAAAATGAGTCCAAACTGAGCTTTTCACTGCCTTTTTCTCACTTTT
>CAJQUW010011654.1:0-154470 GCA_907163375.1 Prostheceraeus crozeri | reverse complement strand
CTCATACCAAATAAACAAACAATTATACGCAGAGATTATATCCATGACATCATTTTTAGAGTGCTGAAATAACGCTTCATTTACGCGGCTACAACAACCCCATGTAGCACAACTCTGTTTTCAAACATATTTTCCCCAAAAATTCAAGAAAATGTCCTCTTGACGCATGATACGACAGTGATCGAACACACTGAACGAAGCTCTGGGATTTGGAGAAGGCGGGTGTGGGCTGCACATGCACCGTGATGGTCTCACGGTTTGATCGTCGAGACGAACTTACCGGAATAATATCTACTTTCTTTAAGTAACATATTTTTGCAAACGTCGTCTCCTTAAAATAGCTTTTGAAACAATTGTCGTCTTAAGTAACTCAAAGGTACAAGAACCACAATGGACAACAGAAACTGAATTTGTTAATGTTTCACAGTGACTTGATTCAATATTATGAGTTCTATAACTTACATTTATAGGCGACCACACATCGGATTAATGTAGATCACTAGTTTACCGAACAGGCTATTTTGAGAAACATTTTTTTCTCAGATCACTTAAGTTGAAACCCAGATTTGCGGGCGAAAGGACGTACGTGCGGTACATTATAGCTTTGATTCCCGGCTTACTTCTAAGTCGCAAATTTGACCCAGTCTACCAGTTCGAAATGACCGTCTTAACACTTCTCTAAATGATTCGAGTCGAACTACCGGATTAGATGTATTACGCGAAATGATCACTCAATGAGGACCAAATGAAACAGGATTTTCGATTTGATTATCGTAACAGATACTTACAAATAAGTTTACATGTCCATTCAAGAGAAATATATCGTCAGACTAGACGAAGACAGAAACAAAACACCGGATGTTTATACATGGCATCCTTTTCGATCAAGTATGCGATTTCAAATCACATTGCAATACGGTGCATGTCATAATTAATTAGGTATCTGATGACCCGATCGTAGCATCTCTCTAACCCAGTAATTTGCTACAATTCTACTCTGAGCGCTAAAAAGATTGCCATTTTCTGAGAGTTTGCATATCCAGAATCATTCAGTAACTAATACGATTTTATACTTATGCTTGGCCATCAAGAGCTTTTGGCGAGCATAAACGACTATGCAATAATTCTCTGCTCTCAACTAATTTACTACTGATTTGTTGCTTCACTAGCATATATTACATTTTCCTGAGGAAACACTCAGTGCGATAGACCAACCGAACATGGCCACTAAGCATTACACGGACTGGGACATATCATCCATTAGGACCCGCGCTCGCAAAGGTGCTATTCTTGCGTAGTGCGGTAACTGATTGTGTCTCCTCATTCACAACCAAACACTAAACTCAATCGTTTGGATCTGTCAGAAATGTCTGTTAATAATAACTAATTCAACATTAACAAACTGAATACATTAGTTTCACTTCATATTGTGTCAAACATACAGCTTCAACTTCGTCGATACTAAACAATGCCAAAGGCGAAACAAATATCGGCGTCTAATCGTGCGCTATCACTTGCGCTGTATAATAAAGACTTTCATGACCCGCGAAATTACCTCAATCAAAGAGTCTATGGTCAGCTAAATCACCCAGTTGCTCAACATAATTAAGACGTCTTAAATTTGGAATCGAACTTTCGGAGACAGTCAAAAAATCGTCCGGTTCCGTCCAACACATTACGAGTCATCCACGGGAATGACCGCTCTTGTTCGTAAATGTACTCAATCAGCAGATATTCTCTCATCCCAAAAAACTGACTAGTGAATTGAGACATCCTAGCAATGTGTTGTCAGTGAAAACACTGTCAGTGTACGAACACTTCTGTCCCAGGACATAAGTTATTTAACTTATAAATAAATTTTCAAATTAAATTTAACTGTCTTCTAGTTATTTAAATATATCTTACAGTCTAGTTCAATTTTTAAATTATTAGTAGCTATTATAAGTAAAAAAAAAGCAAAAAAAGCTTTTGCGGTGAATTACATCCAACGCTAACGTCCGCTTGAAATGGTATACCATGATGAATTCAAGCATTGCAACTGAAGTAGCTGTGGAGGAGATCAACTGTGCTTATCTTTCAGAGATAGTCCAACTTTCAGGCTTTCAATCAAAATGTCAGCGCGAGGCACAATACTGTGCGTCGACGAGTGTGAGCGTTACAAAAAACCTGAAAAATGATCTGAGCGAAAACCTTCATTGAAATTCCATTCTCTTGTAATGGTTGGTCATGCATCTCATATAATTGCTGTCGGACGATAGATTATTACTTGGAAAACAAGAGGGGCCGATTCTTCGAAATTGTCTACAAGAAAAACATCTTGGAGAAGCGTCTCTACCAACTCAGTTGATGAACATGGTATACCAGTATGGCGACTATGATTATATATATATATTAATCGCACTATATATATCTAATCTAACATTAATATATACTATATATATTATACTAGATATATAACAATCATATATATACATGATGAGGAGCACCATGTCATTCGGATACCACAGCATGTTACCTCTAAACGCACACAAGACACAACCTCGTGGAATTCGTTCATTGGGATTGGACTGCCAGCACAGTCGCCTAATCTGTAAAATTATTCAAAATTTGTGGCGCGGTGTTAGCGCAATTCGTTTCAACAGAAGAAACCAGACCAATCTCGCATGTGAACTTTCGATAAATGCTTATCTAAACCACGCAAGTGTGGTACCATCAATGCCACGTCAGAAACCACTCACATATCTATAAAAAATCATACCCAGGAGAATCCAAGCTGTGGTCAACTCAAGGCGGATTTCCAACTAAAAAATATTGAAATCTACTGTAGCTCTCATGGTACCTGAGTTTTCACTTGAAGGATGCCTTCCGTATTGAATAGAAGTTGATTTAGAATGCACTTAGATCGAGATATCATGATTACTATATCGTTCTTTTATTATCATCGCACAATCTCGTAGGTGTCACTTCTAAACGTTGGCCATAATCTTATCAACTCGTAAGCACTCGAGCTCGTCAGTAGATCTCCACTGTTTACCTACCTTCTCAATCATGTATAATCTTATCAACAATATCTTTATTTTATTTGCCTGCAATTTTCATTTATTACTCATTTAGTCTCAATTACCAGTCTTCAACTTCATGCATACCTACACCTTGTGGTGCTGTCCACGGGAAATCCGTCCACAACAGTAGAACAGGGATCTTGGAAAGGATGGGTAAAGACGATCCCGGTGTCGCACCAAGACTCAAGAAAGAATCGCCAAGTCGCCCATGGATCCAGCTTGCGGATTCTTGTACCCGGGCATCGTGACATGCCAACTGTACACACACTTCAAGCAATAATCCAGTGCCCAAAGCGATAGAAAGACACATACGAAAATGCCTTTTCAAGTAAATTAAACAAAACTGAACTCAAATTCAAACTTAGAGATTTGAAGAAATGTTTATCACCTTAAGGTGCCAATCTCTGGTCGATGCACCTGATATCGACCTACCTTCTCAGATGGATTAACAAACCGATTCATATACAAAATATCGTCTCAGCGGACGCTTCAAACGGAACATGCGTTGCAAGCAGAATCGAGAGTCACAGTGTAAGTACAACTCAGTTCAGTCATCTTTGAAGAATCGAATCTAAAGCATACGTATATTCTACATCTACAAGGAAGTGACGGAAGAAGCACACAAATTCTGTTTGCGATGGCAGACGATCTACACCGGCCATATGATCCTACACAAGAAGCCAATTACTTTATCTCCCCAAGTCCCTGAGGCTTCAGGTAATGAAATAATTTAACTCCGAACTGCATCTATAGACGTAAATTCTAATCTTGTCTCATCTAAAGTGCCAATCGTTCCAATCAACTCAGATTTATCTTCTGAGATTTGCGGTACACATAGCTTGTCTCAATTATATTAGTAAAGCCGCACTGAAGTCAAATGATGACGCAATTGTAAAATATCTGCTTATACGAAATTAAATTAATAATTATATTGCGGCGAACACATTCACTATGACATGTAAAGTACCAAAGGGTAAATTAAACCTATATCTCAACACTCGCTAGACGAATTACGATCCAAAGACACTTCGACTGAAAGACTAAATGAATATTTGACGGTGCCATGTTCGATATTTGTGTCCGCATGAGCTGATGACTTTACAACGACCCTAAACACACGCCTTTCCCACCAATAATCTTTAGGAGACGACTGGTTGCGGGATGCATCTTCTTCGAAGCATCTCTCCAACCATAAAAAGCAACAGACAGCCACTTCTATCAACCATTTTCGGATAACTTCTCATCTTTTCCAGCTTCTGTTTTTCTTTATTATCAATACCTCTATATTATCTCTTATGATTCTTTCTTCACTTACTTTCCTCGCAAATCAGAATTTCATCTCTTCCTTGAAAATCTCCTAATATAACGCACTCAAACACCCATCCAAACTATCACTCCCTTCTACATCAAGACCGCAATACACTAATCACACTCTCAACACAATGTCTCCCCAACTGACTCTAAGTCGACCACGCCACTCTACGTCCCCTCCTCGTTCCCTCTGCCAATATACTTACACTCGTCCAACACTCACAACAAAACTACCCATCCTCACCTCCTTACAACGACCTCCAACAGTCAAACTGATCCTCCAAACCATCTAAAAAATCTCACCTTACGACCGCTCTCACAACTAACGCACACCCACCTATCCTACCAACAACCTCAACGCAATCAAACGACTACCACTACTAACCCACTACCCTTACCCACACACTAAACTTCAACTCAACAATCAGACTCAAGCCAATCCAACATCACATCATCACATCAATCCACCTACACTAACCTCACTACTCAAATGAGCCAATCATCACTAACCGATCACCTACTAAACCATCCACACCAATCGCTCCTTTCACTCCATACCATTAACTCCCTTCTACCCTTCACAATCTCACAACCAACCTCCAACACCTTCACTCCCCTCCTAACCCTCAAGCAACTACCACTTCCCTCACCCTTCCTAACTAACCGACTCACCACACCAACTCTCTCCTAAACCCCCCTAACACCCAAACTCCAACACCCCTCAAACTACTCCGCCAAATAACTCATCCAATACCCCCCCGCCACCCCTCTCTAACTCCTCCCAACCAAAACTTAAACTCAACCACTCTATAAACCAGACAACACTCAACAACAGCCCTACTCTCATCTCCCGCCTCCTCACCTCCTCCAACTCCACTAAAAACCCCCTCTCATAAACCTCCTCCCTACCTCCGCTCAACTCATTCTCAACCCTCACACCCTGCACAGACCCCTAAACGCAACTCTAACCCCAACTCTAACACACTAAGCACCATAACAAACCTCCCCTAACCCACCTCTCAATACACACATCTCCACCAACAAAACCATAACCACTCCTAAGCATCAACTACTGCTTCTCCCCTAAACTCAATCCACTACACTACTTCAAAAACACCTAATATCTCAAACTCAACATCCTCCAAAACTGATCAACTCTTACAAACATCCAACCCTCCACTCACAAACTCCAACTCTCCCGACACAACTACAACTTTCGAATACCTCATCCACCCATACCATCCTGCTCTCCCTAAAACTCACTAACCCATCAAACTACCATAACCTCCCTCTATAACAACAACACAACTAAACTAAAGTCCACACCCCACCAACTCACTCCTCTAACATCCCATTCTAAAAACCCCAACTACTCCCTCCTCCCGAACTAACTCATCACAACTCTCGAAGTAACATATCACAACCGAACATCCACATACAACTCTCCATCCACTCCCACACCATCTCCAAACTACAAAGCTCCCTCCCCTCCCTTCGTCCCCCACCCAGGTCTACCTCCACCTCTTCAACAATTAAATCCACTCTCCACCCTCACTCCCACTATACATCAAACCCACTCCTTATAACTCAAAGACCACTCACACCTCATACCCCCCCATCTCCACACCTAACACACCCTATCACTCCCTCACTAACCACTACAATATTAACCCCTCCAACTTCAACCAAAACACTTAACACAACCGAACCAACAACTCGTCTCCTACACTCACCCACCCCCTCTAAAAACCTCACTAACCCACTATTATCTCCCTTCCAAGGACAATAAACTCACAACCTCTCAAATAAACTCTTCCAACAATCAAGACTAACATCACTCTAAACAACCACTCAAACCTCCATCCAACTCCTCCCACAACAAGCTATCACTAACATCCAAGCCGAACCACCGTCTCCTCCTTCTCCCCCCTACTCCGCTCCTAAAACTCAAACTCCATAACCCTTAACTAACCACCATCCATCAACACTCAACTCTACACATTATACCTCCAACATATCTCCAAACACTCCAACCAAAACTCTAACGACTCAAACTCGTAACTCCTAACAAACACCCTACTCACCACCTCACTAAGCCTCTACAATCCTCTCTCAACAACTACCCTCAAACCACACACACTCTCACTCTCAACCCCTTCAACCTCAAACAAAACATCCCTTACATCTTACACAACAGAACTTTCAATCAGACTAATCCTTACACACACTACTTCATAACAATCCCAAACCACATAAAACCTAGACTCCCTCCCAAAAAGCACCTCACCCAGCACCATCAAACAACCTCAACAACTCTTCTCACACCTAACTACACCAACTCAATACACCATACCTAACTCTCCAACTACTCCAAAACTCCTCATCCCAAATTAACCACTCAACCCATATCCTCTCTCCACCTCTAACCACTCACAACTCACACAAACCTCAACCCCCCCTCTATAAACGCCATCACCTCATACTAACTCCCCCCTTAACCCACACCCACTAAAAAAACTAGAAACGACCTCCCTAACACAACTCCACACCTCACCCCCCACATCCCAACAAAACACCCCAACCCAACTCGACAAACACATCAAACTTAACCTCCAAAACCATCAAAACTCCTTCAACCCAAAGAAGACACCTCCGCCTTCCTTACCTCTTCTAAAACCAAAAACACTTCACTATCCTATTCACATTAACACCACACCCCTACACTCCCAACACAAACCTCAACCATCCTAGCAACCCACAAACCAACTAAAAAGCAGCTCAATCCTCTCCCTCCCCACAACAACTAAACATACTATACTCACAACCTTTTAAACAACGATCAAACCTCCCATGAACACCAAACCCTACCCGCACTCCCTCCAACCTCCACTCACCACTACCAAACCTTCAACCTCTCCACACAAGCTACCCAAAACCTCAACTAAACCCTCTAAACACCTCTCTATCAACAAACCCACATCACTCCCACCACACTCAAATCAACCTCCTCGAAACTTCCACCAACAACTACTCAACTCTAAACCGAACCCTGCACACCAACACCCGATTCCACTAACCCTACAAACTCACCTCCAACCTAAAAACCACTACTTCCACTACTACACCAAAACCTCCACCGTAACTCACACTCCCCACAACTAACGAACACTCCCACCAACTCACCCACTCACCCTCACATCCACACTACCTACCAATACTTTAAAACCCTCCACCAACCTACCCACACAAAACTAACTAAAGACTCCATCATACCTCTCGTAAACTTTCCCGTCCTACCTTAACTCAACAGCCCTTACACATCCACCACCAAACATCCCAACCAACACGATCCAACTCTCCCCTAACCTCCTAACTCAATCTCACAACACTCACCAACTCTTAACACCAACTCACTCCAACTCAACTAAAACTCTCTAACTCCAAAACTCTCCTCCAACTCAAACCTAACCTCAACAACTCACAAACTACAAACGTCGCCCTCCCCCTCCAAACACTACCCGCCCAATACCCCCTAACCCCTCTACACACAACCAAAATCACATAAAAACGCCACCTCCTCAACCCTAACCAACAAATACCCTTATTCCCCCTCAAAAAACATACCTCAAACCACCTCATACAACCATCTAACTTATCAACCACTCCTCCCCCACTTTCCACTCCGTAACGCACCCCAACCGCCCACACACACAACAACTCACCTCAACCCCGTTAAACCAACTCCACCTTACTAACCTTCCACCACAACTCAACTAAATCCGAATAGATCAAAAACAACCCAACAACTGCACACTTCCGACTCACTCTCTCTCATTCACTACCACTCACTCAACGATCAATCACCAACCTCGAGCCCAACCTCTACAAACCCCTCACTCAAATCAACTCTGACCCCTACCTCATTAAACTCACTATATCGAACCCTCACTCGCCACACCCCTAAAACGAACCTTCAAAAAATACCCTCCAACTCAAAACTCTACACTCCACCCACACTACCGCAAACAAAACCCTAAAAAACCTCCTCTAACTCGTCTCCAACACTCCCCCACGTCCCTTCAAACCAAACCCATAACATACCATAACTAACTCCCTACTAACACACTCAACTCCCCGGTCTCTAAACCACTCTCTCCTCCTAGTTTCCCACCCACCTCTCCACCTCAACCCTAAATACCCAACCATCACCCTAAACTAATCACTAACGACACACTACAAAACTCCTCATACCACTCATAACACCAAGCCAGCACACGCCCTCAATTAAACCCCCCAACTCAACCTCACACAACCGCCACCTCACACCACCCTCTCAACTTCCACCATAAACTTCCAACTTAAACTCTACAAACCTAACACTTAACAAAAACAAACTCCACTCATCTCCCTCTCAACCACAACTAAACATCACCAATCACCATTCAAACTCCCAACTGCCACACTCTCACAAACTCACAAACCGACAACCACCTCCCCAACATCACTCCACCCCTCCTCTATCTCACAACACTCCCCTACCCCTACACCCTACTAACCAACCCCACTATCATCTCCAAACCTCAAACTCTCCTCCACTACCCCACTCACTCACTTAAACATTTTAAGTCTCTTCACAACCAAACCAACATCACTCTAACCACTCACAACTTCAAGCTCCCCTCAACAAAGCCAACAGCAAACTAAACACACCCTCATAACTTCCCCACTCATCGCCATAAACCATAACACCATCCCCAACTCATACCCTCCCACTACCACCCCCACTCACCCACCCACACACCCCCCTTAACAGCCTACTAATTAACGCCACCATGTCTACCCACTCAAACCATCGTAAACAACACCGGTACTCCCAACCTACCCCCATCCAACAACAAACCAACCTCAAACTACTCAACACAACGCCAACTACCAACAACCTACTAACCATCACACCCTTCTACACTTCTCACACAACCCACTCCAAACCTCAACCACTCCAACACCGAACTCATAAAACCCCTCCTCTCAACTCAAACCACTCGAGCAAAACATACCCTGACTCCTCCAACCGATACTCCCACACAACTACCCCACATCCTTCTTACTCCACAAACGCCACGAACCCACCTCAAACTTAACTACTCACCATCCCAACCCGCCTCTCCACCCCACCCAAAAAACCACCTCAACCATCTAACCCCAACTCAATTAAATCATCCTACACTTACTCCTCACAATCCTCCCTCCACCACACACTCAAACCCCCTATCTCACTCAAACAACCCTCAAACGTTCAACTCAACGCTCTCCCTCACACATCGACCTAACTCCAACCCTCAAAACTCCTACACTAAAACTCACCAACTTAATACCAGCTCAAAACTACCCTAAAACCTTCACCCCCTCTATAGACCTCAACTCAACCTCAACTCAAAAACACACCTCCAAACGTCAGCAACTAACTACAACCCCCTTCCAACTACTAAACCTCAACTTCCCTCCCAACACTCTCAAAAACCTCATCTCCCTCACCTCAACTACTCTCCCGAAACCTACCTCTCAATAAAACTCCCAAAACACCCCGTCACCCATCCGCTCTCAAACAACCTCCCCACACAACCAAAACTCCTCCCACTTCACCTACCTTCAACCCAATACCCTCAAACCAAACACCTCAAAACCCCCTCCTCAAACTCCTCTCCCTCAAACCTTCCAAACCCCGCAAAAACACCTCTGTTCTTCCACTCAAAAATCACAAATCCACCCACCTTCTAAAACACACACTTAAGACCCCTCCTCCCTCTAAACTCTCAACACAACCGTACTCACCAACCAACCCACTCATAACCTCTGAACCCACACTCTATCCAACCAACTCTGCCTCACACTCTACTCATTATCATGCATACCTCTCCAAAAACTCCACTCAGAATCACCCCAATACTCACAACGCAACACTCAACATACCAACCCTACACCCCTCCTACCTCCTACAAGCTCCTCCCAATCACTCAAAACGTCCTACCACTCACCTTCGAACCACCTCAACTCTACAACTCAACCCAAACCTCCGGAACCTCCCCACACTCTAACTCCATTAACCTAGTCACCAACTCGACGCAACCTAAATAAACCCCTTCCCAAACTCAACTATTAACCATACCTACGCCCTCCGATCCCTCATCCACTTAAACCAAATAACCCTCAACTCTCTAACTCAGTCCCCCTCCTAAACCCCACCCTGAAAAACAATCACGCCCAACAACCCCTCCATCAACTCACTCAAAAACCACATCTCCATACCAACACCCCTCCACAAACTCTTCTCAACACGTCCTCCAACAACTTCCACACTCAGTTTCGCCCTTAACTTCAACTCACTCCACCCACATAACTCACCTCATTAAGACCAACTCCTAACCCCCACACAACTCCATACCTCTAACCCAACCACCCCACGCTACCCACTTAACTCCACAACCCACCAACTCACCCACCATAATACCCAACCTCTCTAAAACTTAACAAACCTCTCCTAACCCCCCCACACAATCTCACTAAAACGCCTTAACTAATAACCCCTCACCCTCCTCCCCAAAACACACACCTCTTAACTCCCACACTCAACAACTACACTCTCTTACTCTCCACTACTCTACCCTCAACATCTAACGTTCAAACACTAAAATCACTCCCCACTACCCCTACTCAACCCCAAACACATCTCCCACCAAACTCAACCCGAACTCTACAAAACTCACAACCAAAATCTCCCCTACACACCTCACTTGAACCAACCCACTCCTCGTCCCACAAACAACTAAACGACCAAACTTCACCTCTAACACCACTACCACTCCAAAAAACCTTCCCCCTCTCCCTAAAACCTATACATACTTCACATAAATCACCTCCGCTACCAAACTACTACACCTCCATCTCCCAACCACCAACCTCTTCTTATCTAGCCCCTAGCCACCTCCCCCTCTCCCACAAACACAAAAACACCCTAACCCTCCACCCTCGTCCTCCTCTCGTCTACACCCCTCCCCCCCAAGTCTCAACTCTAACTCCACACCCACTCCCTCTCTCTACCGTAACATCCCCCAACCTCACTCCCACAAGCTTACCCCATAAACTCTCCACCCCCCAAACACCTCCCACACACCCCCAACACTCAAAACGCCCCTCACACTTAAACCACTACCAACCACCCACACAGCCAGCAATCCAAACATACTCTTACCTAAAACATCACCCCCAGTACTCCTCATACAATCGTCTCATCCCCAACACTCAACGCCACTCCTAACACGCCCGCTCTCGTCACTCCACTCAACCTCAGCCTTCTCTCTCACCTCTCAAACTTCACTCACTCTCTCAACTCCCCATAAACCCAGTCCCAAAAACTCTCTCCCCTCCTCTACACAACTCCCTACCACGCACAACTCAAACTAACACAACCACTATACTCCCCGACTCAAAACCCCAACACTTCACCCTAAAAACTACTCCCACCAATCGCTACACCCTCCCAACGAAACAACAACTCCGCCCTCACTCAACTCACCCCCACAATCATCACTCTAGAACCCCTCCACACCCCTCACTACAACCACCATTCAACGTCTCCCTAACCACCAACTCCATGGACGCCACTAAACACCCACAACACACTAGCCTCAAGAACTCCCAACGAACAACTCACACACACGTCCCCCCTACAACCTCAAACCCCTCAACCTCCTCACCCGCCCATCACTACCCTCTCCAACAAACTCAAACTCACTACTCAAGCCTCTTCAATACAAAAACTCCCCGCCCACACTCAAAACTCCTCTCAGCTCCTCCGCCAACTCTAAAACACTAACCGTCCTCCCTATCCTAACCACTACCACCCTAAAACAAAACCATCCTAACTTCACATCTACCACGCCTCAAATACTCAACTCATTACACAACGTCTCAAAAAGGCATCAACTCTCCCGTCATCCTCATCCCCCTCAACAAAACCCCTAGCAAACTCTACACCATTTCTTCCTCCCCCACATCTAACCAAAAACCTCAATAAAATCCTCCAACCTATCCCTCCCAACCACAAACACTCAAACACACACCTCACACTCACACTCCTAACACTCAATACCTCCTAAACCCCCTCAACACGCCCCACATCCCTTAACATCCATGACTCTACTCACCCCTCACTATCCTCCTAAACCCGCCCTACAACCTCTAAGCATCCCAAAAAAAACCCCCTCTTCTCATCCAAAACACCCGAATCCACCACCCTAACCTATCTCACTCGCCATTTCACCTCCCCACTCCAACTCAACCATATACACTCAAACACCCACTTAACTAACTAACTCAACTCCCTTCTCCAACACTTCTAAACCCTTCCCAACCACCCCTTCCCCACTCTTCACATTCACTCACTACCATCACTCATCACTCCACCCCACCTCCCTCCTCTAACTTAACCCACAATCTCAACTACTACTCTCAACCACTCCCTTACACCCCATACAACTCACTTCCTCTAGGGTTAGGGTTAGGTTTAGGGTTATTGTATATAGGGTTAGGGTTACGGTTAGGGTTATTTTAGGAAAAAAATTGCCTCTCCAATGACTGTCAAATGTACCATGGCGATATAGAATTTGACTCTCAATCCGAATCTGCCCTCCGTTTTCCCATCCGATGCTTCGTTTTTCCTCTACAGCCGAAAACATCCCAAGTTCGCCGCTAACTCTCTAGGGTTAGGGCTAGGGTTAGGGCTAGCGTTATTGTCATTGGGGTTAGGGTTGGGTTATTGTGGCTAGGGTTAGGGTGATTGTGGATAGGGCAAGGGTTATTGTGGTTAGGGCTAGGGTTATTTTAGGAAAAAAAATTTTCTCTCCCATGGCCTTCAATTCACCATGCCGATATAGAATTTGACTCTGAATCCGAATCTGCCCTCCGTTTTCCCATCGGATGCTTCGTTTTCGCTCTACAGCCCAAAACATCCCAAGTTCGCCGTTAACTGTCTAGGGTTAGGGTTAGGGTAGGGGTTTGGGTTATTGTGGTTAGGGTTAGGGTTAGGGCTGGGGTTAGGGTTATTGTGGTTAGGTTTAGGGTTAGGGATTGGGTTAGGGTTAGCGTTAGGGTTATTGTGGTTATGGTTAGTGTCAGGGCTAGGGTTAGGGTTATGGTTAGGGTTAATGTTATTTTCGGAACAAATTTTTCCTCTCCCATGGCTTTCAAATTTACCATGCCGATATAGAATTTGACTCTGAATCAGAATCTGCCCTCCGTTTTCCCATCGGATGCTTCGTTTTCGCTGTACAGCCCAAAACATCCCAAGTTCGCCGTTAACTGTCTAGAGTTAGGGTTAGGGTTAAGGTTGTTGTGGCTAGGGTTAGGGCTAGGGTTAGGGTTATTGTGGTTAGGTTTAGGGTTAGGGATAGGGCTAGGGTTAGGGTTATTGTGGTTAGGGTTAGGGTCAGGGCTAGGGTTAGGGTTAGGGTTAATGTTATTTTAGGAAAAAATTTTTCCTCTCCCATGGCTTTCAAATTTACCATGCCGATATAGAATTTGACTCTGAATCCGAATCTGCCCTCCGTTTTCCCATCGGATGCTTCGTTTTCGCTCTACAGCCCAAAACATCCCAGGTTCGCCGTTAACTCTCTAGGGTTAGGGTTAGGTTTAGGGTCATTGTATATAGGGTTAGGGTTAGGGTTATTGTGGTTAGGGCTAGGGTTAGGGTTACGGTCAGGGTTATTTTAGAAAAAATTTTCCTCTGCAATGACTGTCAAATGTACCATGCCGATATAGAATTTGACTCTGAATCAGATTCTGCCCTCCGTTTTCCCATCGGGTGCTTCGTTTTCGCTCTACAGCCCAAAACATCCCAGGTTCGCCGTTAACTCTCTAGGGTTAGGGTTATTGTGGTTAGGGTTAGGGTTAAGGTTGTTGTGTATAGGGCTAGGGTTAGGGTTAGGGTTATTGTGGTTAGGGTTGGGGTTAGGGCTAGGGTTAGGGTTATTGTGGTTAGGGTTAGGGTTATCTTAGGAAAAGATTTTCCTCTCCAATGACTGTCAAATGTACCATGCCGATATAGAATTTGACTCTCAATCCGAATCTGCCCTCCGTTTTCCCATCCGATGCTTCGTTTTCGCTCTACAGCGCAAAACATTCCAAGTTCGCCGTTAACTCTCTAGGGTTAGGGCTAGGGTTAGGGTTGGGGTTAGGGCTAGGGTTAGGGTTAGGGTTATTGTGGTTAGGGTTAGGGTTATTGTGGTTAGGGTTAGGGCTAGGGTTAGTGTTATTGTGGTTAGGTTTAGGGTTAGGGATAGGGCTAGGTTTAGGGTTAGGGTTAGGGTCAGGGCTAGGGTTAGGGTTAGGGTTAGGGTTAATGTTATTTTAGGAAAAAATTTTTCCTCTCCCATGGCTTTCAAATTTACCATGCCGATATAGAATTTGACTCTGAATCCGAATCTGCCCTCCGTTTTCCCATCCGATGCTTCGTTTTGGCTCTACAGGCCAAAACATCCCAAGTTCGCCCTTAACTCTCTAGGGTTAGGGTTAGGTTTAGGGTCATTGTATATAGGGTTAGGGTTAGGGTTATTGTGGTTAGGGCTAGGGTTAGGGTTACGGTTAGGGTTAGGGTTAATGTTATTTTAGGAAAAAATGTTTCCCTTCCCATGGCTTTCAAATATACCATGGCGATATAGAATTTGACTCTGAATCCGAATCTGCCCTCGGTTTTCCCATCCGATTTTTCGTTATGGCTCTACAGCCCAAAACATCAGAAGTTCGCCGTTAACTCTCTAGGGTTAGGGTTAGGGTTAGGGCTAGGATTGGGGCTAGGGTTATTGTCGTTGGGGTTAGGGTTGGAGTTATTGTGGCTAGGCTTAGGTTGATTGTGGATAGGGCAAGGGTTATTGTGGTTAGGGTTAGGTTTAGGGTTATTTTAGGGAAAAAATTTTCCTCTCCCATGGCTTTCAAATTCACCATGCCGATATAGAATTTGACTCTGAATCCGAATCTGCCCTCCGTTTTCCCATCGGATGCTTCGTTTTCGCTCTACAGCCCAAAACATCCCAAGTTCGCCGTTAACTGTCTAGGGTTAGGGTTAGGGTAGGGGTTAGGGTTAGGATTAAGGTTGTTAGGGTTAGTGTTAGGGTTAGGGTTATTGTGGTTAGGGTTAGGGTTGGCGTTAGGGCTAGGGTTAGGGTTAATGTGGTTAGGGCTAGGGTTAGGGCTAGGGTTAGGGTTATTTTAGGAAAAAATTTTTCCTCTCCCATGGCTTTCAAATTTACCATGCCGATATAGAATTTGACTCTGAATCTGAATCTGCTCTCCGTTTTCCCATCCGATGCTTCGTTTTGGCTCTACAGCCAAAAAACATCCCAAGTTCGCCGTTAGCTGTCTAGGGTTAGGGTTAGGGTAAGGGTAAGGGTTACTGTGGTTAGGGTTAGGGTTAGGGTCAGGGTAAGGGTTATTTCAAGAAAAAAGTTTCCTCTCCAATGACTGTCAAATGTACCATGCCGATATAGAATTTGACTCTCAATCCGAATCTGCCCTCCGTTTTCCCATCCGATGCTTCGTTTTCGCTCTACAGCCCAAAACATCCTAAGTTTGCCATTAACTCCCTAGGGTTAGGGCTAGGGATAGGGTTATTGTGGTTAGGGTTAGGGATATTGTGGTTAGGGTTAGGGTTATTGTGGTTAGGGTTAGGCCTAGGGTTAGGGTTATTGTGGTTAGGGTTAGGGCTAGGGTTATTTTAGGAAAAAAATTTTCCTCTCCCATGGCTTTCAAATTTACCATGCCGATATAGAATTTGACTCTGAATCCGAATCTGCCCTCCGTTTTCCCATCGGATGCTTCGTTTTCGCTCTACAGCCCAAAACATTCCAAGTTCGCCGTTAAATGTCTAGGGTTAGGGTTAGGGTTAAGGTTATTTGTGGCTAGGGTTAGGGCTAGGGTTAGGGCTAGGGTTAGGGCTAGGGTTAGTGTTATTGTGGTTAGGTTTAGGGTTAGGGATAGGGCTAGGGTTAGGGTTAGGGGTATTATGGTTGGGCTAAGGTTACGGTTACGGTTAGGGTTATTTTAGGAAAAAAATTTTCCTCTCCCATGGCTTTCAAATTTACCATGCCGATATAGAATTTGACTCTCAATCCGAATCTGCCCTCCGTTTTCCCACCTGATGCTTCGTTTTCGCTCTACAGGCCAAAACATGCCAAGTTCGCCGTAAAGTCTCTAGGGTTAGGGCTAGGGTTGGTGTTAGTGTTATTGTGGCTAGGTTTAGGGTTGCGGTTAGGGTTAGTGTTAGGGTTGGGGTTATTGTGGTTAGGGGTAGGGGTAGGGTTATGGTTGGGGTCATTAGGGTTAGGGTTAGGGTTACGGGTAGGGTTATTTTAGGAAAAAAATTTTCCTCTCCCATGGCTTTCAAATTTCCGAAGCCGACATAGAATTTGACTCTGAATCCGAATCTTCCCTCCGTTTTCCCCGCGGATGCTTCATTTTTGCCCTACAGGCCTTAACATCCCTAGTTCGCCGTCAACTCTCTAGGGTTAGGGTTAGTGCTGGGTTTAGGTTTACCGTTATTGTGTATAGGGTTAGGGCTAAGGTTACGGTTACGGTTAGGGTTGGGGCTAGGGTTATTGTCGTTGGGGTTAGGGTTGGGTTATTGTGGCTAGGGTTAGGGTGATTGTGGATAGGGCAAGGGTTATTGTGGTTAGGGCTAGGGTTATTTTAGGAAAAAAAATTTTCTCTCCCATGGCCTTCAATTCACCATGCCAATATAGAATTTGCCTCTGAATCCGAATCTGCCCTCCGTTTCCCCATCGGATGCTTCGTTTTCGCTCTACAGCCCAAAACATCCAAAGTTCGCCGTTAAGTCTCTAGGGTTAGGGCTAGGGTTAGGGCTAGGGTTAGGTTTAGGGTTATTGTGTTTAGGTTTAGGGTTAGGGCTAGGGTTATTGCGGTTATGGTTATTGCGGTTGGGATTGGGGTCATTGTGGTTAGGGTGAGGGTTATTTTAGGAAAAAGTTTTTCCTCTCCCATGGCTTTCAAATTTGCCAAGCCGACATAGAATTTGACTCTGAATCCGAATCTGCCATCCATTTTCCGATCCGATGCTTCGTTTTTCCTCTACAACCGAAAACATCACAAGTTCGCCGTTAACTCTCTAAGGTTAGGACTAGGGTTAGGGTTGGGGCTAGGGTGATTGTCGTTGGGGTTAGGGTTGGGTTATTGTGGCTAGGGTTAGGGTGATTGTGGATAGGGCAAGGGTTATTGTGGTTAGGGCTAGGGTTATTTTAGGAAAAAAAATTTTCTCTCCCATGGCTTTCAAATTTACCATGCCGATATAGAATTTGACTCGGAATCAGAATCTGCCCTCCGTTTTCCCATCGGATGCTTCGTTTTCGCTCTACAGCCCAAAACATCCAAAGTTCGCCGTTAACTGTCTAGAGATAGGGTTAGTGTTAAGGTTGTTGTGGTTAGGGTTAGGGCTAGGGTTAAGGTTATTGTGGTTAGGTTTAGGGTTAGGGATAGGGCTAGGGTTAGGGTTAGGGTTAATGTGGTTAGGGTTAGGGTCAGGGTTACGGTTAGGGTTAATGTCATTTTAGGAAAAAATTTTTCCTCTCCCATGGCTTTCAAATTTACCATGCCGATATAGAATTTGACTCTGAATCCGAATCTGCCCTCCGTTTTCCCATCCGATGCATCGTTTTGTCTCTACAGCCCAAAACATCCCAAGTTCGCCGTTAACTGTCTAGAGATAGGGTTAGGGTTAAGGCTGTTCTGGTTAGGGTTAGGGCTAGGGTTAGGGTTATTGTGGTTAGGTTTAGGGTTAGGGATAGGGCTAGGGTTAGGGTTAGGGTTAATGTGGTTAGGGTTAGGGTCAGGGTTAGGGTTAGGGTTAGGGTTAATGTTATTTTAGGAAAAAAATTTTCCTCTCCCATGGCTTTCAAATTTACCATGCCGATATAGAATTTGACTCTGAATCCGAATCTGCCCTCCGTTTTCCCATCCGATGCTTCGTTTTGTCTCTACAGACCAAAACATCCCAAGTTCGCCGTTAACTCTCTAGGGTTAGGGTTAGGTTTAGGGTCATTGTATATAGGGTTAGGGTTATTGTGGTTAGGGCTAGGGTTAGGGTTACGGTTAGGGTTATTTTAGGAAAAAAATTTCCTCTCCAATGACTGTCAAATGTACCATGCCGATATAGAATTTGACTCTCAATCCGAATCTGCCCTCCGTTTTCCCATCCGATTCTTCGTTTTCCCTCTACTGCCGAAAACATCCCAAGTTCGCCGCTAACTCTCTTGGGTTAGGGTTAGGGTTAGGGTTTGGGTTATTGTGGTTAGGGTTAAGGTTGTTGTGGTTAGGGTTAGGGCTGGGGTAGGGTTATTGTGGTTAGGTTTAGGGTTAGGGATTGGGCTAGGGTTAAAGTTAGGGTTATTGTGGTTAGGGAACGGGTTAGGGTTGGGGTTATGGTTAGGGTTTTATGGTTGGGCTAAGGTTACGGTTACGGTTAGGGTTATTTGAGGAAAAATTTTCCTCTCCCATGGCTTTCAAATTTACCATGCCGATATAGAATTTGACTCTGAATCCGAATCTGCCTTCCGTTTTCCCATCCGATGCTTCGTTTTCGCTCTACAGCCCAAAACATCCCAAGTTCGCCGTTAACTCTCTACGGCTAGGGTTAGGGTTAGGGTTATTGTGGTTGGGGTTAGCGTTATTGTGGTTAGGGTTAGGGTTATGGCTAGGGTTATTGTGGTTAGGGTTAGGGCTCGGGTTATTTTAGTAAAAAAATTTCCTCTCCCATGGCTTTCAAATTTGCCATGCCGATATAGAATGTAACTCTGAATCCGAATCTGCCCTCCGTTTTCCCATCTGATGCTTCGTTTTCGCTCTACAGCCCAAAACATCCCAGGTTCGCCGTTAACTCTCTAGGGTTAGGGTTATTGCGGTTAGGGTTAGGGTTAAGGTTGTTTTGTATAGGGCTAGTGTTAGGGTTAGGGTTATTGTGGTTAGGGTTAGGGTTGGGGTTAGGGCTAGGGTTAGGGTTATTGTATTTGGGGTTAGGGTTACGGTTAATGTTATTTTAGGAATACATTTTTCCTCTCCAATGACTGTCAAATGTACCATGCCGATATAGAATTTGACTCTCAATCCGAATCTGGCCTCCGTTTTCCCATCCGATGCTTCGGTTTCGCTCTACAGCGCAAAACATGCCAAGTTCGCCGTTAACTGTCTAGGGTTAGGGTTAGGGTTAAGGTTATTTCTGGCTAGGGTTAGGGCTAGGGTTAGGGCTAGGGTTAGGGTTATTGTGGTTAGGTTTAGGGTTAGGGATAGGGCTAGGGTTAGGGTTAGGGTTATTGTGGTTAGGGTTAGGGTCAGGGCTAGGGTTAGGGTTAGGGTTAATGTTATTTTAGGAAAAAATTTTTCCTCTCCCATGGCTTTCAAATTTACCATGCCGATATAGAATTTGACTCTGAATCCGAATCTGCCCTCCGTTTTCCCATCCGATGCTTCGTTTTGGCTCTACAGGCCAAAACATCCCAAGTTCGCCGTTAACTCTCTAGGGTTAGGGTTAGGTTTAGGGTTATTGTATATAGGGTTAGGGTTATTGTGGTTAGGGCTAGGGTTAGGGTTACGGTTAGGGTTATTTTAGGAAAAAAATTTCCTCTCCAATGACTGTCAAATGTACCATGGCGATATAGAATTTGACTCTCAATCCGAATCTGCCCTCCGTTTTCCCATCCGATGCTTCGTTTTTCCTCTACAGCCGAAAACATCCCAAGTTCAGCGCTAACTCTCTAGGGTTAGGGCTAGGGTTAGGGTTGGGGCTAGGGTTATTGTCGTTGGGGTTAGGGTTCGGTTATTGTGGCTAGGGTTAGGGTGATTGTGGATAGGGCAAGGGTTATTGTGGTTAGGGCTAGGGTTATTTTAGGAAAAAATTTTCTTCTCCCATGGCTTTCAAATTTACCATGCCGATATAGAATTTGACTCTGAATCCGAATCTGCCCTCCGTTTTCCCATCCGATGCTTCGTTTTCGCTCTACAGCCCAAAACATCCCAAGTTCGCCGTTAACTCTCTAGGGTTAGGGCTAGGGTTATTGTGGGTAGGGTTAAGGTTTGGTGGTTAGGGTTACGGTTAGGGTTAGGGTTGGGGTTAGGGTTGGGGTTAGGGTGAGGGTTATTATGGTTAGGGTTAGGTTAGGGCTAGGGCTAGGGTTAGGGTTAGGGTTATTGTGGTTAGGGTTAGGGCTAGGGTTATTTTAGGGAAAAAGTTTTCTTCTCCCACGGCTTTCAATTTCACCATGGCGATATAGAATTTGACTCTGAATCCGAATCTGCCCTCCGTTTTCCCATCGGATGCTTCGTTTTCGCTCTACAGCCCAAAACATCCCAAGTTCGCCGTTAACTGTCTAGGGTTAGGGTTAGGGTTAAGGTTGTTGTGGCTAGAGTTAGAGCTAGGGTTAGGGCTAGGGTTAGGGTTATTGTGGTTAGGTTTAGGGTTAGGGATAGGGCTAGGGTTAGGGTTAGGGTTATTGTGGTTAGGGTTAGGGTCAGGGCTAGGGTGAGGGTTAGGGTTAGGGTTAATGTTATTTTAGGAAAAAATTTTTCCTCTCCCATGGCTTTCAAATTTACCATGCCGATATAGAATTTGACTCTGAATCCGAATCTGCCCTCCGTTTTCCCATCCGATGCTTCGTTTTGGCTCTACAGGCCAAAACATCCCAAGTTCGCCGTTAACTCTCTAGGGTTAGGGTTAGGTTTAGGGTTATTGTATATAGGGTTACGGTTATTGTGGTTAGGGCTAGGGTTAGGGTTACATTTAGGGTTATTTTAGGAAAAAAATTTCCTCTCCAATGACTGTCAAATGTACCATGGCGATATAGAATTTGACTCTCAATCCGAATCTGCCCTCCGTTTTCCCATCCGATGCTTCGTTTTTCCTCTACAACCGAAAACATCCCAAGTTCGCCGCTAACTCTCTAGGGTTAGGGCTGGGGCTAGGGTTAGGATTGGGGCTAGGGTTATTTTCGTTGGGTTAGGGTTCGGTTATTGTGGCTAGGGTTAGGGTGATTGTGGATAGGGCAAGGGTTATTGTGGTTAGGGTTAGGGTTATCTTAGGAAAACATTTTTCCTCTCCAATGACTGTCAAATGTACCATGCCGATATAGAATTTGACTCTCAATCCGAATCTGCCCTCCGTTTTCCCATCCGATGCTTCGCTTTCGCTCTACAGCGCAAAACATGCCAAGTTCGCCGTCAACTCTCTAGGGTTAGGGCTAGGGTTAGAGTTGGGGTTAGGGCTAGGGTTATTGTGGTTGGGGTTAGGGTTGGGTTATTGTGGCTAGGGTTAGGGTTATTGTGGTTAGGTTTAGGGTTAGGGCTAGGGTTAGGGTTAGGGTTATTGTGGTTAGGGTTAGGGCTAGGGTTATTTTAGGGAAAAAGTTTTCCTCTCCCACGGCTTTCAATTTCACCATGGCGATATAGAATTTGACTCTCAATGCGAATCTGCCCTCCGTTTTCCCATCGGATGCTTCGTTTTCGCTCTACAGCCCAAAACATCCCAAGTTCGCCGTTAACTGTCTAGGGTTAGAGTTAGGGTTAAGGTTATTTCTGGCTAGGGTTAGGGCTAGGGTTAGGGCTATGGTTAGTGTTATTGTGGTTAGGTTTAGGGATAGGGATAGGGCTAGGGTTAGGGTTAGGGTTATTGTGGTTAGGGTTAGGGTCAGGGCTAGGGTTAGGGTTAGGGTTATGGTTCATGTTATTTTAGGAAAAAATTTTTCCTCTCCCATGGCTTTCAAATTTACCATGCCGATATAGAATTTGACTCTGAATCCGAATCTGCCCTCCATTTTCCCATCCGATGCTTCGTTTTGGCTCCACAGGCCAAAACATCCCAAGTTCGCCGTTAACTCTCTAGGGTTAGGGATAGGTTTAGGGTTATTATATATAGGGTTACGGTTATTGTGGTTAGGGCTAGGGTTAGGGTTACGGTTAGGGTTATTTTAGGAAAAAAATTTCCTCTCCAATGACTGTCAAATGTACCATGCCGATATAGAATTTGACTCTGAATCCGAATCTGCCCTCCGTTTTCCCATCGGATGCTTCGTTTTGCCTTTACAGCCCAAAACATCCCAAGTTCGCCGCTAACTCTCTAGGGTTAGGGCTGGGGCTAGGGTTAGGATTGGGGCTAGGGTTATTTTCGTTGGGTTAGGGTTCGGTTATTGTGGCTAGGGTTAGGGTGATTGTGGATAGGGCAAGGGTTATTGTGGTTAGGGTTAGGGTTATTTTAGGAAAAAATTTTCCTCTACAATGACTGTCGAATGTACCATGCCGATATAGAATTTAACTCTGAATCCGAATCTGCCCTCTGTTTTCCCATCCGATGCTTCGCTTTCGCTCTACAGCGCAAAACATGCCAAGTTCGCCGTCAACTCTCTAGGGTTAGGGCTAGGGTTAGAGTTGGGGTTAGGGCTAGGGTTGGGTTATTGTGGCTAGGGTTAGGGTTATTGTGGTTAGGGTTAGGGTTAGGGCTAGGGTTAGGGTTAGGGTTATTGTGGTTAGGGTTAGGGCTAGGGTTATTTTAGGGAAAAAGTTTTCCTCTCCCACGGCTTTCAATTTCACCATGGCGATATAGAATTTGACTCTGAATCCGAATCTGCCCTCCGTTTTCCCATCGGATGCTTCGTTTTCGCTCTACAGCCCAAAACATCCCAAGTTCGCCGTTAACTGTCTAGGGTTAGGGTTAGGGTTAAGGTTATTTCTGGCTAGAGTTAGGGGTAGGGTTAGGGCTATGGTTAGTGTTATTGTGGTTAGGTTTAGGGATAGGGATAGGGTTAGGGTTAGGGTTATTGTGGTTAGGGTTAGGGTCAGGGTAGGGTTAGGGTTAGGTTATGGTTCATGTTATTTTAGGAAAAAATTTTCCCTCTCCCATGGCTTTCAAATTTACCATGCCGATATAGAATTTGACTCTGAATCCGAATCTGCCCTCTATTTTCCCATCCGATGCTTCGTTTTGGCTCCACAGGCCAAAACATCCCAAGTTTGCCGTTAACTCTCTAGGGTTAGGGATAGGTTTAGGGTTATTGTATATAGGGTTGCGGTTATTGTGGTTAGGGCTAGGGTTAGGGTTACGGTTAGGGTTATTTTAGGAAAAAAATTTCCTCTCCAATGACTGTCAAATGTACCATGGCGATATAGAATTTGACTCTCAATCCGAATCTGCCCTCCGTTTTCCCATCCGATGCTTCGTTTTTCCTCTACAGCCGAAAACATCCCAAGTTCGCCGCTAACTCTCTAGGGTTAGGGCTGGGGCTAGGGTTAGGATTGGGGCTAGGGTTATTTTCGTTGGGTTAGGGTTGGGTTTTTGTGGCTAGGGTTAGGGTGATTGTGGATAGGGCAAGGGTTATTGTGGTTAGGGCTAGGGCTAGGGTTATTCTAGGGAAAAAAATTTCCTCTCCCCTGGCTTTCAAATTCACCATGCCGATAAAGGATTTGACTCTCAATCCGAATCTGCCCTCCGTTTTCCCATCCGATGCTTCGTTTTCGCTCTACAGCACAAAACATCCCAAGTTCGCCGTTAACTGTCTTTGGTTAGGGTTAGGGTAATGGTTTGGGTTATTGTGGTTAGGTTTAGGGTTAGGGATTGGGCTAGGGTTAGGGTTAGGGTTATTATGGTTGGGGTAAGGTTACGGTTACGGTTAGGGTTATTTGAGGAAAAAAATTTTCCTCTCCCATGGCTTTTAAATTTACCATGCCGATATAGAATTTGACTCTCAATCCGAATCTGCCTTCCGTTTTCCCATCGGATGATTCGTTTTCGCTCTACAGTCCAAAACATCCCAAGTTCGCCGTTAACTCTCTGGAGTTAGGGCTATCGTTAGTGTTAGTGTTATTGTGGCTAGGGTTAGGGTTGTGGTTAGGGTTAGTGTTAGGGTTGGGGTTATTGTGGTTAAGGCTAGGGCTGGCCTTGTGGTTAGGGTTATCGTGGTTAGGGTTAGGATTACGGTTAGGGTTATTCTAGGAAATAATTTTTCCTCTCCCATGGCTTTCAAATTTCCCATGCCGACATAGAATTTGACTCTGAATCCGAATCTGCCCTCCGTTTTCCCAGCGGATGCTTCATTTTTGCTCTACAGGCCAAACCATCCCAAGTTCGCCGTCAACTCCCTAGGGTTAGGGTTAGTGCTGGGGTTAGGTTTACCGTTATTGTGTATAGGGTTAGGGTTATTGTGGTTAGGGAACGGGTTAGGGTTAGGCTTGGGGTTATGGTTATCGTTATTGTGGTTAGGGCTAAGGTTACGGTTACGGTTAGGGTTATTTTAGGAAAAAAAATTTCCGCTCCCATGGCTTTCAAATTTACCATGACGATATAGAATTTGACTCTCAATCCGAATCTGCCCTCCGTTTTCCCATCTGATGCTTCGTTTTTGCTCTACAGGCCAAAACATGCCAAGTTCGCCGTTAAGTCTCTAGGGTTAGGGCTAGGGTTAGGTTTAGGGTTATTGTGTTTAGGTTTAGGGTTAGGGTTATTGCGGTTAGGGTTATTGTGGTTGGGGTTAGGGTTATTGTTGTGAGGGTTATGGTTAGGGTCCGGGTTAGGGCTAGGGTTAGTGTTAGTGTTATTGTGGCTAGGGTTAGGGTTGCGGTTAGGGTTAGTGCTAGGGTTGGCGTTATTGTTGTTAGGGTTAGGGCTAGGGTTATGGTTGTGGTCATTGTGGTTAGGGTGAGGGTTATTTTAGGAAAAAGTTTTTCCTCTCCCATGGCTTTCAAATTTGCCAAGCCGACATAGAATTTGACTCTGAATCCGAATCTGCCCTCCGTTTTCCCAGCGGATGCTTCATTTTCGCTCTACAGTCCAAAACATCCCAAGTTCGCCGTTAACTCTCAAGAGTTAGGGCTAGCGTTAGTGTTAGTGTTATTGTGGCTAGGGTTAGGGTTGCGGTTAGGGTTAGTGTTAGGGTTGGGGTTATTGTGGTTAGGGTTAGGGCTAGGGTTATGGTTGGGGTTATTGTGGTTAGGGTTAGGGTTACGGCTAGGGTTATTTTAGGAAAAAAATTTTCCTCTCCCATGGCTTTCAAATTTGCCAAGCCGACATAGAATTTGACTCTGAATCCGAATCTGCCCTCCGTTTTCCCAGCGGATGCTTCATTTTTGCTCTACAGGCCAAAGCATCCCAAGTTCGCCGTCAACTCTCTAGGGTTAGGGTTAGCGCTGGGGTTAGGTTTACCGTTATTGTGTATAGGGTAAGGGTTATTGTGGTTAGGGAACGGGTTAGGGTTAGGGTTGTAGTTTGGGTTAGGGTTATTGTGGTTTGGGCTAAGGTTACGGTTACGGTTAGGGTTATTTTAGGAAAAAAAATTTCCACTCCCATGGCTTTCAAATTTACCATGACGATATAGAATTTGACTCTCAATCCGAATCTGCCCTCCGTTTTCCCATCTGATGCTTCGTTTTTGCTCTACAAACCAAAACATGCCAAGTTCGCCGTTAAGTCTCTAGGGTTAGGGTTAGGGTTAGGTTTAGCGTTAATGTGTTTAGGGTTAGGGTTAGGGCTAGGGTTATTGCGGTTAGGGTTATTGTGGTTGGGGTTAGGGTAATTGTGGTGAGGGTTATGGTTAGGGCTAGGGTTAGTGTTAGTGTTATTGTGGGTAGGGTTAGGGTTAGTGCTAGGGTTGGCGTTATTGTGGTTAGGGTTAGGGCTAGGGTTATGGTTGTGGTCATTGTGGTTAGGGTTAGGGTTATTTTAGGAAAAAGTTTTTCCTCTCCCATGGCTTTCAAATTTGCCAAGCCGACATAGAATTTGACTCTGAATCCGAATCTGCCCTCCGTTTTCCCAGCGGATGCTTCAGTTTTGCTCTACAGCCCAAAGCATCCCAAGTTATCCGTTAACTCTCTAAGGTTAGGATTAGGGTTATTGTGGTTAGGGTTAGGGCTTGGGTTTGGGTTACTGTGGTTAGGGATAGGGTTAGGCCCAGGGTTAGGGTTAGTGTTATTGTGGTTTGGCTTAGGGTCAGGGCAAGGGTTGGGTTTAGGGCTAGGGTTATTTTTGGATCAAATTTTTCATCTCCCATGGCTTTCAAATTTACCATGCCGATATAGAATTTGACTCTGAATCCGAATCTGCCTTCCGTTTTCCCATCCGATGCTTCGTTTTCGCTCTACAGCCCAAAACATCCCAAGTTCGCCGTTAACTCTCTACGGCTAGGGTTAGGGTTAGGGTTATTGTGGTTGGGGTTAGCGTTATTGTGGTTAGGGTTAGGGTTAGGGTTAGAGTTATTGTGGTTAGGGTTAGGGCTAGGGTTATTTTAGGAAAAAAGTTTCCTCTCCCATGGCTTTCAAATTTACCATGCCGATATAGAATTTGACTCTGAATCCGAATCTGCCCTCCGTTTTCCCATCGGATGCTTCGTTTTCGCTCTACAGCCCAAAACATCCCAGGTTCGCCGTTAACTCTCTAGGGTTAGGGTTATTGTGGTTAGGGTTAGGGTTAAGGTTGTTGTGTATAGGGCTAGGGTTAGGGTTATTGTGGTTAGGGTTAGGGTTGGGGTTAGGGCTAGGGTTAGGGTTATTTTAGGAAAAAATTTTTCCTCTCCCATGGCTTTCAAATTTACCATGCCGATATAGAATTTGACTCTGAATCCGAATCTGCTCTCCGTTTTCCCATCCGATGCTTCGTTTTGGCTCTACAGCCCAAACCATCCAAAGTTCGCCGTTAACTGTCTAGGGTTAGGGTTATTGTGGTTACGGTTAGGGTTAAGGTTGTTGTGATTAGGGTTAGGGCTAGGGTTAGGGTTATTGTGGTTAGGTTTAGGGTTAGGGATAGGGCTAGATTTAGGGTTAGGGTTATTGTGGCTAGGGTTAGGGTCAGGGCTAGGTAGGGCCTTTTCCCGGGAACTGATTGACTCCCGGGATTCCCGGGAAAATTGACTCCCGGGATTCACGGGAAAAATAATTTCGATTTCCCGGGAAATCCGGGAAATTTGTCATTACATCAAAACTTTTGTCCAATAAAATGTTCCATTTTTTAAAACATACAGTATTTAACATAGTATTAATAACATACATACATTATCGAGGTTGATACTACATTCTTTCAATATAATCATTAGTTTTATCATGACAAATGTCTGTCAGATGACCAAGAGGAATCGTATTTTAGATGTTAGAAACAGCGAAGGACAGTGGGGTAGTCTTATAGCCGTGAGCGGCTCAATTTTTACCAAAGATATTCTCGGCCATTGTTTCAAGAAAACAGGGCTTTCATAGTCTCTTTGCTCTAGACGACAGAGCGTGCTATTTTTAGAACTAAGGTTTTCCCAGCGACTGTCGACGAGCTGGCTTACTCTTGGAAACAGCGCGTTCTTGATCTCATTGCTCCAGACCGCAGAGCGTTTTTTTTTAGAACTGAGGTTTTCCCAGCGACTGTCGACGAGCTGGCTTATTTCCTGTACTGGCGAATCAAGTGTTCATTCAATTTCTCCGATCCATCACGGCTCATCTAACGTAAGTAGACATCGTATTTTATTGAATAACTGCCATAATGCTAGAAAATCACTTTTCGCTGTGTTTTTTTCAGGCATTGAATGCCTAAAACATGCCTAAACAAAGAACTAAAGACTCGTTCGTTTGGTTGCACTTTGAAGATGAAGGAAATGAGCACGCCAAGTGCAAAGTATGCAAGAAAGTCCTGTCGACCTCTGGAGGCTCAACAAGCGGACTTGTTCGTCACTTGAAGTCCATTCACGACATCTGTAGCACTATTACATCAAAATCGTCAGTAACCAGTACCATGATGCCGTCAACTTCATCGTCGTCCTCATCAGTATTACCGTCGGCAGTAACTCCAAAGACAATACAATCTCCTCAAGGTATGCTCATGAGCTTCGTCAAGAAGGAGACGACACAGGAGAAGGTAGCACGGCTAGTGGCAGAAGATGGCATGCCGATTGCTATGATCCAGCACAGCAAAACATTACGATCAGCACTGAGCAGCCAAGGTCATCAACTGCCGAAGAACGGAGGTGCTATCACAGCACATGGTGCACAAACAGTTCCATCAGGTGAAGGATGAGCACATCCAGTACTTGGCGAGAATAAAGTCCAAGGGCGAGAGGTTCAGCGTAACGCTCGACGAGTTCACTAGCACCAGCAATAGACGTTACATGAACGTAAACGTGCACCAAGCAGACGGGAAGTTCCTGAATCTTGGCATGATTCGCATGCCCGGCAGTTTTCCGGCAGACAAGTGCCTCGACCTTCTCAACGCCCGTCTTACAGTACGGTCTGTTAATGTCTGAAAACATCGTTTGCGTCACTACTGACGGCGCTCCAGTTATAGTGAAGATGGGGTCCAACACAGGGACTGAGCATCAGCAGTGTTACGGCCACAGCATCCACTTGGCCATTTGTGATGTGATCTATCGGAAGGTTGAGGTCTTGCACAACACCTCTGAGGAAGAGACTGAGGACGATGATGGCGACGAACTTGTTGAAGACTTGGAAAATGAAGACGGCTGCGCTGTTCCAGTAGTTGACGATGCACTCCCTCCGCCACATCTGGTCCCAAGCCTACATGCAGTGATAAAGAAAACGCGAAAGCTTGTCACGTTTTTCCGAGTGTCGCCGTTGCGGATTGACACCCTGCAGCGCCACATCGAATCCGAATTCAAGAAAAAACTGACATTGCAACTTGATACGACGACACGTTGGAATAGCATATTGGCCATGGTTCAACGAGTGCTTAAAGTGCACAAGGCCGTGGAAAAGGCGCTGATCGACCTGGACAGTACATACCTTGGTCTCTCTGAAATAGAGCTGCGAAGGCTTAAGGAACTGGAGGCTGCACTCGAGCCCGCGCGTGAAGTGTCACTGGATGCTTTGAACCGCCGCGATGCATCGCTTCTTACCGCAGACAACATCCTGTCTTTCCTTGTCAAAGAATTAGATAGTCAAAACTCAGACGAGGCATGTATGATTAGGGACGCCATAGTGAACCGAATCGAGGAGAGGAGGCAGGTGATTCTCGTCAGTTTACTGAAATACTTGGATGACCCTACCAGCGTGCACAATGGCGAACTTTATTTCAAGATGGCGAGCAAGACGAGCATGTTGCAGTTGGCCAAGTCACTTCTTTCGCGGATTTTTACAGCACATATGGAAGAAAAAGTGAGTTGGCAAAATATTGCGAAATTAAATTTTTGACAAAAAACTGAGACCAAGCATAATTGTAGCACAATTGTAATTCATGAGGAGGTGCTTAAATTATTTTTGTTCAAGTGGGCAAGTAGTTACACATAGAGATAAGCGCTAAAATCGAATGTACTTAAAGTTATGAACTGTACACTTAACATTGTTTTTGAATTGTAGACGGATGAAAACAACGCGTTCGGAGAAGAAGACACAGGACACGTGGAGATGCAACCTCTCACGCTAGCGGAGAAACTGGAGAAGACGCTCCACAAACCTTCCTCAATCTCTTCAGCCAACTTACATTCGGCTCTCTCCACAGAATTTGCTGTCTTCGAGGCGACAGGGCAGCGAACGTATAATCTCAATAATCTTCACAAGGCCTTGCTCTCGATTCAGCCGACGAGCGTGGAATCGGAACGAGCCTTTTCCGCAGCAGGCCTGTTCATCACCAAGTTGAGATCTAATCTTAGCGACAAAAGTGTGAACGCCATGTGCATTTTGAGAGGCCACTATAAGTCTCAAAACTGAAGGACGCAAACTAAAAACTATGTGATTTTTGTATCTAAGTAAACAATTCCATAATATTAAATAGTTAGTTTTGCCTAAACAATAATATTTCAATGATGACGTCAGTATTCACAGTTTCATAAAGGTTACATCTAAAGACATCATGCCTGTCTCAAAATCACTTACTTATACAGATACAGTCTTTTAACATTTTTCCCGGGATTCCCGGGAATCCCGAGAAACGAATTTGCCGGGAAATCGAAGCCGTTATGGCTAGGGTTAGGGTTAGGGTTAATGTTATTTTAGGAAAAAATTTTTCCTCTCCCATGGCTTTCAAATTTACCATGCCGACATAGAATTTGACTCTCAATCCGAATCTGCCTTCCGTTTTCCCATCCGATGCTTCGTTTTCGCTCTACAGCCCTAAACAATAATATTTCAATGATGACGTCAGTATTCACAGTTTCATAAAGGTTACATCTAAAGACATCATGCCTGTCTCAAAATCACTTACTTATACAGATACAGTCTTTTAACATTTTTCCCGGGATTCCCGGGAAACGCGTCAAGATTTCCCGGGAATCCCGAGAAACGAATTTGCCGGGAAATCGAAGCCCCTAGGGCTAGGGTTAGGGTTAATGTAATTTTAGGAAAAAATTTTTCCTCTCCCATGGCTTTCAAATTTACCATGCCGACATAGAATTTGACTCTCAATCCGAATCTGCCTTCCGTTTTCCCATCCGATGCTTCGTTTTCGCTCTACAGCCCAAAACATCCCAAGTTAGGGTTAGGGTTATTGTGGTTGGGGTTAGCGTTATTGTGGTTAGGGTTAGAGTTATTGTGGTTAGGGTTAGGGTTCTTGTGGTTAGGGTTAAGGTTAGGGTTAGGGCTATGGTTATTGTGGTTAGGGTTGGGGTTAGGGGTCTTTTAGGAAAAAAATTTCCTCTCCTATGGCTTTCAAATTTACCATGGCGATATAGAATTTGACTCTGAATCCGAATCTGCCCTCCGTTTTCCCATCGGATGCTTCGTTTTCGCTCTACAGCCCAAAACATCCCAGGTTCGCCGTTAACTCTCTAGGGTTAGGGTTAGGGTTATTGTATATAGGGTTAGGGTTAGGGTTATTGTGGTTAGGGCTAGGGTTAGGGTTACGGTCAGGGTTATTTTAGGAAAAATTTTCCTCTGCAATGACTGTCAAATTTACCATGCCGATATAGAATGTGACTCTCACTCCGAATCTCGTCTCCGTTTTCCCATCCGATGCTTGATTTTGGCTCTACAGCCCAAGACGTCTCAAGTTCACCGCTAACTCTGGCTTACCATGGCTTTCAAATTTGCCAAGCCGACATAGAATTTGACTCTGAATCCGAATTTGCCCTCCGTTATCCCAGCGGATGCTTCAGTTTTGCTCTACAGCCCAAAGCATCCCAAGTTCGCCGTTAACTCTCTAAGGTTAGGGTTAGAGTTTGGGTCAAGGTTGTTGTGGTTAGGGTTAGGGCTAGGGTTTGGGTTACTGTGGTTAGGGATAGGGTTAGGCCTAGGGTGAGGGTTAGGGTTATTGTGGTTGGGGTTAGGGTCGGGGCAAGGGTTGGGGTTAGGGTTAGGGATATTTTTGGAACAAATTTTTCCTCTCCCATGGCTTTCAAATTTACCATGGCTATATAGAATATGACTCTGAATCCGAATCTGCCTTCCGTTTTCCCATCCGATGCTTCGTTTTCGCTCTACAGCCCAAAACATCCCAAGTTCGCCGTTAACTCTCTACGGCTAGGGTTAGGGTAATTGTGGTTGGGGTTACCGTTATCGTGGTTAGGGTTGGGGTTAAGGTTAGAGTTATCTGGGTTAGGGTTAGGGTTATTGTGGTTAGGGTGAGGGTTATGGCTAGGGTTATTGTGGTTAGGGTTAGGGCTAGGGCTATTTTAGGGAAAAAGTTTTCCTCTCCCACGGCTTTCAATTTCACCATGGCGACATAAAATTTGACTCTGAATCCGAATCTGCCCTCCGTTTTCTCATCGGATGCTTCGTTTTCGCTCTACAGCCCAAAACATCCCAATCTGGCCGTTAACTGTCTGGGGTTAGGGTTAGGGTTAAGGTTATTTGTGGCTAGGGTTAGGGCTAGGGTTAGGGTTATTGTGGTTAGGATTAGGGTTAGGGATAGGGCTAGGGTTAGGGTTAGGGTCATTGTGGTTAGGGTTAGGGTCACGGCTAGGGTTAGGGTTAGGGTTACGGTTAATGTTATTTTAGGAAAAAATTTTCCCTCTCCCATGGCTTTCAAATTTACCATGCCGATATAGAATTTGACTCTGAATCCGAATCTGCCCTCCGTTTTCCCATCCGATGCTTCGTTTTGGCTCTACAGCCCAAAACATCCCAAGTTCGCCGTTAACTGTCTGGGATTAGGGTTAGGGTTATTGTGGTTAGGGCCAGGGTTAGGGTTGGGGTTAGGGTTGGGGTTAGGGTTATTTTAGGAAAAAATTTTTCCTCTCCCATGGCTTTCAAATTTACCATGCCGATATAGAATTTGACTCTCAATCCGAATCTGCCCTCCGTTTTCCCATCCGATGGTTCGTTTTCCCTCTACAGCCGAACACATCCCAAGTTCGCCGCTAACTCTCTAGGGTTAGGGCTAGGGTAAGGGTTTAGGTTATTGTGGTTAGGGTTAGGGTTAAGGTTGTTGTGGCTAGGATTAGGGTTAGGGTTATTTTGTTTAGGTTTAGGGTTAGGGATAGGGCTAGGGTTAGGGTTAGGGTTAATGTTATTTAAGGAAAAAATTTTTCCTCTCCCATGGCTTTCAAATTTGCCATGCCGATATAGAATTTGACTCTGAATCCGAATCTGCCCTCCGTTTCCCATCCGATGCTTCGTAGTGGCTCTACAGGCTAAAACATCCCAAGTTCGCCATTAACTCTCTAGGGTTAGGGTTAGGTTTAGGGTTATTGTATATAGGGTTAGGGTTATTGTGGTTAGGGCTAGGGTTAGGGTTACGGTTAGCGTTATTTTAGGAAAAAATTTTCCTCTCCAATGACTGTCAAATGTGCAATGCCGATATAGAATTTGACTCTCAATCCGAATGTGCCCACCCTTTTCCCATCCGATGCTTCGTTTTTCCTCTACAGCCGAAAACATCCCAAGTTCGCCACTAACTCTCTAGGGTTAGGGTTAGGTTTAGGGTTATTGTATATAGGGTTAGGGTTATTGTGGTTAGGGCTAGGGTTAGGGTTACAGTTAGGGTTATTTTAGGAAAAAATTTTCCTCTCCAATGACTGTCAAATGTGCCATGCCGATATAGAATTTGACTCTGAATCCGAATCTGCCCTCCGTTTTCCCATCTGATGGTTCGTTTTCGCTCTACAGCCCAAAACATCCCAAGTTCGCCGTTAACTGTCTAGGGTTAGGGTGAAGGTTGTTGTGGCTAGGGTTATGGCTAGGGTTAGGGTTATTATGGTTAGGTTTAGGGTTAGGGATAGGACTAGTGTTAGGGTTAGGGTTAGGGTTAGGGTCAGGGCTAGGGTTAGGGTTAGGGTTAATGTTATTTTAGGAAAAAATTTTTCCTCTCCCATGGCTTTCAAATTTACCATGCCGATATAGAATTTGTCTCTGAATCCGAATCTGCCCTCCGTTTTCCCATCGGATGCTTCGTTTTCGCTCTACAGCATAAAACATCCCCGGTTCGCCGTTAACTGTCTAGGGTTAGGGTTAGGGTAAGGGTTTGGGTTATTGAGGTTAGGGATAGGGTTAAGGTTGTTGTAGTTAGGGTTAAGGTTGGGGTTAGGGTTATTGTGGTTAGGGAACGGGTTAGGGTTGCGGTTATGTTTAGGGTTATTATGGTTGGGCTAAGGTTACGGTTACGGTTAGGGTTATTTGAGGAAAAAATTTTTCCTCTCCCATGGCTTTCAAATTTACCATGCCGACATAGAATTTGACTCTGAATCCGAATCTGCCCTCCGTTTTCCTATCGGATGGTTCGTTTTCGCTCTACAGGCCAAAACATGCCAAGTTCGCCGTTAATTCTCTGGACTTAGGGCTAGGGTTAGTGTTAGGGCTATTGTGGGTTAGGGCTAGGGTTAGGGTTAGCGTTATTGTGGTTAGGGTTAGGGTTGGAGTTATTGTGGTGAGGGTTAGATTTAGGGTTATTGTGGTTGGGGTTAGGGCTAGGGTTATTTTAGGAAAAAAGTTTCCTCTCCCATGGCTTTCAGATTTACCATGCCGATATAGAATTTGACTGTTAATCCGAATCTGCCCTCCGTTTTCCCATCTGATGCTTTTTTTTGCTCTACAGGCCAAAACATGCCAAGATCGCCGTTAAGTCTCTAGGGTTAGGGTTAGGGTTAGGTTTAGCGTTATTGTGTTTAGGATTAGGGTTAGGGCTAGGGTTATTGCGGTTAGGGTTATTGTGGTTGGGGTTTGGGGTATTGTGGTGAGGGTAAAGGTTAGGGTCCGGGTTAGGGCTAGGGTTAGTGTTAGTGTTATTGTGGCTAGGGTTAGGGTTGCGGTTAGGGTTAGTGCTAGGGTTGGCGTTATTGTGGTTAGGGTTAGGGCTAGGGTTATGGTTAGGGTCACTGTGGTTAGGGTTAGGGTTACGGTTAGGGTTATTTTAGGAGAAAAAATTTTATCTCCCATGGCCTTCAAATTTACCATGCCGATATAGAATTTGACTCTGAATCTACATCTGCCCTATGTATTCCCATAGGATGCTTCGTCTTCGCTCTACAGCCCAAAACATCCCAAGTTTGCCATTAACTCCCTAGGGTTAGGGTTATTGTGGTTAGGGTTAGGGCTAGGGTTATTTTAGTAAAAAAGTTTCCTCTCCCATGGCTTTCAAATTTGCCATGCCGATATAGAATGTGACTCTGAATCCGAATCTGCCCTCCGTTTTCCCATCCGATGCTTCGTTTTCGCTCTACAGCCCAAAACATCCCAGGTTCGCCGTTAACTCTCTAGGGTTAGGGTTATTGTGGTTAGGGTTAGGGTTAAGGTTGTTGTGTATAGGGCTAGGGTTAGGGTTAGGGTTGGGGTTAGGGATTGGGTTAGGGTTATTGTTGTTAGGGTTAGGGTTAGGGTTATTTTAGGAAAAAAATTTTCCTCTCCCATGGCTTTCAAATTTACCATGCCGATATAGAATTTGACTCTGAATCCGAATCTGCTCTTCGTTTTCCCATCCTATGCTTCGTTTTGCCTTTACAGCCCAAAACATCCCAAGTTCGCCGCTAACTCTCTAGGGTTAGGGTTAGGGCTATTGTGTATAGGGTTAGGGGTAGGGTTAGGATTATTGTGGCTAGGGATAGGGTTAGAGTTGGGGATACGGCTAGGGTTATTGTGGTTGGGGTTAGGGTTGGGTTATTGTGGCTAGGGTTAGGGTTATTGTGCTTAGGGTTAGGTCTAGGGCTAGGGTTAGGGTTATTGTGGTTAGGGCTAGGGTTAGGTTTACGGTTAGGGTTATTTTAGGAAAAATTTTTTCCTCTCCCATGGCTTTCAAATTTACCATGCCGATTTAGAATTTGACTGTGAATCCGAATCTTCCCACCGTTTTCCCATCCGATGCTTCGTTTTTCCTCTACAGCCAAAAACATCCCAAGTTCGCCGATAACTCTCTAGGGTTAGGGCTAGGGCTAGGGTTAAGGTTGGGGCTAGGGTTATTGTCGTTGTGTTAGGCTGATTGTGGATAGGGCAAGGGTTATTGTGGTTAGGGTTATTTAAGGGAAAAAATTTTTCCTCTCCCATGGCTTTCAAATTCAGCATGCCGATATAGAATTTGACTCTGAATCCGACTCTGCCCTCCGTTTTCCCATCGGATGCTTCGTTTTCGCTCTACAGCCCAAAACATCCCAAGTTGGCCGTTAACAGTCTGGGGTTAGGGTTAGGGTTAAGGTTATTTGTGGCTAGGGTTAGGGCTAGGGTTAGGGTTATTGTGGTTAGGATTAGGGTTAGGGATAGGGCTAGTGTTAGGGTTAGGGTCATTGTGGTTAGGGTTAGGGTCACGGCTAGGGTTAGGGTTAGGGTTAGGTTTACGGTTAATGTTATTTTAGGAAAAAATTTTCCTCTCCCATGGCTTTCAAATTTACCATGCCGATATAGAGTTTGACTCTGAATCCGAATCTGCCCTCCGTTTTCCCATCCGATGCTTCGTTTTGGCTCTACAGCCCAAAACATCCCAAGTTCGCCGTTAACTGTCTGGGATTAGGGTTAGGGTTATTGTGGTTAGGGCTAGGGTTAGGGTTGGGGTTAGGGTTGGGGTTAGGGTTGGGGTTAGGGTTGGGGTTAGGGTTGTTTTAGGAAAAAATTTTTCCTCTCCCATGGCTTTCAAATTTACCATGCCGATATAAAATTTGACTCTCAATCGGAATCTGCCCTCCGTTTTCCCATCCGATGGTTCGTTTTCCCTCTAAAGCCGAACACATCCCAAGTTCGCCGCTAACTCTCTAGGGTTAGGGCTAGGGCTAAGGTTAGGGTTGGGGCTAGGGTTATTGTCGTTGGGGTTAGGGTTTGGTTATTGTGGCTAGGTTTAGGGTGATTGTGGATAGGGCAAGGGTTATTGTGGTTAGGGTTATTTTAGGGAAAAATTTTTCCTCTCCCATGGCTTTCAAATTCACCATGCCGATATAGAATTGGACTCTGAATCCGAATCTGCCCTCCGTTTTCCCATCGGATGCTTGGTCTTCGCTCTACAGCCCAAAATATCCCAAGTTCGCCGTTAACTGTCTAGGGTTAGGGTTAGGGTAAGGGTTTGGGTTATTGAGGTTAGGGTTAGGGTTAAGGTTGTTGTGGCTAGGATTAGGGTTAGGGTTATTTTGTTTAGGTTTAGGGTTAGGGATAGGGCTAGGGTTAGGGTTAATGTTATTTAAGGAAAAAATTTTTCCCATCCCATGGCTTTCAAATTTGCCATGCCGATATAGAATTTGACTTTGAATCCGAATCTGCCCTCCGTTTTCCCATCCGATGCTTCGTTTTGGCTCTACAGCGTAAAACATACCAAGTTCGCCATTAACTCTCTAGGGTTAGGGTTAGGTTTAGGGTTATTGTATATCGGGTTAGGGTTATTGTGGTTAGGGCTAGGGTTAGGGTTACGGTTTAGCGTTATTTTAGGAAAAAATTTTCCTCTCCAATGACTGTCAAATGTACAATGCCGATATAGAATTTGACTCTCAATCCGAATGTGCCCACCCTTTTCCCATCCGATGCTTCGTTTTTCCTCTACAGCCGAAAACATCCCAAGTTCGCCGCTAACTCTCTAGGGTTAGGGTTAGGTTTAGGGTTATTGTATATAGGGTTAGGGTTATTGTGGTTAGGGCTAGGGTTAGGGTGACAGTTAGGGTTATTTTAGGAAAAAATTTTCCTCTCCAATGACTGTCAAATGTGCCATGCCGATATAGAATTTGACTCTGAATCCGAATCTGCCCTCCGTTTTCCCATCGGATGCTTCGTTTTCGCTCTACAGCCCAAAACATCCCAAGTTCGCCGTTAACTGTCTAGGGTTAGGGTGAAGGTTGTTGTGGCTAGGGTTATGGCTAGGGTTAGGGTTATTGTTGTTAGGGGGTTAGGGTCAGGGCTAGGGTTAGGGTTAGGGTCAATGTTATTTTAGGAAAAAATTTTTCCTCTCCTATGGCTTTCAAATTTACCATGCCGATATAGAATTTGAGTTCTAATCCGAATCTGCCCTCCGTTTTCGCATCGGATGCTGCGTTTTCGCTCTACAGCAGAAAACATCCCGAGTTCGCCGTTAACTGTCTAGGGTTAGGATTAGGGTAAGGGTTTGGGTTATTGAGGTTAGGGATAGGGTTAAGGTTGTTGTAGTTAGGGTTAAGGTTGGGGTTAGGGTTATTGTGGTTAGGTTTAGGGTTAGGGATTGGGCTAGGGTTAGGGTTAGGGTTATTGTGGTTAGGGAACGGGTTAGGGTTGGGGTTATGGTTAGGGTTATTATGGTTGGGCTAAGGTTACGGTTGCGGTTAGGGTTATTTGAGGAAAAAATTTTTCCTCTCCCATGGCTTTCAAATTTACCATGCCGATATAGAATTTGACTCTGAATCCGAATCTGCCCTCCGTTTTCCTATCGGATGGTTCGTTTTCGCTCTACAGGCCAAAACATGCCAAGTTCGCCGTTAATTCTCTGGACTTAGGGCTAGGGTTAGTGTTAGGGCTATTGTGGTCATGGTTAGGGCTAGGGTTAGGGTTAGGGATATTTCGGTTAGGGTTAGGGCTAGATTATTGTGGTTAGGGTTAGGGTTAGGGTTATTATGGTTGGGGGTTAGGGTTACGGCTAGGGTTATTTTAGGAAAAAAGTTTCCTCTCCCATGGCTTTCAAATTTACCATGACGATATAGAATTTGACTCTCAATCCGAATCTGCCCTCCGTTTTCCCATCTGATGCTTTCTTTTTGCTCTACAGGCCAAAACATGCCAAGTTCGCCGTTAAGTCTCTAGGGTTAGGGCTAGGGTTAGGTTTAGGGTTATTGTGTTTATGTTTAGGGTTAGGGCTAGGGTTATTGCGGTTAGGGTTTTTGTGGTTGGGGTTAGGGTTATTGTGGTGAGGGTTATGGTTAGGGTCCGGGTTAGGGCTAGGGTTAGTGTTAGTGTTATTGTGTCTAGGGTTAGGGTTGCGGTTAGGGTTAGTGCTAGGGTTGGCGTTATTGTGGTTAGGGTTAGGGCTAGGGTTATGGTTGGGGTCATTGTGGTTAGGGTTAGGGTTACGGTTAGGGTTATTTTAGGAGAAAAAATTTTCTCTCCCATGGCCTTCAAATTTACCATGCCGATATAGAATTTGACTCTGAATCTACATCTGCCTATGTATTCCCATAGGATGCTTCGTCTTCGCTCTACAGCCCAAAACATCCCAAGTTTGCCATTAACTCCCTAGGGTTAGGGTTATTGTAGTTGGTGTTAGGGCTAGGGCTATTTTAGTAAAAAAATTTCCTCTCCCATGGCTTTCAAATTTGCCATGCCGATATAGAATGTGACTCTGAATCCGAATCTGCCCTCCGTTTTCCCATCCGATGCTTCGTTTTTCCTCTACAGCCAAAAACATCCCAAGTTCGCCGATAACTCTCTAGGGTTAGGGCTAGGGCTAGGGTTAAGGTTGGGGCTAGGGTTATTGTCGTTGTGTTAGGCTGATTGTGGATAGGGCAAGGGTTATTGTGGTTAGGGTTATTTAAGGGAAAAAATTTTTCCTCTCCCATGGATTTCAAATTCAGCATGCCGATATAGAATTTGACTCTGAATCCGAATCTGCCCTCCGTTTTCCCATCGGATGCTTCGTCTTCGCTCTACAGCCCAAAACATCCCAAGTTTGCCGTTAACTGTCTAGGGTTAGGCTTAGGGGAAGGGTTTGGGTTATTGTGGTTAGGGTTAGGGTTAAGGTTGTTGTGGTTAGAGTTAGGGCTAGGGTTGGGGTTATTGTGGTTAGGTTTAGGGTTAGGGATAGGGCTAGGGTTAGGGTTAGGGTTAATGTGGTTAGTGTTAGAGTCAGGGCTAGGGTAAGGGTTATGGTTAGGGTTATTTTAGGAAAAAATTTTCCACTTCCATGGCTTTCAAATTTACCATGACGATATAGAATTTGACTCTGAATCCGAATCTGCCCTCCGTTTTCCCATCCGATGCTTCGTTTTGGCTCTACATCCCAAAACATCCCAAGTTCGCCGTTAACTCTCTAGGGTTAGGGTTAGGGTTATTGTGGTTAGGGCTAGGGTTAGGGTTACGGTTAGGGTTATTTTAGGAAAAATTTTTTCCTCTCCCATGGCTTTCAAATTTACCATGCCGATTTAGAATTTGACTGTGAATCCGAATCTGCCCACCGTTTTCCCATCCGATGCTTCGTTTTTCCTCTACAGCCAAAAACATCCCAAGTTCGCCGATAACTCTCTAGGGTTAGGGCTAGGGCTAGGGTTATTGTATATAGGGTTAGGGTTATTGTGGTTAGGGCTAGGGTTAGGGTTACGGTTAGGTTTATTTTAGGAAAAAATTTTCCTGTCCAATTACTGTCAAATGTACCATGCCGATATAGAATTTGACTCTCAATCCGAATCTACCCACCCTTTTCCCATCCGATGCTTCGTTTTTCCTCTACAGCCGAAAACATCCCAAGTTCGCCGTTAACTGTCTAGGGTTAGGGTTAAGGTTGTTGTGGCTAGGGTTAGGGCTAGGGTTAGGGTTATTGTGGTTACGTTTAGGGTTAGGGATAGGGCTAGGGTTATGGTTAGGGTTAGGGTCAGGGCTAGGGTTAGGGTTAGGGTTAATGTTATTTTAGGAAAACATTTTTCCTCTCCCATGGCTTTCAAATTTGCCACGCCGATATAGAATTTGACTCTGAATCCGAATCTGCCCTGCGTTTTCCCATCCGATGCTTCGTTTTGGCTCTACAGCCCAAAACATCCCAAGTTCGCCGTTAACTCTCTAGGGTTAGGGTTATTGTGGTTAGGGCTAGGGTTGGGGTTACGGTTAGGGTTATTTTAGGAAAAAATTTTCCTCTCCAATGACTGTCAAATGTACCATGCGGATATAGAATTTGACTCTCAATCCGAATCTGCCCTCCGTTTTCCCATCCGATTCTTCGTTTTCCTTCTACAGCCGAAAACATCCCAAGTTCGCCGCCAACTCTCTAGGGTTAGGGCTAGGGTTAGGGTTTGGGCTAGGGTTATTGTCGTTGGGGTTAGGGTTGGGTTATTGTGGTTAGGGTTAGGGTGATTGTGGATAGGGCAAGGGTTATTGTGGTTAGGGTTAGGGCTAGGGTTATTTTAGGGAAAAAAATTTCCCCTCCCATGGCTTTCCAATTCACCATGCCGATATAGAATTTGACTCTGAATCCGAATCTGCCCTCCGTTTTCCCATCGGATGCTTCGTTTTCGCTCTACACCCCAAAATATCCCGAGTTCGCCGTTAACTGTCTAGGGTTAGGGTTAGGGTAAGGGTTTGGGTTATTGTGGTTAGGGAACGGGTTAGGGTTGGGGTTATGGTTAGGGTTATTATGGTTGGGCAAAGGTTACGGTTACGGTTAGGGTTATTTGAGGAAAAAATTTTTGTGGCTATTGTGGTCATGGTTAGGGCTGGGGTTAGGGTTAGGGTTATTGTGGTTACGGTTATGGTTAGGGTTGGGGTTAGGGCTGGGGTTATTGCGGGATGGGTAAGGGTTATTTTTGGGAAAAAAATTTTCCTCTCCAATGGCTATCAAATTTACCATGCCGATAAAGAATTTGACTCTCAATCCGAATCTGCCTTCCGTTTTCCCATCGGATGCTTCGTTTTCGCTTTGCAGGCAAAAACATCCCAAGTTCGCCGTTAACTCTCTGGAGTTAGGGCTAGGGTTAGTGTTATTGTGGCTAGGGTTGGGGTTGCGGTTAGGGTTAGTGCTATGGTTGGGGTTATTGTGGTTAGGTTTAGGGCTAGGGTTATGGTTGAGGTCATTACGGTTAGGGTTAGGGTTACGGCTAGGGTTAGGGTTAGGGTTAGGGTTAATGTTATTTTAGGAAAACATTTTTCCTCTTCCATGGCTTTCAAATTTGCCATGCCGATATAGAATTTGACTCTGAATCCGATTCTGCCCTCCGTTTTCCCATCCGATGCTTCGTTTTGGCTCTACAGCCCAAAACATCCCAAGTTCGCCGTTAACTCTCTAGGGTTAGGGTTATTGTGGTTAGGGTTAGGGTTGGGGTTACGGTTAGGGTTATTTTAGGAAAAAATTTTCCTCTCCAATGACTGTCAAATGTACCATGCGGATATAGAATTTGACTCTCAATCCGAATCTGCCCTCCGTTTTCCCATCCGATTCTTCGTTTTCCTTCTACAGCCGAAAACATCCCAAGTTCGCCGCTAACTCTCTAGGGTTAGGGTTAGGGTAAGGGTTTGGGTTATTGAGGTTAGGGTTAGGGTTAAGGTTGTTGTGGCTAGGATTAGGGTTAGGGTTATTTTGTTTAGGTTTAGGGTTAGGGATAGGGCTAGGGTTAGGGTTAATGTTATTTAAGGAAAAAATTTTTCCCATCCCATGGCTTTCAAATTTGCCATGCCGATATAGAATTTGACTTTGAATCCGAATCTGCCCTCCGTTTCCCATCCGATGCTTCGTAGTGGCTCTACAGGCTAAAACATCCCAAGTTCGCCATTAACTCTCTAGGGTTAGGGTTAGGTTTAGGGTTATTGTATATCGGGTTAGGGTTATTGTGGTTAGGGCTAGGGTTAGGGTTACGGTTAGCGTTATTTTAGGAAAAAATTTTCCTCTCCAATGACTGTCAAATGTGCAATGCCGATATAGAATTTGACTCTCAATCCGAATGTGCCCACCCTTTTCCCATCCGATGCTTCGTTTTTCCTCTACAGCCGAAAACATCCCAAGTTCGCCGCTAACTCTCTAGGGTTAGGGTTAGGTTTAGGGTTATTGTATATAGGGTTAGGGTTATTGTGGTTAGGGCTAGGGTTAGGGTTACGGTTAGGGTTATTTTAGGAAAAAATTTTCCTCTCCAATGACTGTCAAATGTACCATGCCGATATAGAATTTGACTCTGAATCCGAATCTGCCCTCCGTTTTCCCATCGGATGCTTCGTTTTCGCTCTACAGCCCAAAACATCCCAAGTTCGCCGTTAACTGTCTAGGGTTAGGGTGAAGGTTGTTGTGGCTAGGGTTATGGCTAGGGTTAGGGTTATTGTAGTTAGGTTTAGGGTTAGGGTCAGGGCTAGGGTTAGGGTTAGGGTTAATGTTATTTTAGGAAAAAATTTTTCCTCTCCCATGGCTTTCAAATTTACCATGCCGATATAGAATTTGACTCTGAATCCGAATCTGCCCTCCGTTTTCCCATCGGATGCTTCGTTTTCGCTCTACAGCCGAAAACATCCTAAGTTCGCCGTTAACTGTCTAGGGTTAGGGTTAGGGTAAGGGTTTGGGTTATTGTGGTTAGGGTTAGGGTTAAGGTTGTTGTGGTTAGGGTTAGGGCTGGGGTTAGGGTTATTGTGGTTAGGTTTAGGGTTAGGGATTGGGCTAGGGTTAGGGTTAGGGTTATTGTGGTTAGGGAACGGGTTAGGGTTGGGGTTATGGTTAGGGTTATTATGGTTGGGCTAAGGTTACGGTTGCGGTTAGGGTTATTTGAGGAAAAAATTTTTCCTCTCCCATGGCTTTCAAATTTACCATGCCGATATAGAATTTGACTCTGAATCCGAATCTGCCCTCCGTTTTCCTATCGGATGGTTCGTTTTCGCTCTACAGGCCAAAACATGCCAAGTTCGCCGTTAATTCTCTGGACTTAGGGCTAGGGTTAGTGTTAGGGCTATTGTGGTCATGGTTAGGGCTAGGGTTAGGGTTAGGGATATTTCGGTTAGGGTTAGGGCTAGATTATTGTGGTTAGGGTTAGGGTTAGGGTTATTATGGTTGGGGGTTAGGGTTACGGCTAGGGTTATTTTAGGAAAAAAGTTTCCTCTCCCATGGCTTTCAAATTTACCATGACGATATAGAATTTGACTCTCAATCCGAATCTGCCCTCCGTTTTCCCATCTGATGCTTTCTTTTTGCTCTACAGGCCAAAACATGCCAAGTTCGCCGTTAAGTCTCTAGGGTTAGGGCTAGGGTTAGGTTTAGGGTTATTGTGTTTATGTTTAGGGTTTAGGGCTAGGGTTATTGCGGTTAGGGTTTTTGTGGTTGGGGTTAGGGTTATTGTGGTGAGGGTTATGGTTAGGGTCCGGGTTAGGGCTAGGGTTAGTGTTAGTGTTATTGTGTCTAGGGTTAGGGTTGCGGTTAGGGTTAGTGCTAGGGTTGGCGTTATTGTGGTTAGGGTTAGGGCTAGGGTTATGGTTGGGGTCATTGTGGTTAGGGTTAGGGTTACGGTTAGGGTTATTTTAGGAGAAAAAATTTTCTCTCCCATGGCCTTCAAATTTACCATGCCGATATAGAATTTGACTCTGAATCTACATCTGCCCTATGTATTCCCATAGGATGCTTCGTCTTCGCTCTACAGCGCAAAACATCCCAAGTTTGCCATTAACTCCCTAGGGTTAGGGTTATTGTAGTTGGTGTTAGGGCTAGGGCTATTTTAGTAAAAAAATTTCCTCTCCCATGGCTTTCAAATTTGCCATGCCGATATAGAATGTGACTCTGAATCCGAATCTGCCCTCCGTTTTCCCATCCGATGCTTCGTTTTTCCTCTACAGCCAAAAACATCCCAAGTTCGCCGATAACTCTCTAGGGTTAGGGCTAGGGCTAGGGTTAAGGTTGGGGCTAGGGTTATTGTCGTTGTGTTAGGCTGATTGTGGATAGGGCAAGGGTTATTGTGGTTAGGGTTATTTAAGGGAAAAAATTTTTCCTCTCCCATGGATTTCAAATTCAGCATGCCGATATAGAATTTGACTCTGAATCCGAATCTGCCCTCCGTTTTCCCATCGGATGCTTCGTCTTCGCTCTACAGCCCAAAACATCCCAAGTTTGCCGTTAACTGTCTAGGGTTAGGCTTAGGGGAAGGGTTTGGGTTATTGTGGTTAGGGTTAGGGTTAAGGTTGTTGTGGTTAGAGTTAGGGCTAGGGTTGGGGTTATTGTGGTTAGGTTTAGGGTTAGGGATAGGGCTAGGGTTAGGGTTAGGGTTAATGTGGTTAGTGTTAGAGTCAGGGCTAGGGTAAGGGTTAGGGTTAGGGTTATTTTAGGAAAAAATTTTTACTCTCCCATGGCTTTCAAATTTACCATGCCGATATAGAATTTAACTCTGAATCCGAATCTGCCCTCCGTTTTCCCATCCGATGCTTCGTTTTGGCTCTACATCCCAAAACATCCCAAGTTCGCCGTTAACTGTCTAGGGTTAGGGCTAGGGTTAGGGTCATTGTGGTTAGGGCTAGGGTTAGGGTTAGGGCTAGGGTTATTTCAGGAAAAAATTTTCCTCTCCCATGGCTTTCAAATTCACCATGCCGATTTAGAATTTGACTCTAAATCCGAATCTGCCCTCCGTTTTCCATCCGATGCTTCGTTTTTCCTCTACAGCCAAAAACATCCCAAGTTCGCCGATAACTCTCTAGGGTTAGGGCTAGGGCTAGGGTTATTGTATATAGGGTTAGGGTTATTGTGGTTAGGGCTAGGGTTAGGGTTACGGTTAGGTTTATTTTAGGAAAAAATTTTCCTGTCCAATTACTGTCAAATGTACCATGCCGATATAGAATTTGACTCTCAATCCGAATCTACCCACCCTTTTCCCATCCGATGCTTCGTTTTTCCTCTACAGCCGAAAACATCCCAAGTTCGCCGTTAACTGTCTAGGGTTAGGGTTAAGGTTGTTGTGGCTAGGGTTAGGGCTAGGGTTAGGGTTATTGTGGTTACGTTTAGGGTTAGGGATAGGGCTAGGGTTATGGTTAGGGTTAGGGTCAGGGCTAGGGTTAGGGTTAGGGTTAATGTTATTTTAGGAAAACATTTTTCCTCTCCCATGGCTTTCAAATTTGCCACGCCGATATAGAATTTGACTCTGAATCCGAATCTGCCCTGCGTTTTCCCATCCGATGCTTCGTTTTGGCTCTACAGCCCAAAACATCCCAAGTTCGCCGTTAACTCTCTAGGGTTAGGGTTATTGTGGTTAGGGCTAGGGTTGGGGTTACGGTTAGGGTTATTTTAGGAAAAAATTTTCCTCTCCAATGACTGTCAAATGTACCATGCGGATATAGAATTTGACTCTCAATCCGAATCTGCCCTCCGTTTTCCCATCCGATTCTTCGTTTTCCTTCTACAGCCGAAAACATCCCAAGTTCGCCGCTAACTCTCTAGGGTTAGGGCTAGGGTTAGGGTTGGGGCTAGGGTTATTGTCGTTGGGGTTAGGGTTGGGTTATTGTGGCTAGCGTTAGGGTGATTGTGGTTGGGGCTAGGGTTAGGGTTAGGGTTATTTTAGGGAAAAAAATTTCCGCTCCCACGGCTTTCAAATTCACCATGCCGATATAGAATTTGACTCTGAATCCGAATCTGCCCTTCGTTTTCCCATCCGATGCTTCGTTTTTGCTCTACACCCCAAAATATCCCGAGTTCGCCGTTAACTGTCTAGGGTTAGGGTTAGGGTAAGGGTTTGGGTTATTGTGGTTAGGGAACGGGTTAGGGTTGGGGTTATGGTTAGGGTTATTATGGTTGGGCAAAGGTTACGGTTACGGTTAGGGTTATTTGAGGAAAAAATTTTTGTGGCTATTGTGGTCATGGTTAGGGCTGGGGTTAGGGTTAGGGTTATTGTGGTTAGGGTTAGGGTTAGGGTTGGGGTTAGGGCTAGGGTTATTGCGGGATGGGTAAGGGTTATTTTAGGAAAAAAATTTTCCTCTCCCATGGCTGTCAAATTTACCATGCCGATATAGAATTTGACTCTCAATCCGAATCTGCCTTCCGTTTTCCCATCGGATGCTTCGTTTTCGCTCTGCAGCCCAAAACATCCCAAGTTCGCCGTTATTTCTCTGGAGTTAGGGCTAGGGTTAGTGTTATTGTGGCTAGGGTTGGGGTTGCGGTTAGGGTTAGTGCTATGGTTGGGGTTATTGTGGTTAGGTTTAGGGCTAGGGTTATGGTTGAGGTCATTACGGTTAGGGTTAGGGTTACGGCTAGGGTTAGGGTTAGGGTTAGGGTTAATGTTATTTTAGGAAAACATTTTTCCTCTTCCATGGCTTTCAAATTTGCCATGCCGATATAGAATTTGACTCTGAATCCGATTCTGCCCTCCGTTTTCCCATCCGATGCTTCGTTTTGGCTCTACAGCCCAAAACATCCCAAGTTCGCCGTTAACTCTCTAGGGTTAGGGTTATTGTGGTTAGGGTTAGGGTTGGGGTTACGGTTAGGGTTATTTTAGGAAAAAATTTTCCTCTCCAATGACTGTCAAATGTACCATGCCGATATAGAATTTGACTCTCAATCCGAATCTGCCCTCCGTTTTCCCATCCGATGCTTCGTTTTTCCTCTACAGCCGAAAACATCCCAAGTTCGCCGCTAACTCTCTAGGGTTAGGGCTAGGGTTAGGGTTGGGGCTAGGGTTATTGTCGTTGGGGTTAGGGTTGGGTTATTGTGGCTAGGGTTAGGGTGATTGTGGATAGGGCAAGGGTCATTGTGTTTAGGGTAAGGGCTAGGGTTATTTTAGGGAAAATAATTTTCCTCTCCCATGGCTTTCAAATTCACCATGCCGATATAGAATTTGACTCTGAATCCTAATCTGCCCTCCGTTTTCCCATCGGATGCTTCGTTTTCGCTCTACAGCCCAAAACATCCCGAGTTCGCCGTTAACTGTCTAGGGTTAGGGTTAGGGTAAGGGTTTGGGTTATTGTGGTTAGGGTTAGGGTTAAGGTTGTTGTGGTTAGGGTTAGGGCTGGGGTTAGGGTTATTGTGGTTAGGTTTAGGGTTAGGGATTGGGCTAGGGTTAGGGTTAGGGTTATTGTGGTTAGGGAACGGGTTAGGGTTGGGTTTATGGTTAGGGTTATTATGTTTGGGCTAAGGTTACGGTTACGGTTAGGGTTATTTGAGGAAAAAATTTTCCTCTCCCGTGGCTTTCAAATTTACCATGCCGATATAGAATGTGACTCTGAATCGGAATCTGCTCTCCGTTTTCCCATGTGATGCATCGTTTTCGCTCTACAGGCCAAAACATCCCAAATTCGCCGTTAAGTTTCCAGGGTTAGGGCTAGGGTTAGGGTTGGGGTTATTGTGGTTAGGGTTAGGGTTAGGGCTAGATTATTGTGGTTAGGGTTAGGGTTATTGTGGTTGGGGTTAGGGTTAGGGTTATTGTGGTTAGGGTTAGGGTTAGGGTTGGGGTTAGGGCTAGGGTTATTGCGGGATGGGTAAGGGTTATTTTTCCTCTCCCATGGCTATCAAATTTGCCATGCCGATAAAGAATTTGACTCTCAATCCGAATCTGCCTTCCGTTTTCCCATCGGATGCTTCGTTTTCGCTTTACAGGCAAAAACATCCCAAGTTCGCCGTTAACTCTCTGGAGTTAGGGCTAGGGTTAGTGTTATTGTGGCTAGGGTTAGGGTTGCGGTTAGGGTTAGTGCTATGGTTGGGGTTATTGTGGTTAGGTTTAGGGCTAGGGTTATGGTTGAGGTCATTACGGTTAGGGTTAGGGTTACGGCTAGGGTTATTTTAGGAAAAAAATTTTCCTCTCCCATGGCTTTCAAATTTCCCAAGCCGACATAGAATTTGACTCTGAATCCGAATCTGCCCTCAGTTTTCCCAGCGGATGCTTCATTTGTGCTCTACAGGCCAAAACATCCCAAGTTCGCCGTTAACTCTCTAGGGTTAGGGTTAGTGCTGGGGTTAGGTTTACCGTTATTGTGTATAGGGTTAGGGTTAGGGTTATTGTGGTTAGGGCTAGGGTTAGGGTTACTGTTAGGGTTATTTTAGGAAAAATTTTTTCCTCTCTCATGGCTTTCAAATTTAACATGCCGATTTAGAATTTGACTGTGAATCCGAATCTGCCCACCGTTTTCCAATCCGATGCTTCGTTTTTCCTCTACAGCCAAAAACATCCCAAGTTCGCCGATAACTCTCTAGGGTTAGGGCTAGGGCTAGGGTTAGGGTTGGGGCTAGGGTTATTGTCGTTGTGTTAGGCTGATTGTGGATAGGGCAAGGGTTATTGTGGTTAGGGTTATTTTAGGGAAAAAAATTTTCCTCTCCCATGGCTTTCAAATTCAGCATGCCGATATAGAATTTGACTCTGAATCCGACTCTGCCCTCCGTTTCCCATCGGATGCTTCGTCTTCGCTCTACAGCCCAAAACATCCCAAGTTTGCCGTTAACTGTCTAGGGTTAGGCTAAGGGGAAGGGTTTGGGTTATTGTGGTTAGGGTTAGGGTTAAGGTTGTTGTGGTTAGGGTTAGGGCTAGGGTTAGGGTTATTGTGGTTAGGTTTAGGGTTAGGGATAGGGCTAGGGTTAGGGTTAGGGTTATTGTGGTTAGGGTTAGGGTCAGGGCTAGGGTTAGGGTTAGGGTTAATGTTATTTTAGGAAAAAATTTTCCACTCCCATGGCTCTCAAATATACCATGCCGATATAGAATTTGACCCTGAATCCGAATCTGCCCTCCGTTTTCCCAACCGATGCTTCGTAGTGGCTCTACAGGCCAAAACATCCCAAAATCGCCGTTAACTCCCTAGGGTTAGGGTTAGGTTTAGGGTTATTGTGGTTAGGGCTAGGGTTAGGGTTACGGTTAGGTTTACTTTGTGAAAAAATTTTCCTGTCCAATTACTGTCAAATGTACCATGCCGATATAGAATTTGACTCTCAATCCGAATCTGCCCACCCTTTTCCCATCCGATGCTTCGTTTTTCCTCTACAGCCGAAAACATCCCAAGTTCGCCGCTAACTCTCTAGGGTTAGGGCTAGGGCTAGGGTTTGGTTTGGGGCTAGGGTTATTGCCGTTGGGGTTAGGGTTGGGTTATTGTGGCTAGGGTTAGGGTGATTGTGGATAGGGCAAGGGTTATTGTGGTTAGGGTTAGGGCTAGGGTTATTTTAGGGAAAAAATTTTCCTCTCCCATGGCTTTCAAATTCACCATGCCGATATAGAATTTGACTCTGAATCCGAATCTGCCCTTCGTTTTCCCATCGGATGCTTCGTTTTCGCTCTACAGCCCAAAACATCCCAAGTTCGCCGTTAACTGTCTAGGTTTTGGGTTAAGGTTGTTGTGGCTAGGGTTAGGGTTATTGTGGTTACGTTTAGGGTTAGGGATAGGGCTAGAGTTATGGTTAGGGTTAGGGTCAGGGCTAGGGTTAGGGTTAGGGTTAGGGTTAATGTTATTTTAGGAAAAATTTTTCCTCTCCCATGGCTTTCAAATTTGCCATGCCGATATAGAATTTGACTCTGAATCCGAATCTGCCCTGCGTTTTCCCATCCGATGCTTCGTTTTGGCTCTACAGCCCAAAACATCCCAAGTTCGCCCTTAATTCTCTAGGGATAGGGTTATTGTGGTTAGGGCTAGGGTTGGGGTTACGGTTAGGGTTATTTTAGGATAAAATTTTCCTCTCCAATGACTGTCAAATGTACCATGCGGATATAGAATTTGACTCTCAATCCGAATCTGCTCTCTGTTTTCCCATCCGATTCTTCGTTTTCCTTCTACAGCCGAAAACATCCCAAGGTCGCCGCTAACTCTCTAGGGTTAGGGCTAGGGTTAGGGTTTGGGCTAGGGTTATTGTCGTTGGGGTTAGGGTTGGGTTATTGTGGTTAGGGTTAGGGTGATTGTGGATAGGGCAAGGGTTATTGTGGTTAGGATTAGGGTCAAGGTTGTTGTGTATACGGCTAGGGTTAGTGTTAGGGTTAGGGTTATTGTGGTTAGGGTTAGGGTTGGCGTTAGGGCTAGGGTTAGGGTTATTGTGGTTAGGGCTAGGGTTAGGGTTATTTTAGGGAAAAAAATTACCCCTCCCATGGCTTTTAAATTCACCATGCCGATATAAAATTTGACTCTGAATCCGAATCTGCCCTCCGTTTTCCCATCGGATGCTTCGTTTTCGCTCTACAGCCCAAAACATCCCGAGTTTGCCGTTAATTGTCTAGGGTTAGGGTTAGGGTAAGGGTTTGGGTTATTGTGGTTAGGGTTAGGGTTAAGGTTGTTGTTGTTAGGGTTAGGGCTGGGGTTAGGGTTATTGTGGTTAGGTTTAGGGTTTGGGATTGGGCTAGGGTTAGGGTTAGGGTTATTGTGGTTAGGGAACGGGTTAGGGTTGCGGTTATGTTTAGGGTTATTATGGTTGGGCTAAGGTTACGGTTACGGTTAGGGTTATTTGAGGAAAAAATTTTTCCTCTCCCATGGCTTTCAAATTTACCATGCCGATATAGAATTTGACTCTGAATCCGAATCTGCCCTCCGTTTTCCAATCTGATGCCTCGTTTTCGCTCTACAGCCCAAAACATGCCAAGTTCGCCGTTAACTCTCTGGACTTAGGGCTAGGGTTAGTGTTAGGGCTATTGTGGTCATGGTTAGGGCTAGGGTTAGGGTTAGGGTTATTATGGTTAGGGTTAGGGTTAGGGTTATTGTGGTTAGGGTTAGGGTTAGGGTTGGGGTTAGGGCTAGGGTTATTGCGGGATGGGTAAGGGTTATTTTAGGAAAAAATTTTTCCTCTCCCATGACTATCAAATTTACCATGCCGATATAGAATTTGACTCTCAATCCGAATCTGCCTTCCGTTTTCCCATCGGATGCTTCGTTTTCGCTCTACAGCCCAAAACAACCCAAGTTCGCCGTTAACTCTCTGGAGTTAGGGCTAGGGTTAGTGTTATTGTGGCTAGGGTTAGAGTTGCGGTTAGGGTTAGTGCTATGGTTGGGGTTATTGTGGTTAGGTTTAGGGCTAGGTTTATGGTTGAGGTCATTACGGTTAGGGTTAGGGTTACGGCTAGGGTTATTTTAGGAAAAAAATTTTCCTCTTCCATGGCTTTCAAATTTCCGAAGCCGACATAGAATTTGACTCTGAATCCGAATCTGCCCTCAGTTTTCCCAGCGGATGCTTCATTTTTGCTCTACAGGCCAAAACATCCCAAGTTCGCCGTCAACTCTCTAGGGTTAGGGTTAGTGCTGGGGTTAGGTTTACCGTTATTGTGTATAGGGTTAGGGTTAGGGTTATTGTGGTTAGGGAACGGGTTAGGGTTAGGGTTGTGGTTTGGGTTAGGGTTATTGTGGTTAGGGCTAAGGATACGGTTACGGTTAGGGTTATTTTAGGAAAAAAGTTTCCTCTCCCATGGCTTTCAAATTTACCATGACGATATAGAATTTGACTCTCAATCCGAATCTGCCCTCCGTTTTCCCATCTGATGCTTTCTTTTTGCTCTACAGGCCAAAACATGCCAAGTTCGCCGTTAAGTCTCTAGGGTTAGGGCTAGGGATAGGTTTAGGGTTATTGTGTTTAGGGTTAGGGTTAGGGCTAGGGTTATTGCGGTTAGGGTTTTTGTGGTTGGGGTTAGGGTTATTGTGGTGAGGGTTATGGTTAGGGTCCGGGTTAGGGCTAGGGTTAGTGTTAGTGTTATTGTGGCTAGGGTTAGGGTTGCGGTTAGGGTTAGTGCTAGGGTTGGCGTTATTGTGGTTAGGGTTAGGGCTAGGGTTATGGTTGGGGTCATTGTGGTTAGGGTTAGGGTTACGGTTAGGGTTATTTTAGGAGAAAAAATTTTCTCTCCCATAGCCTTCAAATTTACCATGCCGATATAGAATTTGACTCTGAATCTAAATCTGCCCTATGTTTTCCCATAGGATGCTTCGTGTTCGCTCTACAGCCCAAAACATCCCAAGTTTGCCATTAACTCCCTAGGGTTAGGGTTATTGTGGTTAGGGTTAGGGCTAGGGCTATTTTAGTAAAAAAATTTCCTCTCCCATGGCTTTCAAATTTGCCATGCCGATATAGAATTTGACTCTGAATCCGAATCTGCCCTCCATTTTCCCATCGGAATGTTCGTTTTCGCTCTACAGCCCAAAACATCCCAGGTTCGCCGTTAACTGTCTAGGGTTAGGGTTATTGTGGTTAGGGTTAAGGTTGTTGTGTATAGGTCTAAGGTTAGGGTTAGGGTTTGGGTTAGGGATTGGGTTAGGGTTATTGTTGTTAGGGGTAGGGTTAGGGCTAGGGTTAGGGTTAGGGTTATTTTAGGAAAAAATTTTTCCTCTCCCATGGCTTTCAAATTTACCATGCCGATATAGAATTTGACTCTGAATCCGAATCTTCTCTTCGTTTTCTTATCCTATGCTTCGTTTTGCCTTTACAGCCCAAAACATCCCAAGTTCGCCGTTAACTCTCTAGGGTTAGGGTTAGGGCTATTGTGTATAGGGTTAGGGTTATTGTGGCTAGGGATAGGGTTAGAGTTGGGGTTACGGCTAGGGTTATTGTGGTTGGGGTTAGGATTGGGTTATTGTGGCTAGGGTTAGGGTTATTGTGGTTAGGGTTAGGGCTAGGGTTAGGGTTGGGGTTATGGCTAGGGTTAGGGTTAGGGCTAGGTTTATTTTAAAGAAAAAGTTTCTCTCTACCACGGCTTTCAATTTCACCATGGCGATACAAAATTTGACTCTGAATCCGAATCTGCCCTCCGTTTTCCCATCGAAGTCTTCGTTTTCGCTCTACAGCTCAAAACATCCCAAGTTCGCCGTTAACTGTCTAGGGTTAGGGTTAAGGTTATTTGTTGCTAGGGTGAGGGCTAGGGTTAGGGTTATTGTGGTTAGGGTTAGGGTTACGGTTAGGGTTACGGTTAGGGTTATTTTAGGAAAAATTCTTTCCTTTCCGATGGCTTTCAAATTTACCATGCCGATATAGAATTTGACTCTGAATCCGAATCTGCCCTCCGTTTTCCCATCGGATGCTTCGTTTTCCCTCTACAGCCGAAAACATCCCAAGTTCGCCGCTAACTCTCTAGGGTTAGGGCTAGGGCTAGGGTTAGGGTTGGGGCTAGGGTTATTGTCGTTGGGGTTAGGGTTAGGTTATTGTGGCTAGGGTTAGGGTGATTGTGGATAGGGCAAGGGTTATTGTGGTTAGGGTTATTTTAGGGAAAAATTTTTCCTCTCCCATGGCTTTCAAATTCAGCATGCCGATATAGAATTTGACTCTGAATCCGACTCTGCCCTCCGTTTTCCCATCGGATGCTTCGTGTTCGCTCTACAGCCCAAAACATCCCTAGTTTGCCATTAACTGTCTAGGGATAGGGTTAGGGGAAGGGTTTGGTTTATTGTGGTTAGGGTTAGGGTTAAGGTTGTTGTGGTTAGGGTTAGGGTTATTGTGGTCAGGTTTAGGGTTAGGGTTAGGGTTAATGTTATTTTAGGAAAAAATTTTCCTCTCCCATGGCTTTCAAATTTACCATGCCGATATAGAATTTGACTCTGAATCCGAATCTGCCCTCCGTTTTCCCAACCGATGCTTCGTAGTGGCTCTACAGCCCAAAACATCCCAAGTTAGGGTTATTTTTGGAACAAATTTTTCCTCTCCCATGGTTCTCAAATTTACCATGCCGATATAGAATTTGACTATGAATCGATCCGATGCATCATCCGATGCTTCGTTTTGGCTCTACAGCCCAAAACATCCCAAGTTCGCCGTTAACTCTCTAGGGTAAGGGTTAGGGTTATTGTGGTTAGGGCTAGGGTTGGGGTTACGGTCAGGGTTATTTTAGGAAAAAAATTTCCTCTCCAATGACTGTCAAATGTACCATGCCGATATAGAATTTGAATCTCAATCCGAATCTGCCCTCCGTTTTCCCATCCGATTCTTCGTTTTCCCTCTACAGCCCAAGATCGCCGTTAACTCTCTAGGGTTAGGGCTAGGGCTATAGTTAGGGTTGGGGCTAGGGTTATTGTCGTTGGGGTTAGGGTTGGGTTATTGTGGCTAGGGTTAGGGTGATTGTGGATAGGGCAAGGGTTATTGTGTTTAGGGTTAGGGCTAGGGTTATTTTAGGGAAAAAATTTTCCTCTCCCATGGCTTTCAAATTCACCATGCCGATATAGAATTTGACTCTGAATCCGAATCTGCCCTCCGTTTTCCCATCGGATGCTTCGTTTTCGCTCTACAGCCCAAAACATCCCGAGTTCGCCGTTAACTGTCTAGAGTTAGGGTTAGGGTAAGGGTTTGGGTTATTGTGGTTAGGGTTAAGGTTGTTGTGGTTAGGGTTAGGGCTGGGGTTAGGGTTATTGTGGTTAGGTTTAGGGTTAGGGATTCGGCTAGGGTTAGGGTTAGGGTTATTGTGGTTAGGGAACGGGTTAGGGTTGGGGTTATGGTTAGGGTTATTATGGTTGGGCTAAGGTTACGGTTACGGTTAGGGTTATTTGAGGAAAAAATTTTTCCTCTCCCATGGCTTTCAAATTTACCATGCCGATATAGAATTTGACTCTGAATCTGAATCTGCCCTCTGTTTTCCAATCTGATGCCTCGTTTTTGCTCTACAGGCCAAAACATGCCAAGTTCGCCGTTTACTCTCTGGACTTAGGGCTAGGGTTAGTGTTAGGGCTATTGTGGTCATGGTTAGGGCTAGGGTTAGGGTTAGGGTTATTTCGGTTAGGGTTAGGGCTAGATTATTGTGGTTAGGGTTATTATGGTTGGGGTTAGGGTTAGGGTTATTGTGGTTACGGTTAGGGTTAGGGTTGGGGTTAGGGCTAGGGTTATTGCGGGATGGGTAAGGGTTATTTTTGGGGGTCAAATTTTTTTTAAGGGTATTTTTAATATTTAAATATATTTTTTTAGAATTTAATAATTTTAATATTTATCAAAATATTTAAGGGTCAAATTTACCATGCCGACATAGAATTTGACTCTGAATCCGAATCTGCCCTTAGTTTTCCCAGCGGATGCTTGATTTTTGCTCTACAGGCCAAAACATCCCAAGTTCGCCGTCAACTCTCTAGGGTTAGGGTTAGTGCTGGGGTTAGGTTTACCGTTATTGTGTATAGGGTTAGGGTTAGGGTTATTGTGGTTAGGGAACGGGTGAGGGTTAGGGTTGTGTTTTGGGTTAGGGTTATTGTGGTTAGGGCTAAGGTTACGGTTACGGTTAGGGTTATTTTAGGAAAAAAGTTTCCTCTCACTTGGCTTTCAAATTTACCATGACGATATAGAATTTGACTCTCAATTCGAATCTGCCTCCGTTTTCCCATCTGATGCTTCGTTTTATCTCTACAGGCCAAAACATGCCAAGTTCGCCGTTAATTCTCTAGGGTTAGGGCTAGGGTTAGGTTTAGGGTTATTGTGTTTAGGGTTAGGGTTAGGGCTAGGGTTACTGCGGTTAGGGTTATTATGGTTGGGGTTAGGGTTATTGTGGTGAGGGTTATGGTTAGGGTCCGGGTTAGGGCTAGGGTTAGTGTTAGTGTTATTGTGGCTAGGGTTAGGGTTGCGGTTAGGGTTAGTGCTAGGGTTGGCGTTATTGTGGTTAGGGAACGGGTTAGGGTTATGGTTGTGGTCATTGTGGTTAGGGTTAGGGTTACGGCTAGGGTTATTTTAGGAGAAAAAGTTTTCTCTCCGATGGCCTTCATATTTACCATGCCGATATAGAATTTGACTCTGAATCCGAATCTGCCCTATGTTTTCCCATAGGATGCTTCGTTTTCGCTCTACAGCCCAAAACATCCCAAGTTTGCCATTAACTCCCTAGGGTTAGGGCTAGGGATAGGGTTATTGTGGTTAGGGTTAGGGATATTGTGGTTAGGGTTAGGGCTAGGGTTAGGGTTATTGTGGTTAGGGTTTGGGCTAGGGTTAGGGTTAGGGTTATTGTGGTTTTGGTTAGGGTTGGGGCTAGGGTTATTGTGGGTAGGGTTAGGGTCAGGGTTGGGGTTGGGGTTTGGGCTAGGGTTAGGGTTGTTGTGGTTAGGGTTAGGGCTAGGGTTTGGGTTCCTGTGGTTAGAGATAGGGTTAGGCCTAAGTTTAGGGTTAGTGTTATTGTGGTTGGGGTTAGGGTCAGGGCAAGGGTTGGGGTTAGGGTTATTTTTGGAACAAATTTTTCCTCTCCCATGGCTTTCAAATTTACCATGCCGATATAGAATTTGACTATGAATCCGAATCTGCCCTCCGTTTTCCAATCGGATGCTTCGTTTTCGCTCTACAGCCCAAAACATCCCAGGTTCGCCGTTAACTCTCTAGGGTTAGGGTTATTGTGGTTAGGGTTAAGGTTGTTGTGTATAGGGCTAGGGTTAGGGTTATTGTGGTTAGGGTTAGGATTGGGGTTAGGGCTAGGGTTAGGGTTATTGTGGTTAGGGTTAGGGTTATTTTAGGAAAAAATTTTTCCTCTCCCATGGCTTTCAAATTTACCATGCCGATATGGAATTTGACTCTGAATCCGAATCCCTTCTCCGTTTTCCCATCCGATGCTTCGTTTTGGCTCTACAGCCCAAACCATCCAAAGTTCGCCGTTAACTGTCTAGGGTTAGGGTTAGGGTTATTGTGGTTACGGTTAGGGTTAAGGTTGTTGTGGTTAGGGTTAGGGTTATTGTGGTTAGGTTTAGGGTTAGGGATAGGGCTAGGGTTAGGGTTAGGGTTATTGTGGCTAGGGTTAGGGTCAGGGCTAGGTAGGGCCTTTTCCCGGGAACTGATTTCCCGGGAATCCCGGGAAAATTGACTCCCGGGATTCCCGGGAAAAATAATTTCGATTTCCCGGGAAATCCGGGAAATTTGTCATTACATCAAAACTTTTGTCCAATAAAATATTCCATTTTTTTAAAACATACAGTATTTAACATAGTATTAATAACATACATACATTATCGAGGTTGATACTACATATAATCATATTGATTATATTTCCTCTCCCATGGCTATCAAACTTACCATGCCGATATAGAATTTGACTCTCAATCCGAATCTGCCCTCCGTTTTCCCATCGGATGCTTTCTTTTCGCTCTACAGCGCAAAACATGCAAAGTTCGCCCTTCAGTCTCCAGGGTTAGGGCTAGGGTTAGGGCGATTGTGGTTATGGTCAGGGTTAGGGTTAGGGTTAGGGCTAGGGTTATTGTGGTTAGGGTAGGGTTATTGTGGTTGGGGTTAGGGTTTAGGGTTATTGTGGTTAGGGTTAGGGATCGGGTTGGGGTTAGGGCTAGGGTTATTGGGGTTAGGGTAAGGGTTATTTTAGGATAAAATTTTCCTCTCCCATGGCTATCAAACTTACCATGCCGATATACAATTTGACTCTCTATCCGATTCTGCCATCCAATCTCCCATTGGATGCCTCGTTTTCGCTCTACAGCCCAAAACATCCCAAGTTCGCCATTAACTCTCTAGGGTTAGGGTTAGTGTCAGTGTTATTGTGGCTAGGGTTAGGGTTGCGGTTAGGGATAGGGTTAGGGTTATCGTGGTTAGGGTTAGGGCTAGGGTTATTTTAGGGAAAAAATTTCCTCTCCCATGGCTTTCAAATTCCCCATGCCGATATGGAATTTGACTCTGAATCCGAATCTGCCCTCCGTTTTCCCATCGGATGCGTCGTTTTCGCTCTACAGCCCAAAACATCCCAGGTTCGCCGTTAACTCTCTAGGGTTAGGGTTAGGTTTAGGGTTATTGTATATAGGGTTAGGGTTATTGTGGTTAGGGCTAGGGTTAGGGTTACGGTCCGGGTTATTTAGGAAAAATTTTCCTCTGCCATGACGGTCAAATGTGCCATGCCGATATAGAATTTGACTCTCAATCCGAATCCGCCCTCCGTTTTCCCATCCGATTCTTCGTTTTCCCTCTACAGCCGAAAACATCCCAGCTTCGCCGTTAACTCTCTAGGGTTAGGGTTATTGTGGCTAGGGTTATGGTAAGGGTTAGGGTTATTGTGGTTAGGGTTACGGCTAGGGTTATTGTGGTTAGGGTTAGGGTTAGGGTAAGGTTAGGGTTAGGGTTATTTTAGGAAAAATTTTCCTCTGCAATGACTGTCAAATGTACCATGAAGATATAGAATTTGACTCTCAATCCGAATATCCTCTCCGTTTTCCCATCCGATGCTTGGTTTTTGCTGTACAGCCCAAGACGTCCCAAGTTCGCCGCTAACTCTGTAGGGTTAGGGTTAGGGTTATTGTGGCCAAGGATGGGGTTAGGGTTATTGTGGTTAGGGCTAGGGTTAGGGTTACGGTTAGGGTTATTTTAGGAAAAACTTTTCCTCTCTAATGACTGTCAAATGTACCATGCCGATATAGAATTTGACTCTCAATCAGAATGTGCCCTCCGTTTTCCCATCCGATGCTTCGTTTTTGCTCTACAGCCGAAAACATCCCAAGTTCGCCGTCAACTCTCTAGGGTTAGGGCTAGGGTTATTGTCGTTGGGGTTAGGGTTGGGTTATTGTGGCTAGGGTTAGGGTGATTTTGGTTTGGGTTAGGGTTGGGGCTAGGGTTATTGTGGGTAGGGTTAGGGTTAGGGTTATTGTGGTAAGGGCTAGGGTTATTTTAGGAAAAATTTTTTCCTCTCCCATGGCTTTCAAATTTGCCAAGCCGACATAGAATTTGACTCTGAATCCGAATCTGCCCTCCGTTTTCCCATCCGATGCTTCGTTTTCGCTCTACAGCCCAAAACTTCCCAAGTTCGCCGTTAACTCTCTAGGTTTAGGGCTAGGGTTAGGGCTAGGGCTAGGGTTGGGGTTAGGTCTAGGGTTATTGTCGTTGGGGCTAGAGTTGGATTATTGTGGCTAGGGTTAGGGTGATTGTGGTTAGGACTAGGGTTATTTTAGGGAAAAAATTTTCCTCTCCCATGGCTTTCAAATTTACCATGCCGATATAGAATTCGACTCTCAATCCGAATCTGCCCTCCGTTTTCCCATCGGATGCTTTGTTTTCGCTCTACAGCGCAAAACATGCCAAGTTCGCCCTTAATTCTCTAGGGTTAGGGCTAGGGTTAGGGTTAGGGCTATTGTGGTATGGTTAGGATTTGGGTTAGGGCTAGGGTTATTGTGGTTAGGGTTAGGGTTATTGTAGTTGGGGTTAGGGCATAGGGTTATTGTGGTTAGGGTCAGGGATCGGGTTGGGGTTAGGGCTAGGGTTATTGGGGTTAGGGCTAGGGTTATTGGGGTTAGGGTTAGGGTGAGGGTTAGGGTTATTGCGGTTAGGGTTGGGGTTAAGGATCTTGTGGTTAGGGTTAGGCCTGGGGATAGGGTAATTGTCGTTTAGTTTAGGGTTAGGGATTGGGCTAGGGTTAGGGATAGGGTTGTGGTGGTTAGGGTTAGGGTCAGGGCTAGGGTTAGGGTGAGGGTTAGGGTTAATGTTATTTTAGGAAAAAATTTTTCCCCTCCCATGGCTTTCAAATTTACCATGCTGATATAGAATTTGACTCTCAATTCGAATCTGCCCTCCGTTTTTCCATCCGATGCTTCGTTTTCGCTCTACAGCCGAAGACATCCCAAGTTCGCCGTTAACTCTCAAGGGTTAGGGCTAGGGCTAGGGTTGGGGTTAGGGTTGGGTTATTGTGGCTAGAGTTAGGGTTATTGTGGTTGGGGTTAGGGTTAGGGCTAGGGCTAGGGTTAGGGTTGTGGTTAGGGTTAGGGCTAGGGTTATTTTAGGAAAAAAATTTTCCTCTCTCATTGATTTCAAATTCAGCATGCCGATATAGAATTTGACTCTGAATCCGAATCTGCCCTCCGTCTTCCCATCGGATGCTTCGTTTTCGCTCTACAGCCCAAAACATCCCAAGTTCGCCGTTAACTGTCTAGGGTTAGGGTAAGGGTTAGGGCTATTGTTGTTGGGGTTAGGGTTAAGGTTGTAATGGTTAGGGTTAGGGCTAGGGCTAGGGTTATTGTGGTTAGGTTTAGGGTTCGGGATTGGGCTAGGGTTAGGGTTAGGGTCAGGGCTAGGGTTAGGGTTATTGTGGTTAGGGTTAGGGCTAGGGTTATTTTAGGGAAATAATTTTCCTCTCCCATGTCTTTCAAATTTACCATGCCGATATAGAATTCGACTCTCAATCCAAATCTGCCCTTCGTTTTCCCACCTGATGCTTCGTTTTCGCTCTACAGGCCAAAACATGCCAAGTTCGCCGTTAAGTCTCTAGGGTTAGGGCTAGGGTTATGGTTAGGGTTAGGGTTAGGGCTAGGGTTATTATGGTTAGGGTTAGGGTTATTGTGGTTGGGGTTAGGGTTAGGGTTATTGTGGTTAGGGTGAGGGATAGGGTTGGGGTTAGGGCTAGGATTATTGCGGTTATGGTTAGGGTTATTTTAGGAAAAAATTTTTCCTTTCCCATGGCTATGAAATTCACCATGCCGATATAGAATTTGACTCTGAATCCGAATCTGCCCTATTTTTTCCCATAGGATGCTTCGTTTTCCCTGTACAGCCAAAAACATCCCAAGTTTGCCATTAACTCCCTAGGGTTAGGGTTAGGGTTATTGTGGTTAGGGTTGGTGTTATTGTGGTTAGGGTTAGTGCTATGGTTGGGGTTATTGCGGTTAGGGTTAGGGCTAGGGTAATGGTTGGGGTCTTTGTGGTTAGGGTTAGGGTTACGGCTAGGGTTATTTTAGGAAAAAATTTTTCCTCTCGCATGGCTTTCAAATTTCCTAAGCCGACATAGAAATTGACTCTGAATCCGAATCTGCCCTCCGTTTTCCCAGCGGATGCTTCATTTTTGCTCTACAGGCCAAAGCATCCCAAGTTCGCCGTCAACTCTCTAGGGTTAGGGTTAGTGCTGGGGTTAGGTTTACCGTTATTAACTATAGGGTTAGCGTTAGGGTTATTGTGGTTAGGGAACGGGTTACTGTTAGGGTTGGCGTTATGGTTAGGGTTGTTGTGGTTAGGGCTAAGGTTACGGTTACGGTTAGGGTTATTTTAGGAAAAAAATTTTCCACTCCCATGGTTTTCAAATTTACCATGACGATATAGAACTTGACTCTCAATTCGAATCTGCCATCCGTTTTCCCATCTGATGCTTCGTTTTCGCTCTACAGGCCAAAACATGCGAAGTTCGCCGTTAAGTCTCTATGGTTAGGGCTATGGTTAGGATTAGGGTTATTGTGGTTAGGGTTAGGGTTAGGGCTAGGGTTATTGCGGTTAGGGTTAGGGTTATTGTGGTTGGGGTTAGGGTTATTGTCGTGAGGGTTAGGGTTATTGTGGTTAGGGCTAGGGTTAGTGTTAGTGTTATTGTGGCTAGGGTTAGGTTTGCGGTTAGGGTTAGTGCTAGGATTGGCGTTATTGTGGTTAGGGTTAGGGCTAGGGTTATGGTTGGGGTCATTGTGGTTAGGGTTAGGGTTACGGTTAGGGTTATTTTAGGAAAAAATTTTTCCTCTCCCATGGCTTTCAAATTTACCATGCCGATATAGAATTTGACTCTTAATCTTAATCTGCCCTCCGTTTTCCCACCTGATGCTTCGTTTTCGCTCTACAGGCCAAAACATGCCAAGTTCGCCGTTAAGTCTCTAGGGTTAGGGCTAGGGTTAGATTTAGGGTTAGGGCTAGGGTTATTATGGTTAGGGTTAGGGTTATTGTGGTTGGGGTTAGGGTTAGGGTTATTGTGGTTAGGGTGAGGGTTAGGGTTGGGGTTAGGGCTAGGGTTATTGCGGTTATGGTTAGGGTTCTTTAGGAAAAAATTTTTCATTTCCCATGGCTATCAAATTTACCATGCCGATATAGAATTTGACTCTGAATCCGAATCTGCCCTATGTTTTCCCATAGGATGCTTCGTTTTCGCTGTACAGCCCAAAACATCCCAGGTTCGCCGTTAACTCTCTAGGGTTAGGTTTAGGGTTATTGTATATAGGGTTAGGGTTATTGTGGTTAGGGCTAGGGTTAGGGTTACGGTCAGGGTTATTTTAGGAAAAATTTTCCTCTGCAATGACTGTCAAATGTACCATGCCGATATAGAATTTGACTCTGAATCCGAATCTGCCTTCCGTTTTCCCATCGGATGCTTCGTTTTCGCTCTACAGCCCAAAACATCCCAGGTTCGCCGTTAACTCTCTAGGGTTATTGTGGCTAGGGTTAGGGTAAGGGTTAGGGTTATTGTGGTTATGGTTACGGCTAGGGTTATTGTGGTTAGGGTTAGGGTTAGGGTAAGGTTAGGGTTAGGGTTATTTTAGGAAAAATTTTCCTCTGCAATGACTGTCAAATTTGCCATGCCGATATAGAATTTGACTCTCAATCCGAATCTCCTCTCCGTTTTCCCATCCGATGCTTCGTTTTTGCTCTACAGCCGAAAACATCCCAAGTTCGCCGTCAACTCTCTAGGGTTAGGGCTAGGGTTAGGGCTAGGGCTAGGGTTGGGGTTAGGTCTAGGGTTATTGTCGTTGGGGCTAGAGTTGGATTATTGTGGCTAGGGTTAGGGTGATTGTGGTTAGGACTAGGTTTATTTTAGGGAAAAAATTTTCCTCTCCCATGGCTTTCAAATTTACCATGCCGATATAGAATTTGACTCTCAATCCGAATCTGCCCTCCGTTTTCCCATCGGATGCTTTGTTTTCGCTCTACAGCGCAAAACATGCCAAGTTCGCCCTTAATTCTCTAGGGTTAGGGCTAGGGTTAGGGTTAGGGCTATTGTGGAATGGTTAGGGTTAGGGATAGGGCTAGGGTTATTGTGGTTCGGGTTAGGGTTATTGTAGTTGGGGTTAGGGCATAGGGTTATTGTGGTTAGGGTCAGGGATCGGGTTGGGGTTAGGGCTAGGGTTATTGGGGTTAGGGTTAGGGCTGGGGTTCGTGTTATTGTGGTTAGGGTTGGGGTTAAGGATCTTGTGGTTAGGGTTAGGGCTGGGGTTAGGGTAATTGTGGTTTGGTTTATGGTTAGGGATTGGGCTAGGGTTAGGGTTAGGGTTGTGGTGGTTAGGGTTAGGGTCAGGGCTAGGGTTAGGGTTAGGGTTGTGGTGGTTAGGGTTAGGGTCAGGGCTAGGGTTAGGGTTATGGTTAGGGTTAATGTTATTTTAGGAAAAAATTTTTCCCCTCCCATGGCTTTCAAATTTACCTTGCTGATATAGAATTTGACTCTCAATCCGAATCTGCCCTCCGTTTTTCCATCCGATGCTTCGTTTTCGCTCTACAGCCGAAGACATCCCAAGTTCGCCGTTAACTCTCTCGGGTTAGGGCTAGGGTTGGGGTTAGGGTTGGGTTATTGTGGCTAGAGTTAGGCTTATTGTGGTTGGGGTTAGGGTTAGGGCTAGGGCTAGGGTTAGGGTTGTGGTTAGGGTTAGGGCTAGGGTTATTTTAGGGAAAAAATTTTCCTCTCCCATGGCTTTCAAATTCACCATGCCGATATAGAATTTGACTCTGAATCCGAATCTGCCCTCCGTTTTCCCATCGGATGCTTTGTTTTCGCTCTACAGCGCAAAACATGCCAAGTTCGCCCTTAATTCTCTAGGGTTAGGGCTAGGGTTAGGGGTAGAGCTATTGTGGTATGGTTAGGGTTAGGGTTAGGGCTAGGGTTATTGTGGTTAGGGTTAGGGTTATTGTAGTTGGGGTTAGGGCATAGGGTTATTGTGGTTAGGGTCAGGGATCGGGTTGGGGTTAGGGCTAGGGTTATTGGGGTTAGGGTTAGGGCTGGGGTTAGGGTAATTGTTGTTTGGTTGAGGGTTAGGGATTGGGCTTGGGTTAGGGTTAGGGTTGTGGTGGTTAGGGTTAGGGCTAGGGTTAGGGTTAGGGTTGTGGTGGTTAGGGTTAGGGTCAGGGCTAGGGTTAGGGTTATGGTTAGGGTTAATGTTATTTTAGGAAAAAATTTTTCCCCTCCCATGGCTTTCAAATTTACCATGCTGATATAGAATTTGACTCTCAATCCGAATCTGCCCTCCGTTTCTCCATCTGATGCTTCGTTTTCGCTCTACAGCCGAAGACATCCCAAGTTCGCCGTTAACTCTCTAGGGTTAGGGCTAGGCTATGGTTAGGGTTAGGGTTGGGTTATTGTGGCTAGGGTTAGGGTAATCGTGGTTGGGGTTAGGGTTAGGGCTAGGGCTAGGGTTAGGGTTGTGGTTAGGGTTAGGGCTAGGGTTATTTTAGGGAAAAAATTTTCCTCTCCCATGGCTTTCAAATTCACCATGCCGATATAGAATTTGACTCTGTCTCTGAATCTTCGTTTTCGCTCTACAGCCCAAAACATCCCAAGTTCGCCGTTAACTGTCTAGGGTTAGGGTAAGGGTTAGGGCTATTGTTGTTGGGGTTAGGGTTAAGGTTGTTGTGGTTAGGATTAGGGTTTGAATTAGGGTTATTGTGGTTAGGTTTAGGCTTATGGATTGGGCTAGGGTTAGGGTTAGGGTCAGGGCTAGGGTTAGGGTAATTGTGGTTAGGGTTAGGGCTAGGGATATTTTAGGGAAAAATTTTCCTCTCCCATGGCTTTCAAATTTACCATGCCGATATAGAATTCGACTCTCGATCCGAATCTGCCCTCCGTTTTCCCACCTGATGCTTCGTTTTCGCTCTACAGGCCAAAACATGCCAAGTTCGCCGTTAAGTCTCTAGGGTTAGGGCTAGGGTTAGGGTTAGGGTTAGGGTTAGGGCTAGGGTTATTATGGTTAGGGTTAGGGTTATTGTGGTTGGGGTTAGGGTTAGGGTTATTGTGGTTAGGGTGAGGGATAGGGTTGGGGTTAGGGCTAGGATTATTGCGGTTATGGTTAGGGTTATTTTAGGAAAAAATTTTTCCTTTCCCATGGCTATGAAATTCACCATGCCGATATAGAATTTGACTCTGAATCCGAATCTGCCCTATTTTTTCCCATAGGATGCTTCGTTTTCCCTGTACAGCCAAAAACATCCCAAGTTTGCCATTAACTCCCTAGGGTTAGGGTTAGGGTTATTGTGGTTAGGGTTGGTGTTATTGTGGTTAGGGTTAGTGCTATGGTTGGGGTTATTGCGGTTAGGGTTAGGGCTAGGGTAATGGTTGGGGTCTTTGTGGTTAGGGTTAGGGTTACGGCTAGGGTTATTTTAGGAAAAAATTTTTCCTCTCGCATGGCTTTCAAATTTCCTAAGCCGACATAGAAATTGACTCTGAATCCGAATCTGCCCTCCGTTTTCCCAGCGGATGCTTCATTTTTGCTCTACAGGCCAAAGCATCCCAAGTTCGCCGTCAACTCTCTAGGGTTAGGGTTAGTGCTGGGGTTAGGTTTACCGTTATTAACTATAGGGTTAGCGTTAGGGTTATTGTGGTTAGGGAACGGGTTACTGTTAGGGTTGGCGTTATGGTTAGGGTTGTTGTGGTTAGGGCTAAGGTTACGGTTACGGTTAGGGTTATTTTAGGAAAAAAATTTTCCACTCCCATGGTTTTCAAATTTACCATGACGATATAGAACTTGACTCTCAATTCGAATCTGCCATCCGTTTTCCCATCTGATGCTTCGTTTTCGCTCTACAGGCCAAAACATGCGAAGTTCGCCGTTAAGTCTCTATGGTTAGGGCTAGGGTTAGGTTTAGGGTTATTGTGTTTAGGGTTAGGGTTAAGGCTAGGGTTATTGCGGTTAGGGTTAGGGTTATTGTGGTTGGGGTTAGGGTTATTGTGGTGAGGGTTAGGGTCCGGGTTAGGGCTAGGGTTAGTGTTAGTGTTATTGTGGCTAGTGTTAGGGTTGCGGTTAGGGTTAGTGCTAGGGTTGGCGTTATTGTGGTTAGGGTTTGGGCTAGGGTTATGGTTGGGGCCATTGTGGTTAGGGTAAGGGTTACGGTTAGGGTTATTTTAGGAAAAAATTTTTCCTCTCCCATGGCTTTCAAATTTACCATGCCGATATAGAATCTGACTCTGAATCCGAATCTGCCCTCCGTTTTCCCACCTGATGCTTCGTTTTCGCTCTACAGGCCAAAACATGCCAAGTTCGCCGTTAAGTCTCTAGGGTTAGGGCTAGGGTTAGATTTAGGGTTAGGGCTAGGGTTATTATGGTTAGGGTTAGGGTTAGGGTTATTGTGGTTGGGGTTAGGGTTAGGGTTATTGTGGTTAGGGTGAGGGTTAGGGTTGGGGTTAGGGCTAGGGTTATTGCGGTTATGGTTAGGGTTTTTTTTAGGAAAAAAATTTTCCTCTCCCATGGCTATCAAATTTACCATGCCGATATAGAATTTGACTCTGAATCCGAATCTGCCCTCCGTTTTCCCATCGGATGCTTCGTTTTCGCTCTACAGCCCAAAACATCCCAGGTTCGCCGTTAACTCTCTAGGGTTAGGGTTAGGGTTATTGTATATAGGGTTAGGGTTATTGTGGTTAGGGCTAGGGTTAGGGTTACGGTCAGGGTTATTTTAGGAAAAATTTTCCTCTGCCATGACTTTAAAATGTGCCATGCCGATATAGAATTTGACTCTCAATCCGAATCTGCCCTCCGTTTTCCCATCCGATTCTTCGTTTTCCCTCTACAGCCGAAAACATCCCAGGTTTGCCGTTAACTCTCTAGGGTTATTGTGGCTAGGGTTAGGGTAAGGGTTAGGGTTATTGTGGTTATGGTTACGGCTAGGGTTATTGTGGTTAGGGTTAGGGTTAGGGTAAGGTTAGGGTTAGGGTTATTTTAGGAAAAATTTTCCTCTGCAATGACTGTCAAATTTGCCATGCCGATATAGAATTTGACTCTCAATCCGAATCTCCTCTCCGTTTTCCCATCCGATGCTTCGTTTTTGCTCTACAGCCGAAAACATCCCAAGTTCGCCGTCAACTCTCTAGGGTTAGGGCTAGGGTTAGGGCTAGGGCTAGGGTTGGGGTTAGGTCTAGGGTTATTGTCGTTGGGGCTAGAGTTGGATTATTGTGGCTAGGGTTAGGGTGATTGTGGTTAGGACTAGGTTTATTTTAGGGAAAAAATTTTCCTCTCCCATGGCTTTCAAATTTACCATGCCGATATAGAATTTGACTCTCAATCCGAATCTGCCCTCCGTTTTCCCATCGGATGCTTTGTTTTCGCTCTACAGCGCAAAACATGCCAAGTTCGCCCTTAATTCTCTAGGGTTAGGGCTAGGGTTAGGGTTAGGGCTATTGTGGAATGGTTAGGGTTAGGGATAGGGCTAGGGTTATTGTGGTTCGGGTTAGGGTTATTGTAGTTGGGGTTAGGGCATAGGGTTATTGTGGTTAGGGTCAGGGATCGGGTTGGGGTTAGGGCTAGGGTTATTGGGGTTAGGGTTAGGGCTGGGGTTCGTGTTATTGTGGTTAGGGTTGGGGTTAAGGATCTTGTGGTTAGGGTTAGGGCTGGGGTTAGGGTAATTGTGGTTTGGTTTATGGTTAGGGATTGGGCTAGGGTTAGGGTTAGGGTTGTGGTGGTTAGGGTTAGGGTCAGGGCTAGGGTTAGGGTTAGGGTTGTGGTGGTTAGGGTTAGGGTCAGGGCTAGGGTTAGGGTTATGGTTAGGGTTAATGTTATTTTAGGAAAAAATTTTTCCCCTCCCATGGCTTTCAAATTTACCTTGCTGATATAGAATTTGACTCTCAATCCGAATCTGCCCTCCGTTTTTCCATCCGATGCTTCGTTTTCGCTCTACAGCCGAAGACATCCCAAGTTCGCCGTTAACTCTCTCGGGTTAGGGCTAGGGTTGGGGTTAGGGTTGGGTTATTGTGGCTAGAGTTAGGCTTATTGTGGTTGGGGTTAGGGTTAGGGCTAGGGCTAGGGTTAGGGTTGTGGTTAGGGTTAGGGCTAGGGTTATTTTAGGGAAAAAATTTTCCTCTCCCATGGCTTTCAAATTCACCATGCCGATATAGAATTTGACTCTGAATCCGAATCTGCCCTCCGTTTTCCCATCGGATGCTTTGTTTTCGCTCTACAGCGCAAAACATGCCAAGTTCGCCCTTAATTCTCTAGGGTTAGGGCTAGGGTTAGGGGTAGAGCTATTGTGGTATGGTTAGGGTTAGGGTTAGGGCTAGGGTTATTGTGGTTAGGGTTAGGGTTATTGTAGTTGGGGTTAGGGCATAGGGTTATTGTGGTTAGGGTCAGGGATCGGGTTGGGGTTAGGGCTAGGGTTATTGGGGTTAGGGTTAGGGCTGGGGTTAGGGTAATTGTTGTTTGGTTGAGGGTTAGGGATTGGGCTTGGGTTAGGGTTAGGGTTGTGGTGGTTAGGGTTAGGGCTAGGGTTAGGGTTAGGGTTGTGGTGGTTAGGGTTAGGGTCAGGGCTAGGGTTAGGGTTATGGTTAGGGTTAATGTTATTTTAGGAAAAAATTTTTCCCCTCCCATGGCTTTCAAATTTACCATGCTGATAAAGAATTTGACTCTCAATCCGAATCTGCCCTCCGTTTCTCCATCTGATGCTTCGTTTTCGCTCTACAGCCGAAGACATCCCAAGTTCGCCGTTAACTCTCTAGGGTTAGGGCTAGGGCTAGGGTTGGGGTTAGGGTTGGGTTATTGTGGCTAGAGTTAGGGTTATTGTGGTTGGGGTTAGGGTTAGGGCTAGGGCTAGGGTTAGGGTTGTGGTTAGGGTTAGGGCTAGGGTTATTTTAGGGAAAAAATTTTCCTCTCCCATGGCTTTCAAATTCACCATGCCGATATAGAATTTGACTCTGTCTCTGAATCTTCGTTTTCGCTCTACAGCCCAAAACATCCCAAGTTCGCCGTTAACTGTCTAGGGTTAGGGTAAGGGTTAGGGCTATTGTTGTTGGGGTTAGGGTTAAGGTTGTTGTGGTTAGGATTAGGGCTAGGGCTAGGGTTATTGTGGTTAGGTTTAGGGTTCGGGATTGGGCTAGGGTTAGGGTTAGGGTCAGGGCTAGGGTTAGGGTTATTGTGGTTAGGGTTAGGGCTAGGGTTATTTTAGGGAAATAATTTTCCTCTCCCATGGCTTTCAAATTTACCATGCCGATATAGAATTTGACTCTCAATCCGAATCTGCCCTCCGTTTTCCCATCGGATGCTTCGTTTTCGCTCTACAGCCCAAAACATCCCAGGTTCGCCGTTAACTCTCTAGGGTTAGGGTTATTGTGGTTAGGGTTAAGGTTGTTGTGTATAGGGCTAGGGTTAGGGTTATTGTGGTTAGGGTTAGGATTGGGGTTAGGGCTAGGGTTAGGGTTATTTTAGGAAAAAATTTTTTCTCTCCCATGGCTTTCAAATTTACCATGCCGATACAGAATTTGACTCTGAATCCGAATCTGCTCTCCGTTTTCCCATCCGATGCTTCGTTTTGTCTCTACAGGCCAAACCATCCAAAGTTCTCCGTTAACTGTCTAGGGTTAGGGTTAGGGTTATTGTGGTTGCGGTTAGGGTTAAGGTTGTTGTGGTTAGGGTTAGGGCTAGGGTTAGGGTTATTGTGGTTAGGTTTAGGGTTAGGGATAGGGCTAGGGTTAGGGTTATTGTGGCTAGGGTTAGCGTCAGGGCTAGGTAGGGCCTTTTCCCGGGATATGATTGACTCCCGGGTTTCCCGGGAAAATAATTTCGATTTCCCGGGAAATCCGGGAAATTTGTCATTACATCAAAACTTTTGTCCAATAAAATATTCCATTTTTTTAAAACATACAGTATTTAGCATAGTATTAATAACATACATACATTATCGAGGTTGATATTACATTCTTTCAATATAATCATTAGTTTTATCATGACAAATGTCTGTCAGATGACCAAGAGGAATCGTATTTTATATGTTAGAAACAGCGAAGGACAGTGGGGTAGTCGTATAGCCGTGAGCGGCTCAATTTTTACCAAAGATATTCTCGGCCATTGTTTCAAGAAAACAGGGCTTTCATAGTCTCTTTGCTCTAGACGACAGAGCGTGCTATTTTTAGAACTAAGGTTCTCCCAGCGACTGTCGACGAGCTGGCTTACTCTTGGAAACAGCGCGTTCTTGATCTCATTGCTCCAGACCGCAGAGCGTTTTTTTTTGGAACTGAGGTTTTCCCAGCGACTGTCGACGAGCTGGCTTATTTCCTGTACTGGCGAATCAAGTGTTCATTCAATTTCTCCGATCCATCACGGCTCATCTAACGTAAGTAGACATCGTATTTTATTGAATAACTGCCATAATGCTAGAAAATCACTTTTCGCTGTGTTTTTTCAGGCATTGAATGCCTAAAACATGCCTAAACAAAGAACTAAAGACTCGTTCGTTTGGTTGCACTTTGAAGATGAAGGAAATGAGCACGCCAAGTGCAAAGTATGCAAGAAAGTCCTGTCGACCTCTGGAGGCTCAACAAGCGGACTTGTTCGTCAATTGAAGTCCATTCACGACATCTGTAGCACTATTACATCAAAATCGTCAGTGACCAGTACCACGATGCCGTCAACTTCATCGTCGTCCTCATCAGTATTACCGTCGGCAGTAACTCCAAAGACAATACAATCTCCTCAAGGTATGCTCATGAGCTTCGTCAAGAAGGAGACGACACAGGAGAAGGTAGCACGGCTAGTGGCAGAAGATGGCATGCCGATTGCTATGATCCAGCACATCAAAACATTACGATCAGCACTGAGCAGCCAAGGTCATCAACTGCCGAAGAACGGAGGTGCTATCAGAGCACATGGTGCACAAACAGTTCCATCAGGTGAAGGATGAGCACATCCAGTACTTGGCGAGAATAAAGTCCAAGGGCGAGAGGTTCAGCGTAACGCTCGACGAGTTCACTAGCACCAGCAATAGACGTTACATGAACGTAAACGTGCACCAAGCAGACGGGAAGTTCCTGAATCTTGGCATGATTCGCATGCCCGGCAGTTTTCCGGCAGACAAGTGCCTCGACCTTCTCAACGCCCGTCTTACAGTACGGTCTGTTAATGTCTGAAAACATCGTTTGCGTCACTACTGAAGGCGCTCCAGTTATAGTGAAGATGGGGTCCAACACAGGGACTGAGCATCAGCAGTGTTACGGCCACAGCATCCACTTGGCCATTTGTGATGTGATCTATCGGAAGGTTGAGGTCTTGCACAACACCTCTGAGGAAGAGACTGAGGACGATGATGGCGACGAGCTTGTTGAAGACTTGGAAAATGAAGACGGCTGCGCTGTTCCAGTAGTTGACGATGCACTCCCTCCGCCACATCTGGTCCCAAGCCTACATGCAGTGATAAAGAAAACGCGAAAGCTTGTCACGTTTTTCCGAGTGTCGCCGTTGCGGAATGACACCCTGCAGCGCCACATCGAATCCGAATTCAAGAAAAAACTGACATTGCAACTTGATACGACGACACGTTGGAATAGCATGTTGGCCATGGTTCAACGAGTGCTTAAAGTGCACAAGGCCGTGGAAAAGGCGCTGATCGACCTGGACAGTACATACCTTGGTCTCTCTGAAATAGAGCTGCGAAGGCTTAAGGAACTGGAGGCTGCACTCGAGCCCGCGCGTGAAGTGTCACTGGATGCTTTGAACCGCCGCGATGCATCGCTTCTTACCGCAGACAACATCCTGTCTTTCCTTGTCAAAGAATTAGATAGTCAAAACTCAGACGAGGCATGTATGATTAGGGACGCCATAGTGAACCGAATCGAGGAGAGGAGGCAGGTGATTCTCGTCAGTTTACTGAAATACTTGGATGACCCTACCAGCGTGCACAATGGCGAACTTTATTTCAAGATGGCGAGCAAGACGAGCATGTTGCAGTTGGCCAAGTCACTTCTTTCGCGGATTTTTACAGCACATATGGAAGAAAAAGTGAGTTGGCAAAATATTGCGAAATTAAATTTTTGACAAAAAACTGAGACCAAGCATAATTGTAGCACAATTGTAATTCATGAGGAGGTGCTTAAATTATTTTTGTTCAAGTGGGCAAGTAGTTACAAATAGAGATAAGCGCTAAAATCGAATGTACTTAAAGTTATGAACTATACACTTAACATTGTTTTTGAATTGTAGACGGATGAAAACAACGCGTTCGGAGAAGAAGACACAGGAGACGTGGAGATGCAGCCTCTCACGCTAGCGGAGAAACTGGAGAAGACGCTCCACAAACCTTCCTCAATCTCTTCAGCCAACTTACATTCGGCTCTCTCCACAGAATTTGCTGTCTTCGAGGCGACAGGGCAGCGAACGTATAATCTCAATAATCTTCACAAGGCCTTGCTCTCGATTCAGCCGACGAGCGTGGAATCGGAACGAGCCTTTTCCGCAGCAGGCCTGTTCATCACCAAGTTGAGATCTAATCTTAGCGACAAAAGTGTGAACGTCATGTGCATTTTGAGAGGCCACTATAAGTCTCAAAACTGAAGGACGCAAACTAAAAACTATGTGATTTTTGTATCAAAGTAAACAATTCCATAATATTAAATAGTTAGTTTTGCCTAAACAATAATATTTCAATGATGACGTCAGTATTCACAGTTTCATAAAGGTTACATCTAAAGACATCATGCCTGTCTCAAAATCACTTACTTATACAGATACAGTCTTTTAACATTTTTCCCGGGATTCCCGGGAATCCCGGGAAACGAATTTGCCGGAAAATCGAAGCCCCTAGGGCTAGGGTTCGGGTTAGGGTTAATGTTATTTTAGGAAAAAATTTTTCCTCTCCCATGGCTTTCAAATTTACCATGCCGATATAGAATTTGACTCTCAATCCGAATCTGCCTTCCGTTTTCCCATCCGATGCTTCGTTTTCGCTCTACAGCCCAAAACATCCCAAGTTCGCCGTTAACTCTCTACGGCTAGGGTTAGGGTTAGGGTTATTGTGGTTGGGGTTAGCGTTATTGTGGTTAGGGTTAGGGTTAGAGTTATTGTGGTTAGGGTTAGGGTTCTTGTGGTTAGGGCTAGCGTTATTGTGGTTAGGGTTGGGGTTAGCGTTATTTTAGGAAAAAAATTTCCTCTCCCATGGCTTTCAAATTTACCATGGCGATATAGAATTTGACTCTGAATCCGAATCTGCCCTCCGTTTTCCCATCGGATGCTTCGTTTTCGCTCTACAGCCCAAAACATCCCAGGTTCGCCGTTAACTCTCTAGGGTTAGGGATATTGTGGTTAGGGTTAGGATAAGGGGTACGGTTAGGGTAATTTTAGGAAAAATTTTCCTCTGCCATGACTGTCAAATTTACCATGCCGATATAGAATTTGACTCTCAATCCGAATCTCCTCTCCGTTTTCCCATCCGATGCTTGGTTTTGGCTCTACAGCCCAAGACGTCCCATCTTCGCCGCTAACTCTGTAGGGTTAGGGTTACGGTTATTGTGGCCAAGGATGGGGTTAGGGTTATGGTTAGGGTTATTGTGGTTATGGCTAGGGTTAGGGTTACGGTTAGGGTTATTTTAGGAAAAAATTTTCTTCTCCAATGACTGTCAAATGTACCATGCCGATATAGAATTTGACTCCCAATCGGAATGTGCCCTCCGTTTTCCCATCCGATGCTTCGTTTTTGCTCTACAGACGAAAACATCCCAAGTTCGCCGTCAACTCTCTAGGGTTAGGGCTAGGGTTATTGTCGTTGGGGTTAGGGTTGGGTTATTGTGGCTATGGTTAGGGTGATTTTGGTTTGGGTTAGGGTTGGGGCTAGGGTTATTGTGGGTAGGGATAGGGTTAGGGTTAGGGTTAGGGTTAGGGCTAGGGTTAGGGTAGGGGTTAGGGCTAGGGTTATTGTCGTTGGGGTTAGGGTTGGGTTATTGTGGCTAGGGTTAGGGTGATTGTGGTTAGGGCTAGGGTTAGGGTTAGGGTTATTGTGGTTAGGGTTAGGGCTAGGGTTATTTTAGGGAAAAAATTTTCCTCTCCCATGGCTTTCAAATTCACCATGCCGATATAGAATTTGACTCTGAATCCGAATCTGCCCTCCGTTTTCCCATCGGATGCTTTGTTTTCGCTCTACAGCGCAAAACATGCCAAGTTCGCCCTTAATTCTCTAGGGTTAGGGCTAGGGTTAGGGCTAGGGCTAGGGTTGGGGTTAGGGCTAGGGTTATTGTCGTTGGGGCTAGGGTTAGGTTATTATGGCTAGGGTTAGGGTGATTGTGGTTAGGGCTAGGGTTAGGGTTAGGGCTATTGTGGTTATGGTTAGGGTTAGGGCTTGGGTTATTGTGGTTAGGGTTAGGGTTATTGTGGTTAGGGTTAGGGTATAGGATTATTGTGGTTAGGGTCAGGGATCGGGTTGGGGTTATGGCTACGGTTATTGGGGTTAGGGTTAGGGTGAGGGTTAGGGTTATTGTGGTTAGGGTTGGGGTTAAGGATCTTGTGGTTAGGGTTAGGGCTGGGGTTAGGGTTATTGTGGTTTGGTTTAGGGTTAGGGATTGGGCTAGGGTTAGGGTTAGGGTTGTTGTGGTTAGGGTTAGGGTCAGGGCTAGGGTTAGGGTTATGGTTAGGGTTAATGTTATTTTAGGAAAAAATTTTTCCCCTCCCATGGCTTTCAAATTTACCATGCCGATATAGAATTTGACTCTGAATCCGAATCTGCCCTCCGTTTTTCCGTCCGATGCTTCGTTTTCGCTCTACAGCCCAAAACATCCCTAGTTCGCCGTCAACTCTCTAGGGTTAGGGTTAGTGTTAGGGTTCGGGTTTAGCGTTATTGTGTATAGGGTTAGGGCTAGGGTTATTGTGGTTAGGTCTAAGGTTAGGGTTACGGTTATTTTAGGAAAAAATTTTGCCTCTCTCATGGCTTTCAAATTTACCATGCCGATATAGAATTTGACTCTCAATCCGAATCTGCCCTCCGTTTTTCCATCCGATGCTTGGTTTTGGCTCTACAGCCCAAGACGTCCCATCTTCGCCGCTAACTCTGTAGGGTTAGGGTTAGGGTTATTGTGGCTAGGGATAGGGTTAGGGTTATGGTTAGGGTTATCGTGGTTAGGGTTAGGGTTACGGTTAGGGTTATTTTAGGAAAACATTTTTCCTCTCCAATGACTGTCAAATGTACCATGCCGATATAGAATTTGACTCCCAATCGGAATGTGCCCTCCGTTTTCCCATCCGATGCTTCGTTTTTGCTCTACAGACGAAAACATCCCAAGTTCGCCGTCAACTCTCTAGGGTTAGGGCTAGGGTTATTGTCGTTGGGGTTAGGGTTGGGTTATTGTGGCTATGGTTAGGGTGATTTTGGTTTGGGTTAGGGTTGGGGCTAGGGTTATTGTGGGTAGGGATAGGGTTAGGGTTAGGGTTAGGGTTAGGGCTAGGGTTAGGGTAGGGGTTAGGGCTAGGGTTATTGTCGTTGGGGCTAGGGTTAGGTTATTATGGCTAGGGTTAGGGTGATTGTGGTTAGGGCTAGGGTTAGGGTTAGGGTTATTGTGGTTAGGGTTAGGGCTAGGGTTATTTTAGGGAAAAAATTTTCCTCTCCCATGGCTTTCAAATTCACCATGCCGGTATAGAATTTGACTCTGAATCCGAATCTGCCCTCCGTTTTCCCATCGGATGCTTTGTTTTCGCTCTACAGCGCAAAACATGCCAAGTTCGCCCTTAATTCTCTAGGGTTAGGGCTAGGGTTAGGGCTAGGGCTAGGGTTGGGGTTAGGGCTAGGGTTATTGTCGTTGGGGCTAGGGTTAGGTTATTATGGCTAGGGTTAGGGTGATTGTGGTTAGGGCTAGGGTTAGGGTTAGGGCTATTGTGGTTATGGTTAGGGTTAGGGCTTGGGTTATTGTGGTTAGGGTTAGGGTTATTGTGGTTAGGGTTAGGGTATAGGATTATTGTGGTTAGGGTCAGGGATCGGGTTGGGGTTATGGCTACGGTTATTGGGGTTAGGGTAAGGGTAAGAATTAGGGTTATTGTGGTTAGGGTTAAGGTTGTTGTGGTTAGGGTTAGGGCTGGGGTTAGAGTTATTGTGGTTAGGTTTAGGGTTAGGGATTGGGCTAGGGTTAGGGTTAGGGTTATTGTGGTTAGGGTTAGGGTCAGGGCTAGGGTTAGGGTTATGGTTAGGGTTAATGTTATTTTAGGAAAAAATTTTTCCTCTCCCATGGCTTTCAAATTTACCATGCCGATATAGAATTTGACTCTGAATCCGAATCTGCCCTCCGTTTTTCCGTCCGATGCTTCGTTTTCGCTCTACAGCCCAAAACATCCCTAGTTCGCCGTCAACTCTCTAGGGTTAGGGTTAGTGTTAGGGTTCGGGTTTAGCGTTATTGTGTATAGGGTTAGGGCTAGGGTTATTGTGGTTAGGTCTAAGGTTAGGGTTACGGTTATTTTAGGAAAAAATTTTGCCTCTCTCATGGCTTTCAAATTTACCATGCCGATATAGAATTTGACTCTCAATCCGAATCTGCCCTCCGTTTTTCCATCCGATGCTTCGTTTTCGCTCTACAGCCAAAGACATCCCAAGTTCGCCGTTAACTCTCTAGGGTTAGGGCTAGGGCTAGGGTTGGGGTTAGGGTTGGGTTATTGTGGCTAGGGTTAGGGTTATTGCGGCTAGAGTTAGGGTTATTGTGGTTGGGGTTAGGGTTATTGCGGTGAGGGTTAGGGTTAGGGTCCGGGTTAGGGCTAGGGTTAGTGTTAGTGTTATTGTGGCTAGGGTTAGGGTTGCGGTTAGGGTTAGTGCTAGGGTTGGCGTTATTGTGGTTAGGGTTTGGGCTAGGGTTATGGTTTGGGTCATTGTGGTTAGGGTAAGGGTTACGGTTATTTTAGGAAAACATTTTTCCTCTCCCATGGCTTTCAAATTTACCATGCCGATATAGAATTTGACTGTCAATCCGAATCTGCCTTCCGTTTTCCCATCCGATGCTTCGTTTTCGCTCTACAGCCCAAAACATCCCAAGTTCGCCGTTAACTCTCTACGGCTGGGGTTAGGGTTATTGTGGTTGGGGTTAGCGTTATTTTGGTTAGGGTTAGGGCTAGAGTTATTGTGGTTAGGGCTAGGGCTACGGTTATTGTGGTTGGGGTTAGGGTTAGGGTTATTTTAGGAAAAAAATTTTCCTCTCCCATGGCTTTCAAATTCACCATGCCGATATAGAATTTGACTCTGAATCCGAATCTGCCCTCCGTTTTCCCATCGGATGCTTTGTTTTCGCTCTACAGCGCAAAACATGCCAAGTTCGCCCTTAATTCTCTAGGGTTAGGGCTAGGGTTAGGGCTAGGGCTAGGGTTGGGGTTAGGGCTAGGGTTATTGTTGTTGGGGCTAGGGTTAGGTTATTATAGCTAGGGTTAGGCTGATTGTGGTTAGGGCTAGGGTTAGGGTTAGGGCTATTGTGGTTATGGTTAGGGTTAGGGCTTGGGTTATTGTGGTTAGGGTTAGGGTTATTGTGGTTAGGGTTAGGGTATAGGATTATTGTGGTTAGGGTCAGGGATCGGGTTGGGGTTATGGCTAGGGTTATTGGGGTTAGGGTTAGGGTGAGGGTTAGGGTTATTGTGGTTAGGGTTGGGGTTAAGGATCTTGTGGTTAGGGTTAGGGCTGGGGTTAGGGTTATTGTGGTTTGGTTTAGGGTTACGGATTGGGCTAGGGTTAGGGTTAGGGTTGTTGTGGTTAGGGTTAGGGTCAGGGCTAGGGTTAGGGTGAGGGTTAGGGTTAATGTTATTTTAGGAAAAAATTTTTCCCCTCCCATGGCTTTCAAATTTACCATGCCGATATAGAATTTGACTCTGAATCCGAATCTGCCCTCCGTTTTTCCGTCCGATGCTTCGTTTTCGCTCTACAGCCCAAAACATCCCTAGTTCGCCGTCAACTCTCTAGGGTTAGGGTTAGTGTTAGGGTTCGGGTTTAGCGTTATTGTGTATAGGGTTAGGGCTAGGGTTATTGTGGTTAGGTCTAAGGTTAGGGTTACGGTTATTTTAGGAAAAAATTTTTCCTCTCTCATGGCTTTCAAATTTACCATGCCGATATAGAATTTGACTCTCAATCCGAATCTGCCCTCCGTTTTTCCATCCGATGCTTCGTTTTCGCTCTACAGCCAAAGACATCCCAAGTTCGCCGTTAACTCTCTAGGGTTAGGGCTAGGGCTAGGGTTGGGGTTAGGGTTGGGTTATTGTGGCTAGGGTTAGGGTTATTGCGGTTAGAGTTAGGGTTATTGTGGTTTGGGTTAGGGTTATTGTGGTGAGGGTTAGGGTTAGGGTCCGGGTTAAGGCTAGGGTTAGTGTTAGTGTTATTGTGGCTAGGGTTAGGGTTGCGGTTAGGGTTAGTGCTAGGGTTGGCGTTATTGTGGTTAGGGTTTGGGCTAGGGTTATGGTTTGGGTCATTGTGGTTAGGGTAAGGGTTACGGTTATTTTAGGAAAACATTTTTCCTCTCCCATGGCTTTCAAATTTACCATGCCGATATAGAATTTGACTGTCAATCCGAATCTGCCTTCCGTTTTCCCATCGGATGCTTCGTTTTCGCTCTACAGCCCAAAACATCCCAAGTTCGCCGTTAACTCTCTACGGCTAGGGTTAGGGTTATTGTGGTTGGGGTTAGCGTTATTGTGGTTAGGGTTAGGGCTAGAGTTATTGTGGTTAGGGTTAGGGCTAGGGTTATTGTGGTTGGGGTTAGGGTTAGGGTTATTTTAGGAAAAAAATTTCCTCTCCAATGACTGTCAAATGTACCATGCCGATATAGAATTTGACTCTGAATCCGAATCTCCTCTCCGTTTTCCCATCCGATGCTTCGTCTTCGCTCTACAGACCAAAGCATCCCCAGTTCGCCGTTGCCTCTCTATGTTTAGGGCTAGGGCTAGGGCTAGGGCTAGGGTTGGGGTTAGGGCTAGGGTTATTGTCGTTGGGGTTAGGGTTGGGTTATTGTGGCTAGGGTTAGGGTAATTGTGGTTAGGGCTAGGGTTAGGGTTAGGGTTATTGTGGTTATGGTTAGGGTTAGGGCTGGGGTTAGGGTTATTGTGGTTAGGTTTAGGGTTAGGGATTGGGCGAGGGTTAGGGTTAGGGTTATTGTGGTTAGGGGTAGCGTCAGGGCTACGGTTAGGGTTATGGTTAGGGTTAATGTTATTTTAGGAAAAAATTTTTCCCCTCCCATGGTTTTCAAATTTCCTAAGCCGACATAGAAATTGACTCTGAATCCGAATCTGCCCTCCGTTTTCCCTGCGGAAGTTTCATTTTCGCTCTACGGCCCAAAGCATCCCAAGTTCGCCGTTAACTCTCTAGGGTTAGGGTTATTGTGGCTAGGGTTAGGGTGATTGTGGTTCGGGATAGGGTTAGGGTTAGGGTTATCGTGGTTAAGGTTAGGGCTAGGGTTATTTTAGGGAAGACATTTCCTATCCCATGGCTTTCAAATTCACCATGCCGATATAGAATTTGACTTTGAATCCGAATCTGCCCTCCGTTTTCCCTGCGGAAGCTTCATTTTCGCTCTACGGCCCAAAGCATCCCAAGTTCGCCGTTAACTGTCTAGGGTTAGGGTTTTTGTGGTTAGGGTTATTGTCTATAGGGTTACGGTTAGGGTTATTTTAGGAAAAAAATTTTTAACTTCCATGGCTTTTAAATTTACCATGCCGATATAGAATTTGACTCTCAATCCGAATCTGCCCTCCGTTTTCCAATCGGATGCTTAGTTTTTGCTCTACAGCGCAAAACATGCCAAGTTCGCCCTTAAGTCTCTAGGGTTAGGGTTAGGGTTAGTGTCAGTGTTATTGTGGCTGGGGTTAGGGTAGCGGTTAGGGATAGGGTTAGGGTTATTGTGGTTGGGGTTATGGTTGGGTTATTGTGGCTAGGGTTAGGGTGATTGTGGTTAGGGATAGGGTTAGGATTATCGTGGTTAGGGTTAGGGCTAGGGTTATTTTAGGAAAAAATTTTTCCTCTCTCATGGCTTTCAAATTTACCATGCCGATATAGAATTTGACTCTCAATCCGAATCTGCCCTCCGTTTTTCCATCCGATGCTTCGTTTTCGCTCTACAGCCGAAGACATCCCAAGTTCGCCGTTAACTCTCTAGGGTTAGGGCTAGGGCTGGGGTTTGGGTTAGGGTTGGGTTATTGTGGCTAGGGTTAGGGTTATTGTGGTTGGGGTTAGGGTTAGGGCTAGGGTTATTGCGGTTATGTTTAGGGTTATTTTAGGAAAAAATTTTTCCTTTCCCATGGCTATCAAATTTACCATGCCGATATAGAATTTGACTCTGAATCCGAATCTGCCCTATGTTTTCCCATAGGATGCTTTGTTTTCGCCCTACAGCCCAAAACATCCTAAGTTTGCCATTAACTCCCTAGGGTTAGGGTTAGGGTTATTGTGGTTAGGGTTGGTGTTATTGTGGTTAGGGTTAGTGCTATGGTTGGGGTTATTGTGGTTTGGGTTAGGGCTAGGGTTATGGTTGGGGTCATTGTGGTTAGGGTTAGGGTTACGGCTAGGGTTATTTTAGGATAAAAATTTTCCTCTCCCATGGCTTTCAAATTTGCCAAGCCGACATAGAATTTGACTCTGAATCCGAATCTGCCCTCCGTTTTCCCATCTGATGCTTCGTTTTCGCTCTACAGGCCAAAACATGCCAAGTTCGCCGTTAAGTCTCTAGGGTTAGGGCTAGGGTTAGGTTTAGGGTTATTTTGTTTAGGGTTAGGGCTAGGGTTATTGCGCTTAGGGTTAGGGTTATTGTGGTTGGGGTTAGGGTTATTGTGGTGAGGGTTGGGGTCCGGGTTAGAGCTAGGGTTAGTGTTAGTGTTATTGTGGCTAGGGTTAGGGTTGCGGTTAGGGTTAGTGCTAGGGTTGGCGTTATTGTGGTTAGGGTTAGGGCTAGGGTTATGGTTGGGGTCATTGTGGTTAGGGTAGCGGTTACGGTTAGGGTTATTTTAAGAAAAAATTTTTCCTCTCCCATGGCTTTCAAATTTACCATGCCGATATAGAATTTGACTCTGAATCCGAATCTGCCTTCCGTTTTCCCATCCGATGCTTCGTTTTCGCTCTACAGCCCAAAACATCCCAAGTTCGCCGTTAACTCTCTGCGGCTAGGGTTAGGGTTATTGTGGTTGGGGTTAGCGTTATTTTGGTTAGGGTTAGGGCTAGAGTTATTGTGGTTAGGGCTAGGGCTACGGTTATTGTGGTTGGGGTTAGGGTTAGGGTTATTTTAGGAAAAAAATTTCCTCTCCAATGACTGTCAAATGTACCATGCCGATATAGAATTTGACTCTCAATCCGAATCTGCCCTCCGTTTTCTCATCCGATGCTTCGTTTTCGCTCTACAGCCCAAAACATCCCAAGTTCGCCGTTAACTCTCTAGGTTTAGGGCTAGGGTTAGGGCTAGGGCTAGGGCTAGGGTTGGGGTTAGGGCTAGGGTTATTGCCGTTGGGGTAAGGGTTAGGGTTAGGGCTAGGGTTATTGTGGTTAGGGTTAGGTTTATTGTGGTTGGGGTTAGGGTATAGGGTTATTGTGGTTAGGGTTAGGGATCGGGTTGGGGTTAGGGCTAGGGTTCTTGGGGTTAGGGTTAGGGTGAGGGTTATGGTTATTTTTGTTAGGGTTGGGGTTAAGGATCTTGTGGTTAGAGTTAGGGCTGGGGTTAGGGTTATTGTGGTTAGGTTTAGGGTTCAGGATTGGGCTAGAGTTAGGGTTAGGGTTATTGTGGTTAGGGTTAGGGTCAGGGCTAGGGTTAGGGTTATGGTTAGGGTTAATGTTATTTTAGGAAAAAATTTTTCCCCTCCCATGGTTTTCAAATTTACCATGACGATATAGAACTTGACTCTCAATCCGAATCTGCCCTCCGTTTTCCCATCTGATGCTTCGTTTTCACTCTACAGCGCAAAACATGCCAAGTTCGCCCTTAAGTCTCTAGGGTTAGGGCTAGGGTTAGGGTTATTGCGGTCAGGGTTGGGGTTAGGGTTATTGCGATGAGGGTTAGGGTTAGGGTCCGGGTTAGGGCTAGGGTTAGTGTTAGTGTTATTGTGTCTAGGGTTAGGGTTGAGGTTAGGGTTAGTGCTAGGGTTTGCGTTATTGTGGTTAGGGTTAGGGCTAGGGTTATGGTTGGGGTCATTGTGGTTAGGGTTAGGGTTACGGTTAGGGTTATTTTAGGAAAAAAATTTTCTATCCCATGGCCTTCAATTTACCATGCCGATATAGAATTTGACTCTGAATCATAATCTGCCCTATGTTTTCCCATAGGATGCTTCGTTTTCGCTCTACAGCCCAAAACATCCCAAGTTTGCCATTAACTCCATAGGGTTAGGGTTAGTGTCAATGTTATTGAGGCTGGGGTTAGGGTAGCGGTTAGGGATAGGGTTAGGGTTATTGTGGTTGGGGTTATGGTTGGGTTATTGTCGCTAGGGTTAGGGTGATTGTGGTTAGGGATAGGGTTAGGATTATCGTGGTTAGGGTTAGGGCTAGGGTTATTTTAGGAAAAAATTTTTCCTCTCTCATGGCTTTCAAATTTACCATGCCGATATAGAATTTGACTCTCAATCCGAATCTGCCCTCCGTTTTTCCATCCGATGCTTCGTTTTCACTCTACAGCGCAAAACATGCCAAGTTCGCCCTTAAGTCTCTAGGGTTAGGGCTAGGGTTAGGGTTATTGCGGTCAGGGTTGGGGTTAGGGTTATTGCGATGAGGGTTAGGGTTAGGGTCCGGGTTAGGGCTAGGGTTAGTGTTATTGTGTCTAGGGTTAGGGTTGAGGTTAGGGTTAGTGCTAGGATTGGCGTTATTGTGGTTAGGGTTAGGGCTAGGGTTATGGTTGGGGTCATTGTGGTTAGGGTTAGGGTTACGGTTAGGGTTATTTTAGGAAAAAAATTTCCTCTCCCATGGCCTTCAATTTACCATGCCGATATAGAATTTGACTCTGAATCTAAATCTGCCCTATGTTTTCCCATAGGATGCTTCGTTTTCGCTCTACAGCCCAAAACATCCCAAGTTTGCCATTAACTCCATAGGGTTAGGGTTAGTGTCAGTGTTATTGAGGCTGGGGTTAGGGTAGCGGTTAGGGATAGGGTTAGGGTTATTGTGGTTGGGGTTATGGTTGGGTTATTGTCGCTAGGGTTAGGGTGATTGTGGTTAGGGATAGGGTTAGGATTATCGTGGTTAGGGTTAGGGCTAGGGTTATTTTAGGAAAAAATTTTTCCTCTCTCATGGCTTTCAAATTTACCATGCCGATATAGAATTTGACTCTCAATCCGAATCTGCCCTCCGTTTTTCCATCCGATGCTTCGTTTTCGCTCTACAGCCGAAGACATCCCAAGTTCGCCGTTAACTCTCTAGGGTTAGGGCTAGGGCTGGGGTTTGGGTTAGGGTTGGGTTATTGTGGCTAGGGTTAGGGTTATTGTGGTTGGGGTTAGGGTTAGGGTTATTGTAGTTAGGGTAAGGGCTAGGGTTATTTTAGGGAATAAATTTTCCTCTCCCATGGCCTTCAAATTCACCATGCCGATGTATAATTTGACTCTGAATCCGAATCTGCCCTCAGTTCTCCCATCGGATGCTTCGTTTTCGCTCTACAGCCCAAAACATCCCAAGTTCGCCGTTAACTGTCTAGGGTTAGGGTAAGGGTTAGGGCTATTGTGGTTGGGGTTAGGGTTAAGGTTGTTGTGGTTAGGGTTAGGGCTGGGGCTAGGGTTATTGTGGTTAGGTTTAGGGTTGGGGATTGGGCTAGGGTTACGGTTAGGGTCAGGGCTAGGGTTAGGGTTAGGGTTATTGTGGTTGGGGTTAGGGTTAGGGTTATTGTGGTTAGGGTGAGGGTTAGGGTTGAGGTTAGGGCTAGGGTTATTGCGGATATGTTTAGGGTTATTTTAGGAAAAAATTTTTCCTTTCCCATGGCTATCAAATTTACCATGCCGATATAGAATTTGACTCTGAATCCGAATCTGCCCTATGTTTTCCCATAGGATGCTTTGTTTTCGCCCTACAGCCCAAAACATCCTAAGTTTGCCATTAACTCCCTAGGGTTAGGGTTAGGGTTATTGTGGTTAGGGTTGGTGTTATTGTGGTTAGGGTTAGTGCTATGCTTGGGGTTATTGTGATTAGGGTTAGGGTTAGGGTTACGGCTAGGGTTATTTTAGGAAAAAATTTTTCCTCTCCCATGGCTTTCAAATTTACCATGCCGACATAGAATTTGACTCTGAAACCGAATCTGCCCTCCGTTTTCCCATCTGATGCTTCGTTTTTGCTCTACAGGCCAAAACATGCCAAGTTCGCCGATAAGTTTCCAGGGTTAGGGCTAGGGTTAGGGTTGGGGTTATTGTGGTTAGGGTTAGGGCAAGGGTTATTGCGGTTAGGGTTAGGGTTATTGTGGTTGGGGTTAGGGTTATTGTGGTGAGGGTTGGGGTTAGGGTCGGGGTTAGGGCTAGGGTTAGTGTTAGTGTTATTGTGGCTAGGGTTAGGGTTGCGGTTAGGGTTAGTGCTACGGTTGGCGTTATTGTGGTTAGGGTTAGGGCTAGGGTTATGGTTGGGGTCATTGTGGTTAGGGTTACGGTTACGGTTAGGGTTATTTTAAGAAAAAATTTTTCCTCTCCCATGGCTTTCAAATTTACCATGGCTATATAGAATATGACTCTGAATCCGAATCTGCCTTCCGTTTTCCCATCCGATGCTTCGTTTTCGCTCTACAGCCCAAAACATCCCAAGTTCGCCGTTAACTCTCTACGGCTAGGGTTAGGGTTATTGTGGTTGGGGTTAGCGTTATTGTGGTTAGGGTTAGGGCTAGAGTTATTGTGGTTAGGGCTAGGGCTACGGTTATTGTGGTTGGGGTTAGGGTTAGGGTTATTTTAGGAAAAAAATTTCGTCTCCAATGAATGTCAAATGTACCATGCCGATATAGAATTGGACTCTCAATCCGAATCTGCCCTCCGTTTTCCCATCCGATGCTTCGTTTTCGCTCTACAGCCCAAAACATCCCAAGTTCGCCGTTAACTCTCTAGGTTTAGGGCTAGGGTTAGGGCTAGGGCTAGGGTTGGGGTTAGGGCTAGGGTTATTGCCGTTGGGGTAAGGGTTAGGGTTAGGGCTAGGGTTATTGTGGTTAGGGTTAGGTTTATTGTGGTTGGGGTTAGGGTATAGGGTTATTGTGGTTAGGGTTAGGGATCGGGTTGGGGTTAGGGCTAGGGTTATTGGGGTTAGGGTTAGGGTGAGGGTTATGGTTATTGTGGTAAGGGTTGGGGTTAAGGATCTTGTGGTTAGAGTTAGGGCTGGGGTTAGGGTTATTGTGGTTAGGTTTAGGGTTCAGGATTGGGCTAGGGTTAGGGTTAGGGTTATTGTGGTTTGGGTTAGGGTCAGGGTTAGGGTTAGGGTTATGGTTAGGGTTAATGTTATTTTAGGAAAAAATTTTTCCCCTCCCATGGTTTTCAAATTTACCATGACGATATAGAACTTGACTCTCAATCCGAATCTGCCCTCCGTTTTCCCATCTGATGCTTCGTTTTCACTCTACAGCGCAAAACATGCCAAGTTCGCCCTTAAGTCTCTAGGTTAGGGCTAGGGTTAGGGTTATTGCGGTCAGGGTTGGGGTTAGGGTTATTGCGATGAGGGTTAGGGTTAGGGTCCGGGTTAGGGCTAGGGTTAGTGTTAGTGTTATTGTGGCTAGGGTTAGGGTTGCGATTAGGGTAAGTGCTAGGATTGGCGTTATTGTGGTTAGGGTTAGGGCTAGGGTCATTGTTGGGGTCATTGTGGTTAGGGTTAGGGTTACGGTTAGGGTTATTTTAGGAAAAAAAATTTCCTCTCCCATGGCCTTCAATTTACCATGCCGATATAGAATTTGACTCTGAATCTAAATCTGCCCTATGTTTTCCCATAGGATGCTTCGTTTTCGCTCTACAGCCCAAAACATCCCGAGTTTGCCATTAACTCCCTAGGGTTAGGGTTATTGTGGTTAGGGTTAGGGCTAGGGTTAGGGTTATTGTGGTTAGGGTTGGGGCTAGGGTTAGGGTTATTGTGGTTTGGGTTCGGGTTGGGGCTAGGAGTATTGTGGGTAGGGTTAGGGTTAGGGTCGGGGTTTAGGCTAGGGTTATTGTGTTTAGGGTTAGGGTTAGGGTTAGGGTTAGGGTTAGGGTTATTTTAGGAAAAATTTTCCTCCCCCATGGCTATCAAACTTACCATGCCGATATAGAATTTGACTCTCTATCCGAATCTGCCCTCCGTTTTCCCATTGGATGCTTCGTTTTCGCTCTACAGCCAAAAACATCCCAAGTTCGCCATTAATTCTCTAGGGTTAGGGTTAGGGTTAGTGTCAGTATTATTGTGGCTAGGGTTAGGGTAGCGGTTAGGGATAGGGTTAGGGTTATTGTGGTTGGGGTTATGGTTGGGTTATTGTGGCTAGGGTTATGGTGATTGTAGTTAGGGATAGGGTTAGGATTATCGTGGTTAGGGTTAGGGCTAGGGTTATTTTAGGAAAGAATTTTTCCTCTCTCATGGCTTTCAAATTTACCATGCCGATATAGAATTTGACTCTCAATCCGAATCTGCCCTCCGTTTTTCCATCCGATGCTTCGTTTTCGCTCTACAGCCGAAGACATCCCAAGTTCGCCGTTAACTCTCTAGGGTTAGGGCTAGGGCTGGGGTTTGGGTTAGGGTTGGGTTATTTTGGCTAGGGTTAGGGTTATTGTGGTTGGGGTTAGGGTTAGGGCTAGGGCTAGGGTTAGGGTTGTGGTTAGGGTTAGGGCTAGGGTTATTTTAGGGAAAAAATTTTCCTCCCCCATGGCTTTCAAATTCACCATGCCGATATAGAATTTGACTCTGAATCCGAATCTGCCCTCCGTTTTCCCACGGGATGCTTCGTTTTCGCTCTACAGCCCAAATCATCCCAAATTCGCCGTTAACTGTCTAGGGTTAGGGTAAGTGTTAGGGCTATTGTGGTTGGGGTTAGGGTTAAGGTTGTTGTGGTTAGGGTTAGGGCTGGGGCTAGGGTTATTGTGGTTAGGTTTAGGGTTGGGGATTGGGCTAGGGTTACGGTTAGTGTCAGGGCTAGGGTTATGGTTAGGGTTATTGTGGTTGGGGTTAGGGTTAGGGTTATTGTGGTTAGGGTGAGGGTTAGGGTTGAGGTTAGGGCTAGGGTTATTGCGGTTATGGTTAGGGTTATTGTGGTTAGGGTTGGTGTTATTGTGGTTAGGGTTAGTGCTATGGTTGGGGTTATTGTGGTTAGGGTTAGGGCTAGGGTTATGGTTGGGGTCATTGTGGTTAGGGTTAGGGTTACGGCTAGGGTTATTTTAGGAAAAAATTTTTCCTCTCCCATGGCTTTCAAATTTGCCATGCCGACATAGAATTTGACTCTGAATCCGAATCTGCCCTCCATTTTCCCATTTGATGCTTCGTTTTCGCTCTACAGCCCAAAACATCCCAAGTTCGCCGTTAACTGTCTAGGGTTAGGGTAAGGGTTAGGGCTATTGTGGTTGGGGTTAGGGTTAAGGTTGTTGTGGTTAGGGTTAGGGTTTGAATTAGGGTTATTGTGGTTAGGTTTAGGCTTATGGATTGGGCTAGGGTTACGGTTAGGGTCAGGGCTAGGGTTAGGGTAAGGGTTAGTTGTTATTGTGGTTGGGGTTAGGGTTAGGGTTATTGTGGTTAGGGTGAGGGTTAGGGTTGAGGTTAGGACTAGGGTTATTGGGGTTAGGGTTAGGGTTATTTTAGGAAAAACTTTTCCTCTCCCATGGCTTTCAAATTTGCCAAGCCGACATAGAATTTGACTCTCAATCCGAATCTGCCCTCCGTTTTCCCACCTGATGCTTCGTTTTCGCTCTACAGGCCAAAACATGCCAAGTTCGCCGTTAAGTCTCTAGGGTTAGGGCTAGGGTTAGGGTTAGGGTTACTGTGGTTAGGGTTAGGGTTAGGGCTAGGGTTATTGTGGTTGGGGTTAGGGTTATTGTGGTTAGGGTTAGGGTCCGGGTTAGGGCTAGGGTTAGTGTTAGTGTTATTGTGGCTAGGGTTAGGGTTGCGATTAGGGTTAGTGCTAGGGTTGGCGTTATTGTGGTTAGGGTTAGGGCTAGGGTTATGGTTGGGGTCATTGTGGTTAGGGTAAGGGTTACGGTTAGGGTTATTTTAGGAAAAAATTTTTCCTCTCCCATGGCTTTCAAATTTATCATACCGATATAGAATTTGACTCTCAATCCGAATCTGCCTTCCGTTTTCCCATCCGATGCTTCGTTTTCGCTCTACAGCCCAAGACATGCCAAGTTCGCCGTTCACTCTCTACGGCTAGGGTTAGGGTTATTGTGGTTGGGGTTAGCGTTATTTTGGTTAGGGTTAGGGCTAGAGTTATTGTGGTTAGGGCTAGGGCTACGGTTATTGTGGTTGGGGTTAGGGTTTAGGGTTATTTTAGGAAAAAAATTTCCTCTCCAATGACTGTCAAATGTACCATGCCGATATAGAATTGGACTCTCAATCCGAATCTGCCCTCCGTTTTCCCATCCGATGCTTCGTTTTCGCTCTACAGCCCAAAACATCCCAAGTTCGCCGTTAACTCTCTAGGTTTAGGGCTAGGGTTATTGTCGTTAGGGTTAGGGCTAGGGTTATTGTGGTTAGGGTTATGGTTATTGTGGTTGGGGTTAGGGTAAAGGGTTATTGTGGTTAGGGTTAGGGATCGGGTTGGGGTTAGGGCTAGGGTTATTGGGGTTAGTGTTAGGGTGAGGGTTATGGTTATTGTGGTTAGGGTTGGGGTTAAAGATCTTGTGGTTAGGGTTAGGGCTGGGGCTAGGGTTATTGTGGTAAGGTTTAGGGTTAGGGTTATTGTGGTTAGGGTTAGGGTCAGGGCTGGGGTTAGGGTTATGGTTAGGGTTAATGTTATTTTAGGAAAAAATTTTCCCCCTCCCATGGTTTTCAAATTTACCATGACGATATAGAACTTGACTCTCAATCCGAATCTGCCCTCCGTTTTCCCATCTGATGCTTCGTTTTCGCTCTACAGCTCAAAACATGCCAAGTTCGCCCTTAAGTCTCTAGGGTTAGGGCTAGGGTTAGGGTTATTGCGGTCAGGGTTGGGGTTAGGGATATTGCGATGAGGGTTAGGGTTAGGGTCCGGGTTAGGGCTAGGGTTAGTGTTAGTGTTATTGTGGCTAGGGTTATGGTTGCGGTTAGGGTTAGTGCTAGGGTTGGCGTTATTGTGGTTAGGGTTAGGGCTAGGGTTATGGTTGGGGTCGTTGTGGTTAGGGTAACGGTTACGGTTAGGGTTATTTTAGGAAAAAATTTTTCTCTCCATGGCCTTCAATTTACCATGCCGATATAGAATTTGACTCTGAATCTTAATCTGCCCTATGTTTTCCCATAGGATGCTTCGTTTTCGCTCTACAGCCCAAAACATCCCAAGTTTGCCATTAACTATATAGGGTTAGGGTTATTGTGGTTGCGGTTAGGGTTGGGTTATTGTGGTTAGGGTTAGGGTTACGGTTAGGGATATTTTAGGAAAGAATTTTTCTCTCCCATGGCCTTCAATTTACCATGCCGATATAGAATTTGACTCTGAATCTAAATCTGCCCTATGTTTTCCCATTGGATGCTTCGTTTTCGCTCTACAGCCCAAAACATCCCAAGTTTGCCATTAACTCCCTAGGGTTAGGGTTATTGTTGTTAGGGTTAGGGCTAGGGTTATTGTGTTTAGGGTTGGGGCTAGGGTTAGGGTTATTGTGGTTTGGGTTAGGGTTGGGGCTAGGGTTATTGTGGGTAGGGTTAGGGTTAGGGTTGGGGTTTGGGCTAGGGTTAGGGTTATTGTGGTTAGGGTTAGGGTTATTTTAGGAAAAAGTTTTTCCTCTCCCATGGCTTTCAAATTTGCCAAGCCGACATAGAATTTGACTCTGAATCCGAATCTGCCCTCCGTTTTCCCAGCGGAAGTTTCATTTTCACTATACGGCCCAAAGCATACCAAGTTCGCCGTTAACTCTATAGGGTTAGGGTTATTGTGGCTAGGGTTAGGGTGATTGTGGTTAGGGTTAGGGTTAGGGTAGGTTAGGGCTAGGGTTATTTTAGGGAAGAAATTTCCTCTCCCATGGCTTTCAAATTCACCATGCCGATATAGAATTTGACACTGAATCCGAATCTGCCCTCCGTTTTCCCTGCGGAAGCTTCATTTTCGCTCTACGGCCCAAAGCATCCCAAGTTCGCCGTTAACTGTCTAGGGTTAGGGTAATTGTATATAGGGTTAGGGTTATTTAGGTTAGGGTTATGGTTAGGGTTACGGTTAGGATTATTTTAGGAAAAAAATTTTCATCTCCCATGGCTTTCAAATTTACCATGCCGATATAGAATTTGACTCTCAATCCGAATCTGCCCTCCGTTTTCCCATCGGATGCTTCGTTTTCGCTCTACAGCGCAAAACATGCCAAGTTCGCCCTTAAGTCTCTAGGGTTAGGGCTAGGGTTAGGGTTAGGGCTATTGTGGTTATGGTTAGGGTTAGGGTTAGGGCTAGGGTTATTGTGGTTAGGGTTAGGGTTATTGTGGTTGGGGTTAGGGTTTAGGGTTATTGTGGTTAGGGATCGCGTTGGGGATAGGGCTGGGGTTATTGGGGTTAGGGTTATTTTAGGAAAAAATTTTTCCTCTCCCATGGCTATCAAACTTAACATGCCGATATAGAATTTGACTCTCTATCCGAATCTGCCCTTAGCTTTCCCATCGGATGCTTCGTTTTGCTCTACAGCCCAAAACATCCCAAGTTCGCCATTAACTCTCTAGGGTTAGGGTTAGGGTTAGTGTCAGTGTTATTGTGGCTAGGGTTAGGGTAGCGGTTAGCGATAGGGTTAGTGTTGTTGTGGTTGGGGTTTGGGTTGGGGTTATTTTTGGCTAGGGTTAGGGTGATTGTGGTTAGGGATAGTGTTAGGATTATCGTGGTTAGGGTTAGGGCTAGGGTTATTTTAGGGAAAAAATTTTCCTCTCCCATGGCTTTCAAATTCACCATGCCGATATAGAATTTGACTCTGAATCCGAATCTGCCCTCCGTTTTCCCATCGGATGCTTCGTTGTCGCTCTAAATCCCAAAACATCCCAAGTTCGCCGTTAACTGTCTAGGGTTAGGGTTATGGTGGTTAGGGTTAGGGTTGGGTTATTGTGGCTGGGGCTAGGCTGATTGTGGTTAGGGCTAGGGTTAGGGTTATTGTGGTTAGGGTTAGGGCTGGGGTTATTTTAGGGAAAAAATTTTCCTCTCCCATGGCTTTCAAATTTACCATGCCGATATAGAATTTGACTCTCAATCCGAATCTGCCCTCCGTTTTCCCATCGGATGCTTCGTTTTCGCTCTACAGCGCAAAAGATGCCAAGTTCGCCCTTAAGTCTCTAGGGTTAGGGTTAGGTTTAGGTTTAGGGTTATTGTGTTTAGGGTTAGGGTTAGGGCAAGGGTTATTGCGGTTAGGGTTAGGGTTATTGTTGTTGTGGTTAGGGTTATTGTGGTGAGGGTTAGGGCTAGGGTTAGGGTTAGGGTTATTTTAGGGAAAAAGTTTTCCTCTCCCATGGCTTTCAAATTTACCATGCCGATATAGAATTCGACTCTCAATCCGAATCTGCCCTCCGTTTTCCAATCGGATGCTTCGTTTTCGCTCTACAGCGCAAAACATGCCAAGTTCGCCCTTAAGTCTCTAGGGGTAGGGCTGGGGTTAGGGTTAGGGCTATTTTGGTTATGCTTAGGGTTAGGATTAGGGCTAGGGTTATTGTGGTTGGGGTTAGGGTTATTGTGGTTAGGGTTAGGGTCCGGGTTAGGGCTAGGGTTAGTGTTAGTGTTATTGTGGCTAGGGTTAGGGTTGCGATTAGGGTTAGTGCTAGGGTTGGCGTTATTGTGGTTAGGGTTAGGGCTAGGGTTATGGTTGGGGTCATTGTGGTTAGGGTAAGGGTTACGGTTAGGGTTATTTTAGGAAAAAATTTTTCCTCTCCCATGGCTTTCAAATTTATCATACCGATATAGAATTTGACTCTCAATCCGAATCTGCCTTCCGTTTTCCCATCCGATGCTTCGTTTTCGCTCTACAGCCCAAGACATGCCAAGTTCGCCGTTCACTCTCTACGGCTAGGGTTAGGGTTATTGTGGTTGGGGTTAGCGTTATTTTGGTTAGGGTTAGGGCTAGAGTTATTGTGGTTAGGGCTAGGGCTACGGTTATTGTGGTTGGGGTTAGGGTTAGGGTTATTTTAGGAAAAAAATTTCGTCTCCAATGACTGTCAAATGTACCATGCCGATATAGAATTGGACTCTCAATCCGAACCTGCCCTCCGTTTTCCCATCCGATGCTTCGTTTTCGCTCTACAGCCCAAAACATCCCAAGTTCGCCGTTAACTCTCTAGGTTTAGGGCTAGGGTTATTGTCGTTAGGGTTAGGGCTAGGGTTATTGTGGTTAGGGTTATGGTTATTGTGGTTGGGGTTAGGGTAAAGGGTTATTGTGGTTAGGGTTAGGGATCGGGTTGGGGTTAGGGCTAGGGTTATTGGGGTTAGGGTTAGTGTGAGGGTTATGGTTATTGTGGTTAGGGTTGGGGTTAAGGATCTTGTGGTTAGGGTTAGGGCTGGGGTTAGGGTTATTGTTGTTAGGTTTAGGGTTAGGGATTGGGCTAGGGTTAGGGTTTTTGTGATTAGGGTTAGGGTCAGGGCTAGGGTTAGGGTTATGGTTAGGGTTAATGTTATTTTAGGAAAAAATTTTCCCCCTCCCATGGTTTTCAAATTTACCATGACGATATAGAACTTGACTCTCAATCCGAATCTGCCCTCCGTTTTCCCATCTGATGCTTCGTTTTCGCTCTACAGCTCAAAACATGCCAAGTTCGCCCTTAAGTCTCTAGGGTTAGGGCTAGGGTTAGGGTTATTGCGGTCAGGGTTGGGGTTAGGGATATTGCGATGAGGGTTAGGGTTAGGGTCCGGGTTAGGGCTAGGGTTAGTGTTAGTGTTATTGTGGCTAGGGTTATGGTTGCGGTTAGGGTTAGTGCTAGGGTTGGCGTTATTGTGGTTAGGGTTAGGGCTAGGGTTATGGTTGGGGTCGTTGTGGTTAGGGTAACGGTTACGGTTAGGGTTATTTTAGGAAAAAATTTTTCTCTCCCATGGCCTTCAATTTACCATGCCGATATAGAATTTGACTCTGAATCTTAATCTGCCCTATGTTTTCCCATAGGATGCTTCGTTTTCGCTCTACAGCCCAAAACATCCCAAGTTTGCCATTAACTATATAGGGTTAGGGTTATTGTGGTTGCGGTTAGGGTTGGGTTATTGTGGTTAGGGTTAGGGTTACGGTTAGGGATATTTTAGGAAAGAACTTTTCTCTCCCATGGCCTTCAATTTACCATGCCGATATAGAATTTGACTCTGAATCTAAATCTGCCCTATGTTTTCCCATTGGATGCTTCGTTTTCGCTCTACAGCCTAAAACATCCCGAGTTTGCCATTAACTCCCTAGGGTTAGGGTTATTGTGGTTAGGGTTAGGGCTAGGGTTAGGGTTATTGTGTTTAGGGTTGGGGCTAGGGTTAGGGTAATTGTGGTTAGGGTTGGGGCTAGGGTTATTGTGGGTAGGGTTAGGGTTAGGGTTGGGGTTTGGGCTACAGTTAGGGTTATTGTGGTTAGGGTTAGGGTTATTTTAGGAAAAAGTTTTTCCTCTCCCATGGCTTTCAAATTTGCCAAGCCGACATAGAATGTGACTCTGAATACGAATCTGCCCTCCGTTTTCCCTGCGGAAGTTTCATTTTCACTATACGGCCCAAAGCATCCCAAGTTCGCCGTTAACTCTCTAGGGTTAGGGTTATTGTGGCTAGGGTTAGGGTGATTGTGGTTAGGGTTAGGGTTATCGTGGTTAGGGCTAGGGTTATTTTAGGGAAGAAATTTCCTCTCCCATGGCTTTCAAATTCACCATGCCGATATAGAATTTGACACTGAATCCGAATCTGCCCTCCGTTTTCCCTGCGGAAGCTTCATTTTCGCTCTACGGCCCAAAGCATCCCAAGTTCGCCGTTAACTGTCTAGGGTTAGGGTAATTGTATATAGGGTTAGGGTTATTTAGGTTAGGGTTATGGTTAGGGTTACGGTTAGGATTATTTTAGGAAAAAAATTTTCATCTCCCATGGCTTTCAAATTTACCATGCCGATATAGAATTTGACTCTCAATCCAAATCTGCCCTCCGTTTTCCCATCGGATGCTTCGTTTTTGCTCCACAGCGTAAAACATCCAAAGTTCGCCCTTAAGTCTCTAGGGTTAGGGCTAGGGTTAGGTTTAGGGCTATTGTGGTTATGGTTAGGGTTAGGGTTAGGGCTAGGGTTATTGTGGTTAGAGTTAGGGTTATTGTGGTTGGGGTTAGGGTTTAGGGTTTAGGGTTATTGTGGTTAGGGTTGGGGATCGTGTTGGGGTTAGGGCTAGGGTTATTGGGGTTAGGGTTATTTTAGGAAAAAATTTTTCCTCTCCCATGGCTATCAAACTTACCATCCCGATATAGAATTTGACTCTCTATCCGAATCTGCCCTCCGTTTTCCCATTCGATGCTTCGTTTTCGCTCTACAGCCCAAAACATCCCAAGTTCGCCATTAACTCTCTAGGGTTAGGGTTAGGGTTAGTGTCAGTGTTATTGTGGCTAGGGTTAGGGTAGCGGTTAGCGATAGGGTTAGGGTTATTGTGGTTGGGGTTAGCGTTGGGTTATTTTGGCTAGGGTTAGGGTGATTGTGGTTAGGGATAGTGTTAGGATTATCGTGGTTAGGGTTAGGGCTAGGGTTATTTTAGGGAAAAAATTTTCCTCTCCCATGGCTTTCAAATTCACCATGCCGATATAGAATTTGACTCTGAATCCGAATCTGCCCTCCGTGTTCCCATCCGATGCTTCGTTGTCGCTCTAAATCCCAAAACATCCCAAGTTCGCCGTTAACTGTCTAGGGTTAGGGTTATGGTGGTTAGGGTTAGGGTTGGGTTATTGTGGCTGGGGCTAGGCTGATTGTGGTTAGGGCTAGGGTTAGGGTTATTGTGGTTAGGGTTAGGGCTGGGGTTATTTTAGGGAAAAAATTTTCCTCTCCCATGGCTTTCAAATTTACCATGCCGATATAGAATTTGACTCTCAATCCGAATCTGCCCTCCGTTTTCCCATCGGATGCTTCGTTTTCGCTCTACAGCGCAAAACATGCCAAGTTCGCCCTTAAGTCTCTAGGGTTAGGGTTAGGGTTAGGTTTAGGGTTATTGTGTTTAGGGTTAGGGTTAGGGCAAGGGTTATTGCGGTTAGGGTTAGGGTTATTGTTGTTGTGGTTAGGGTTATTGTGGTGAGGGTTAGGGCTAGGGTTAGGGTTAGGGTTATTTTAGGGAAAAAGTTTTCCTCTCCCATGGCTTTCAAATTTACCATGCCGATATAGAATTCGACTCTCAATCCGAATCTGCCCTCCGTTTTCCAATCGGATGCTTCGTTTTCGCTCTACAGCGCAAAACATGCCAAGTTCGCCCTTAAGTCTCTAGGGGTAGGGCTGGGGTTAGGGTTAGGGCTATTTTGGTTATGCTTAGGGTTAGGATTAGGGCTAGGGTTATTGTGGTTAGGGTTAGGGTTATTGTGGTTGGGGTTAGGGTATAGGGTTATTGTGGTTAGGGTTAGGGATCGGGTTAGGGTTAGGGCTAGGGTTATTGGGGTTAGGTTTAGGGTGAGGGTTAGGGTTATTGTGGTTAGGGTTGGGGTTAAGGATCTTGTGGTTAGGGTTAGGGCTGGGGTTAGGGGTATTGTGGTTAGGTTTAGGGTTAGGGATTGGGCTAGGGTTAATGTTATTTTAGGGAAAAAGTTTTTCCCCTCCCATGGCTTTCAAATTTGCCAAACCGACATAGAATTTGACTCTGAATCCGAATCTGCCCTCCGTTTTCCCTGCGGAAGCTTCATTTTCGCTCTAAGGCCCAGAGCATCCCAAGTTCGCCGTTAACTGTCTAGGGTTAGGGTTATTGTATATAGGGTTAGGGTTAGGGTTTTTTAGGTTAGGGATTGGGTTAGGATTATGGTTAGGGTTACGGTTAGGGTTATTTTAGGAAAAAAAATTTCATCTCCCATGGCTTTCAAATTTGCCAAACCGACATGGAATTTGACTCTGAATCCGAATCTGCCCTCCGTTTTCCCTGCGGAAGCTTCATTTTCGGTCTACGGCCCAAAGCATCCCAAGTTGGCTGTTAACTGTCTGGGGTTAGGGTTATTGTGGCTACGGTTAGGGTGATTGTGGTTAGGGATAGGGTTAGGGATATTGTGGTTAGGGTTAGGGCTAGGGTTATTTTAGGGAAGAAATTTCCTCTCCCATGGCTTTCAAATTCACCATGCCGATATAGAATTTGACTCTGAATCCGAATCTGCCCTCCGTTTTCCCTGCGGAAGCTTTATTTTCGCTCTACGGCCCAAAGCATCCCAAGTTCGCCGTTAACTGTCTAGGGTTAGGGTTATTGTGGTTAGGATTATTGTATATAGGGTTAGGGTTATTAAGGTTAGTGATTGGGTTAGGGTTATGGTTAGGGTTAGGGTTACGGTTAGGGTTATTCTAGGAAAAAAATTTTCATCTCCCATGGCTTTCAAATTTACAGAATTTGACTCTCAATCCCAATCTGCCCTCCGTTTTCCCATCGGATGCTTCGTTTTCGCTCTACAGCGCAAAACATGCTAAGTTTGCCCTTAAGTCTCTAGGGTTAGGGCTAGGGTTAGGGTTAGGGCTATTGTGGTTATGCATAGGGTAAGGGTTAGGGCTAGGGTTATTGTGGTTAGGGTTGGGGTTATTGTGGTTGGGATTAGGGTTTAGGGTTATTGTGGTTAGGGTTGGGGATCGGGTTGGGGTTCGGGCTAGGGTTATTGGGGTTAGGGTTATTTTAGGAAAAAATTTTTCCTCTCCCATGGCTTTCAAATTTACCATCCCGATATAGAATTTGACTCTCTATCCGAATCTGCCCTCCGTTTTCCCATTGGATGCTTCGTTTTCGCTCTACATCCCAAAACATCCCAAGTTCGCCATTAACTCTCTAGGGTTAGGGTTAGGGTTAGTGTCAGTGTTATTGTGGCTAGCGTTAGGGTAGCGGTTAGGGATAGGGTTAGGGTTATTGTGGTTGGGGTTATGGTTGGGTTATTGTGGCTAGGGTTAGGGTGATTGTGGTTAGAGTTAGGGTGATCGTGGTTAGGGATAGGGTTAGGGTTAGGGCTAGGGTTATTTTAGGGAAAAGATTTTCCTCTGCCATGGCTTTCAAATTTACCATGCCGATATAGAATTTGACTCTGAATCCGAATCTGCCCTCCGTTTTCCCATCGGATGCTTCGTTTTCGCTCTACAGCGAAAAACATGCCAAGTTCGCGCTTAAGTCTCTAGGGTTAGGGCTAGGGTTAGGGTTATTGTGGTTATGGTTACGGTTAGGGTTATTGTGGTTTGGGTTAGGGTTATTGTGGTTGGGGTTAGGGTATAGGGTTATTGTGGTTAGGGTTAGGGATCGGGTAAGGGTTAGGGCTAGGGTTATTGGGGTTAGGGTTAGGGTGAGGGTTAGGGTTATTGTGGTTAGGGTTGGGGTTAAGGATCTTGTGGATAAGGATCTTGTGGTTAGGGTTAGGGCTGGGGTTAGGGTTATTGTGGTTAGGTTTAGGGTTAGGGCTGGGGTTATTTTAGGGAAAAGATTTTCCTCTGCCATGGCTTTCAAATTTACCATGCCGATATAGAATTTGACTCTCAATCCGAATCTGCCCTCCGTTTTTCCATCAGATGCTTCGTTTTGGCTCTACAGCCGAAGACATCCCAAGTTCGCCGTCAACTCTCTAGGGTAAGGGCTAGGACTACGGTTAGGGTTAGGGATGGGTTATTGTGGCTAGGGTTAGGGTTATTGTTGTTGGGGTTAGGGTTAGGGTTAGGGTTATTGTGAGTAGGGTTAGGGCTAGGGTTATTTTAGGGAAGAAATTTCCTCTCCCATGGCTTTGAAATTCACCATGCCGATATAGAATTTGACTCTGAATCCGAATATGCCCTCCTTTTTCCCATCGGATGCTTCGTTTTTGCTCTACAGGCCAAAACATCCCAAGTTCGCCGTTAACTGTCTAGGGTTAGGGGTAAGGGTTAGGGCTGTTGTGGTTGGGGTTACGGTTAAGGTTGTTGTGGTTAGGGTTAGGGCTGGGGCTAGGGTTATTGTGGTTAGGTTTAGGGTTAGGGATTGGGCTAGGGTCAGGGCTAGGGTTAGGGTTATTGTGGTTATGGTTAGGGCTAGGGTTATTTTAGGGAAAAAATTGTCCTCTCCCATGGCTTTCAAATTGATCATGCCGATATAGAATTCGACTCTCAATCCGAATCTGCCCTCCGTTTTCCCACCTGATGCTTCGTTTTCGCTCTACAGGCCAAAACATGCCAAGTTCGCCGTTAAGTCTCTAGGGTTAGGGCTAGGGTTAGGGTTATTGTGGTTAGGGTTAGGGTTAGGGCTAGGGTTATTATGGTTAGGATTAGGGTTATTGTGGTTGGGGTTAGGGTTATTGTCGTTAGGGTGAGGATTAGGGTTGGGGTTAGGGCTAGGGTTATTGCGGTTATGGTTAGGGTTATTTTAGGAAAAAATTTTCCTCTCCCATGGTATCAAATTTACCATGCCGATATAGAATTTGACTCTGAATCTTAATCTGCCCTATGTTTTCCCATAGGATGCTTCGTTTTCGCTCTACAGCCCAAAACATCCCAAGTTTGCCATTAACTATATAGGGTTAGGGTTATTGTGGTTGCGGTTAGGGTTGGGTTATTGTGGTTAGGGTTAGTGTTATGGTTGGGGTAATTGTGGTTAGGGTTAGGGCTAGGGTTATGGTTGGGGTCATTGTGGTTAGGGTTAGGGTTACAGCTAGGGTTATTTTAGGAAAAAATTTTTCCCCTTCCATGGCTTTCAAATTTGCCAAGCCGACATTGAATTTGACTCTGAATCCGAATCTGCCCTCCGTTTTCCAAGCGGATGCTTCATTTTTGCTCTACAGGCCAAAACATCCCAAGTTCGCCGTCAACCCTCTTGGGTTAGGGTTAGTGCTGGGGTTAGGTTTACCGTTACTAAGTATAGGGTTGGGGTTAGGGTTATTGTGGTTAGGGAACGGGTTACTGTTAGGGTTGGGGTTATGGTTAGGGTTATTGTGGTTAGGGCTAAGGTTACGGTTACGGTTAGGGTTATTTTAGGAAAAAAATTTTCCACTCCCATGGTTTTCAAATTTACCATGACGATATAGAATTTGACTCTCAATCCGAATCTGCCCTCCGTTTTCCCATCTGATGCTTCGTTTTCGCTCTACAGGCCAAAACATGCCAAGTTCGCCGTTAAGTCTCTAGGGTTAGGGCTGGGGTTAGGTTTAGGGTTATTGTGTTTAGGGTTAGGGTTAGGGCTAGGGTTATGGTTGGGGTCATTGTGGTTAGGGTTAGGGTTACCGTTAGGGTTATTTTAGGAAAGAATTTTTCTCTCCCATGGCCTTCAATTTACCATGCCGATTTAGAATTTGACTCTGAATCTAAATCTGTCCTATGTTTTCCCATAGGATGCTTCGTTTTCGCTCTACAGCCTAAAACATCCCAAGTTTGCCATTAACACCCTAGGGTTTAGGGTAAGGAAGACACTTTTGGTTCGTCACGCGTTTTCGATATTTCTAGAAGCGACCTTTGGTCCGATTTCTATGATTTTTTTTGGAGAGGAAAATTGGGCGTCTGCGCTAACTGGGAAAATTTTTTGCTAGTCGATATCGGCACCGGAAGTGGTCCTGCGGGTCCACCAAAGTTGAGGAACCACGAAATTTTGAAAAATGCCCAAAACTTTGAGGAACCATTGGGTTTTTTGCGATTTTGACCAACTTCCCATTTCGCAAAAAATATGAAAAAATATGTTTTAGAAACTTCAGGTAATGCCGGTTTTGCTAAGACAAAGAACAAAGAGAAAAACTGAATAATTATTGGAACCACAGGGGGCCAAAGTTGGAGTACCGCTGACCCGAATTTTCTAGTGATTCCTCAATGGTTCCACATGATTCCACAGCGTTTTCTTAAAAACTTCTAAAGTGTTGAACGAAATTCTTTGCGATTTTGACAAGAGTAGCGCAAAGGACAGCTCGAGCGCCCATTAAAATTTCAACTGTTTGCGATCTCATCTTCACATAGAAATAGGACCCCCAAAATTGACCATTTTTGACCCCCAAATTTTCTCTAACCCTATTTGGCCCGCCTGAAAAACAATGAAGGAACCCGCAAAATGATGCAAAACTGTTTACAGGATCGCTCAATGCTTCCAATTTGGGTTTGGTGGAAAAAAATTGTAAATCCATACGATTTGTGGCTCCTCGAGGGGTGCAAAGTTGAAAATGACAAACATTTGACAAAATTTTTCACACAAAATAACCCGATTTGAGGAATCACCAGATGGAAACCCGCTTCCTGGCCATTTTTAGTTAGGGTTACGGTAGTTTTAGATCACAATAGTGAAATATGTGTCTTCAACTCTTGTAACCCGAAAAAATTGAATTCATACATGACCTGGAAGTGGGTCCCATCGCTCCCCCAAAAAGTGTCTTGTTTGGAACCCCGAATTTTGGGATTCTCAAAATTGGGCCACATTTGATGGCCCACCACACTCTACTATCAAACCACATTGCCCAAATTCAATCTCCACATGGAGATGGGGTCTTCAACTTTTCATTGACATAGATATCGGACGTATATTATCCAGTTTACTTGTTGACTGGGCCAACTCAAAACATGGTAAAATAACCCTAATCCAATGGTTCCATCATTGGTCTAATGTATTTTTGGGTCACTTGTCTGAACGACACCAACTTTGGCACCCAGCTGTGGCTAGACTAGGACTGGGGTGGGTCAACCACCCCACTCAAAGTGTAAAGCTTGCCAAGCCCAACCAAATGACATAGATATCGGAGAGGATTGATGGATTCTATCATCAGAATCATAGACATGAAAGTTGGCAAAAGTTCACTCTTTCCATCAGACTTTGGTCAAACAAGAAATCGGATTAACCCTAAAGTGCATTTTCTAACCCGAATTGTCAATAGATATCTCGAATAGGGTTAGCCATCGTAAAAACTGGTGTTCTTGCTACGGATTTTGTCAATGTTCTTCAAGGACCCTAACTTTGAGTTTCAACTATTTCAAGGTCATTGACCCATACTACATTTTGACATAGATATCGCTCCAACTGTTCTCTTCTGTTCTTTTTTCAGTATTCAGTCGGGGCATATCGAGTAACATATCATATGAAAGCTGAGAGAGAGTAGAATATGAATGAATTAATGATCATTGTCCTATCTGAATGGAGCTGTGGTCCAACTGTTCTCTTTTGTTCTCTTCTGTTCTTTTTTCAGTTTTCATTCGATGCATATCGAGTAATATATCATATGAAAGCTGAGAGAGAGTAGAATATGAACGAATTAAGTATCATTGTCCCATCTCAATGCAGCTGTGCTCCAACCGTTCTCTTCTGTTCTCTTCTGTTCTTTTTTCAGTATTCATTCGATGCATATCGAGTAATATATCATATGAAAGCTGAGAGAGAGTAGAATATGAATGAATTAAGTATCATCGTCCTATCTGAATGCAGCTGCGCTCCAACTGTTCTCTTCTGTTCTTTTTTCAGTATTCATTCGATGCATATCGAGTAATATATCATATGAAAGCTGAGAGAGAGTAGAATATGAATTAATTAAGTATTATTGTCCCATCTCGATGCAGCTGTGGTCCAACTGTTCTCTTCTGTTCTCTTCTGTTCTTTTATCAGAATTCAGTCTATGCATATCGAGTAATATATCATATGAAAGCTGAGAGAGAGTAGAATATGAATGAATCAATGACCATTGTCCTATCTGAATGGAGCTGTGGTCCAACTGTTCTCTTTTGTTCTCTTCTGTTCTTTTTTCAGTATTCATTCGATGCATATCGAGTAATATATCATATGAAAGCTGAGAGAGAGAGTAGAATATGAATTAATTAAGTATCATTGTCCCATCTCGATGCAGCTGTGGTCCAACTGTTCTCTTCTGTTCTTTTATCAGAATTCAGTCTATGCATATCAGTAATAATTAGTGAAGCTCAGGGACTTAGGTATCAGGAACCACGCTTGGTCAGTGAAGCTCAAGGACTTAGGGATAAGGAGCCACGCCTGGTCAGTCAAGCTCAAGGACTTAGGGATAGGGAGCCATGCTTGGTGAGTCAAGTTGAAGGACTTGAGGTTCAGGAGGTTTGATGACTAAATAATCTCGGTCCTCAACTTGAGGTTAGGATTAGAAGAAGGGAAAGGCAACACTGGCAATGCATCTAGACTGCTTATCAGGAGGACTTAGGGATCAGGAGCCCAGCTTGGTCAGTCAAGCTCTAGGACTTAGGGATAAAGAGCCACGCTTGGTCAGTCAAGCTCAAGGACTTAGGGATAAGGAGCCACGCTTGGTCAGTCAAGCACAAGGACTTAGGGATAAGGAGCCATGCTTGGTGAGTCAAGTTGAAGGACTTGAGGTTCAGGAGGTTCGATGACTAAATAATCTCGGTCCTCAACTTGAGGTTAGGATTAGAAGAAGGGAAAGGCAACACTGGCAATGCATCTAGACTGCTTATCAGGAGGACTTAGGGATCAGGAGCCCCGCTTGGTCAGTCAAGCTCTAGGACTTAGGGATCAGGAGCCAAGTTTGGTCAGTGAAGCTCAAGGACTTAGGTATCAGGAACCACGCTTGGTCAGTGAAGCTCGAGGACTTAGGGATAAGGAGCCACGCCTGGTCAGTCAAGCACAAGGACTTAGGGATAAAGAGCCACGCTTGGTGAGTCAAGTTGAAGGACTTGAGGCTCAGGAGGTTTGATGACTAAATAATCTCGGTTCTCAACTTGAGGATAGGATTAGAAGAAGGGAAAGGCAACACTGGCAATGCATCTAGACTGCTTATCAGGAGGACTTAGGGATCAGGAGCCCCGCTTGGTCAGTCAAGCTCTAGGACTTAGGGATCAGGAGCCAAGTTTGGTCAGTGAAGCTCAAGGACTTAGGTATCAGGAACCACGCTTGGTCAGTGAAGCTCGAGGACTTAGGGATAAGGAGCCACGCCTGGTCAGTCAAGCACAAGGACTTAGGGATAAAGAGCCACGCTTGGTGAGTCAAGTTGAAGAACTTGAGGTTCAGGAGGTTTGATGACTAAATAATCTCGGTTCTCAACTTGAGGATAGGATTAGAAGAAGGGAAAGGCAACACTGGCAATGCATCTAGACTGCTTATCAGGAGGACTTAGGGATCAGGAGCCCCGCTTGGTCAGTCAAGCTCAAGGACTTAGGGATCAGGAGCCAAGTTTGGTCAGTGAAGCTCAAGGACTTAGGTATCAGGAACCACGCTTGGTCAGTGAAGCTCGAGGACTTAGGGATAAGGAGCCACGCTTGGTCAGTCAAGCACAAGGACTTAGGGATAAGGAGCCACGCTTGGTGAGTCAAGTTGAAGGACTTGAGGTTCAGGAGCCACGCTTGGTCAGTCAAGCTCTAGGACTTAGGGATGAGGAGCCACGCCTGGTCAGTCAAGCTCAAGGACTTAGGGATAAGGAACCATGATTGTTGAGTCAAGTTCAAGTGCTGAATAGAGAAGAGCGGAGATCAGAAAGGAGTGCATTCATGTATTCATAGTCTGCTGTTCATCAGCTTTCATGTGACATACTATTCGATATGCCCCGACTAAATACTAAAAAAGGAACAGAAGAGAACAGAAGGGAACAGTTGAAGTACAACTGCATTGAGATGGGACCATTGTCATTCATGTGTTCATATTCTACGCTTCCTCAGCTTTCATTTGATATATTACTCGACATGCCTGAATTGAATACTGATAAATGAACAGAAGATAACTGAAGAGAACAGAAGGGAGAAGTTGGATCACAACAACATTGAGATGGGACAATGATCATTCATGTGTTCATATTCTACGCTTCCTCAGCTTTCATTTGATATATTACTCGACATGCCTCAACTGAATACTGAAAAAAGAACAGAAGAGAACAGAAGGGAACAGTTGAAGTACAACTGCATTGAGATGGGGCAATGATCATTCATGTGTTCATATTCTACGCTTCCTCAGCTTTCATTTGATATATTACTCGACATGCCTGAATTGAATACTGATAAATGAACAGAAGATAATTGAAGAGAACAGAAGGGAGAAGTTGGATCACAACAACATTGAGATGGGACAATGATCATTCATGTGTTCATATTCTACGCTTCCTCAGCTTTCATTTGATATATTACTCGACATGCCTCAACTGAATACTGAAAAAAGAACAGAAGAGAACAGAAGAGAACAGAAGGGAACAGTTGAAGTACAACTGCATTGAGATTGGACCATTGTCATTCATGTGTTCATATTCTACGCTTCCTCAGCTTTCATTTGATATATTAATCGACATGCCTCAATTGAATACTGAAAAAAGAACAGAAGAGAACAGAAGGGAACAGTTGAAGTACAACTGCATTGAGATGGGACCATTGTCATTCATGTGTTCATATTCTACGCTTCCTCAGCTTTCATTTGATATATTAATCGACATGCCTGAATTGAATACTGAAAAAAGAACAGAAGAGAACAGAAGAGAACACAAGGGAACAGATGGAGCACAACTGCATTGAGATGGGGCAATGATCATTCATTTGTTCATATTCTACGCTTCCTCAGCTTTCATTTGATATATTACTCGACATGCCTCAACTGAATACTGAAAAAAGAACAGAAGAGAACAGAAGAGAACAGTTGAAGTACAACTGCATTGAGATGGGGCAATGATCATTCATGTGTTCATATTCTACGCTTCCTCAGCTTTCATTTGATATATTACTCGACATGCTTCAACTGAATGCTGAAAAAAGAATAGAAGAGAACACAAGGAAACAGTTGGATCACAACTGTAAACAGATGGGACCATGATCATTCATGTGTTCATATTCTACGCTTCCTCATCTTTCATATAATATATTACTTGATGTGCCTCGACTCAATACTGAAAAAAGAACAAAAGAGAACACTTGGCCCAAGCAATAAGATGCAATTTTGATTTGGAGCACGTAATTCAGGTATGAGAATATTCTCATCATATTCGTTGGGAAAATTGCTCTCAAATGATATATTACATGATATATATCGTTCGAAATCTCAAAAGAGAACGAAAGAGAACACTGAGACCCGAATCAGAATCCAAAAATCATATATTGGTGTGTTGCTATTCTTCAACATGCTTCATAGACACTATGTCAGTTGAACTATGTCAAAACCTGAGTAATTAGATATATTTCGATTTCTTTGTTACCTTTTTTGGTGGAAAGAAATCTTGTCAACCTGATATTTACATTTACAAATTTCAGCCAAGAAATTTTCTAAGGTCGGATAATCCATACATAACATGCACATCCATAGTAATCTAGAGATTTGCATTAATTATTTTCCTATGCTGCAATGTAAAATTTGAATTTGACATGAAATCTGACAAATCACCCAAAATTGTCACTAAAAATGACATTTTTCTGCATTTGCAAATTTCTTGCCTGATGAGTGTGGAACTACAGTAATGGCTGGAATGGATTTATGTAAGTTACTGATTTTTTAACATAAATAATTGCTGATATTGGCATAGATAATATACAATTAATGACGAAAAGGTACTTTGTGATTAATTTATGATTGTGTACAACATGATGCAATGAATATCTAAATACAATGTCTTATTCCATGTAAGTAAATAAATAGATAATGCAGCTACAGTATGAGTATATAAAGATAATTTATAACAGTTTAATCTTTATTTTGTCAGTGAATTCAGACAGTTATCGTACCATCCAAATAAAATTTTGAATTTAAGCCCCTATATTACTTTCACATTGAAAACATGGAGAATTGTATTATTCTAATGACATGTATTGTGTATCTTGTCCAGTATTACTTCTCACTGCATCATATCAATACGTCTCATCATAAGAATTACCTAAGATGTGACTACATTATTGACATGATTATGATATTCGTCTGTGACTCCCTTCTTTCCCGCTACACCATTTATATCTTATGCAATTTAATTGATGAGCTTGGCATGAATTACTGATAATCACAAAATTGATTAATAAGGAAATATTTCTGATACTACATGTATATGATTCACTTTGCATAGATTTATCATCTTAATAACTAAGAACTTGTGTTCTAACATTAACCTGTATGCTGATCATATCTATCTATATATAAAAACTTCTTTGTAATGCAGTTAATCATGATTGAATGTTTCATGATCTTTCATCCTTGGAACATTTCATGATAATAATATCAGTCAGTGTTTATTAGTCATATGATCATTTAATGGTGTATATAAACATAAATATCCATATTCAAATTTTATAGCTGCTTACATATCTATATGTATATCCATCTCAATAGTTGCCTGTCTATTTGTATGTATGTCTATGTGTATGTACCTGTGCATCCTTTGTGTATGTGTGCACATATATATGCATATTTCTCAATGTCAACTCCAATAAACACTGTGAAATTTCACTGTCATTCTGGACTTAGTAATAATTGCTGGCAACAGAAATCTTACACAAACAAAAGTCTTTGTTCAAGATGATCAGACACATCATCAAAAATTCTTCTTTCCTCAGGTACTGTTCTTCATCACTCTTCCTGACTATTAAATGTCTGAACATTTTCATGATCATAATCATGTGTTAATCATGTGTTAATATACAATAACACTTGGATGGTAACTGTATTGATATCACAACATTATTATTGATATATTCATATTCTGCTCTTTGTCAGCTTTCATATGATATATCGCACGATATACATCGACTAAATATTGAAAAAAATAACAGAAGGGAACAGTAAATCCAAGCATGAGGTTGCAATTTTAAATTAGTGAACATAATTCAATTATGAGAACATTCTCATCATGTTCGTTGTGATATTAGCTTTGAAATGATATATTACTTGACATATATCTCTCCAAATATCAAAAGAGGACAAGAGAGAACAAAAGAGAACACTGAGACACGATTTAGGATCAAAATATCGCATATCAATGTACTGCTGTTCTTAAATATGCCTGATGAATGCTATGCCAATTGCGCTGTGTCAACATCAGAGTTATCAGATATATTTCGATTTCTTTGTTTCTTTCATTGATGAAAAAGATATCTTGTCAACATGATATCTACATTCACAAATTTCAACCTAGAAATTTTTTAGGGTTAGACTTTCTACAAATCACATACTTCATCATAGTAATCTTTAGAATTGCATACATTCTTTCCTCTTCCGTCCTCTTCTATTCTCTTATGTCCCGTTCATTATATTAAAGAATCATTTTCCTGACTATTAAATGTCTAAACATTTTCATGATCATTACCAATAATAAACTAAATAACTATTAGACTGACGACAAAATTCATGCAATTTGAAATGGATTTTAATTGCCCACAATATAGTGTTCACTCATAATGAAGTGATAAGTGAGTCCGAACATTTAAACCATTGTATGAACACTATGTTGTGGCATTGTTACATTAGCAGTCGGATCCAATATTGAATTATTAATAATTCATTGATATGAGTAAAATGACACAAAATTTTTCTGCAATCTTTTATTTCTCTGCCTCATATCCTCTGTCATGCAACTGATGACATCCAATTATGGAATCAATGATTCCAACTGCTTCCAGTGGTAGATTTTGGATCACTCACATTTCAAAAACATATGGAAATCACACCGAAACTTAGATATGAGTGCATATCTATGACTCCTTCTTTCAAGACATCAATTCAGCAATGCTAAATAAAATTCGTTTCATTAATAAGACAGTTGTTGTCCAAATGAAACTCTCAAAACCTACAATCTAATGACGGACACTTGTTCATTATCAGCTAAGTACATTGTTAAAATAAAACATGAATGCACTAAATGGTAATGCATTTATTATTTTGGAATATTAAAATTAAAATTCAGAATTGATGGAGCAACTTTCAGTTTCTTAGTGCAGTCTTTTATCATTTCTCAGCAATTCTACAGAAGCACATACAACATAAGGAACAATCTGCTGCATACTCCTCATGGTCAATGTAATAAAAAGTTCTCCAGCTTCCATGAAATCTCATCGATACACTACCTGCATGATATTGACTAGCATGACTATCACTTGTCCATCATTTTCAACTGAAGTCTATAAAATTCTACAAATTTAGAAGTCAAAATAAGCTTCACTCTCATGATGTCATTGCTACAAGGTAGTGGCTATTAATGGATCTCTATCGAATACAGACGATTGGATACACTACTAAGAGAGTGAAGTTAATTTTGACTTCGAATTTGTAGAATTAAATGTCTGAATATTCAAATGATCACTACCAATAAAAAATGAAAATAAGTATTAAATTATTGACAAAATTCATATGATTTGAAATGGATTTCAATTGCCCGCAATATAGTGTTCACTCTAAATGAGGAAAGTGATGTGTGTCCGAACACTTGAACCATGAATGTAATGACAATCTACCGAATGAAGACATGAAAGGAAGAAGTAGATGTGAAGCATCATCACTTCAGTGCCTTTTTCAGCTATCTATGGAATCATCACTGTACAAGTATATTACATCGCTCAGTTGATTATCCATCACAACATGTAATCAATCTACATATTTGATGAAGCATTACATGTTGTCTTGGTGCTTCCATACATATTTCAGATACACAATATCCTGTCATCCTCATTAATGACAAAGTATTCGAGATGTCATCCGTTGACGAAAGTTTTATATGACAAAAAAGATGATCAAGACAAAGATGATGATACGAAAAGAACTTTGACATATTACATAATATACATACATCACCAGTCAAATAATCTATCAAAATGTCAAAGTCAAACAATTAAGTGAATGTTTTAAAAGTCTATGATATCTTGAAGCAATAGATTCAGGAGGACATCTAATGCTATGACAACCGATGTCTATGAATTTGATTTCAAATTCAAAGTCAGTCAAATTCGAATCTGAAATCGAATTCATTTTCATCGCGTCGTCTTACAATGCTGGTGGATCCTCGTACATGATTATTATTTTTACTTGTAATCTAATCTATTTTTGGTATCTGATCGATACATAGATATGAAAAAAAGTCAAAATACTGTATTTCTCGACTATCTATTCATCACTTTAGTTCCAATCTCCATCTTCGTGGGATATGTCGCACAGTGTGCCATCATTGTGCAATTTACTGACTCATAGATATGAAAAAGTGTCAAAATACTGTATTTCTCAGATATCTATAGGAACACCAGCATATCATTGCATTACTTCGGTCTGTATGACATTTACAATCATCCATCGTGGGACTTCGCATAAACCGGTAAGTACGATATTTCTGTATAAAATGTATACAGAAATAATTATATTGCCATCTTCAGTTAGTCGAAACGCGTTTCTACATCATTCATCAGTTCAATCAATTTCATCACAACTTTAAAATCTTCGAAGTATCATTTAAGGGGAAATTATTGTAGTTATAACTCCGTATACTAAATTATTACATTTCATCAATTCCAACATTGTTACAATTTTTACTTACAATGATCGATAAAGTAGATATCCATGAATTTTGCAATGAAACTATTGCATTGAAACTATCAAATTGACATCTGACATCTTCAGTTAATCGGAACGCGTTTCTATATGATCAAGGAGCTATGTGCACTTTATATTGTCTAAAAAATGTTGCAATAATGATAGAATTATGACCATCATAACAATATGGTTCATCTAATAAGTCTTAATATGTCGTATTAAGTGTATGTTGATATCTGTAGCAATAATAACTGATTAGCTCGATATGTATGATCCAATCAAGTTTAAACTGCAACGAAACTATGTATAGAGACATTTAAAACGAAACACATGATAGCAGTCATTCACATAATTCACATACATATCTGAAAATTGACATTACAGCATTAATTGACATCCTCAGTTTGTCGAAACGCGTCATTTAGATAAAATTCAGACATGATAAGTAATTTATATAAAATCTTTCCTTTCATTCATCTATAAATAATCAGAATAGTTACCAAAAACATTTTATGTGTATATTGAAACCCATGCCAACAATTCTTGCTTATAAGGCATCGACGTCTATGTCAAATATATTATTGACACCGATAATATATTTATAAATACCAGGAGCTTATTCGCATAGATATTTAGACATCCATACAAAGTCTTATTCAACACAACAATTTTGGACGAAACTTACAGACTGACTATAAAATTCACATCTTCAGTTAGTCGAAACGCGTTTCTACATGATTATTGAACTAGCTCTAATCTACATTAGCTCCGAAACGTAGTAGGATTCATAGAATTATGACCATTTCAGTGATAGGCTACATTATTCCATTCTCAATGATTATGTTTCTCTACAATAACATCCATGGTCATTTCCATTCACAAATTCGACATCTATGATCCCAATTACCCTTTATTGTAGTCATACCCTGTATATAAACATTGAAAACTCAATACAGTACTAAAACTCATGGTCATACTTCAGTCATGTATGTAAAAATTGACGCATTATCAATATACGACATCTTCAGTTTGTCGAAACGCGTTTCTCAAGCAATATTTAAACATCCTACATAGCATGCATATTAATATTCATCGCAGTCAACTACAATATTATCTTAGCCACCAGCATGAGGCTGCAAATGTACATGGAATCCAAATCCATAAGATGGTATTGACAAAATATCGATATCTATGTTAAATAGACTACATGTAGTTAATCCATTCATAGGAAATTTAGAACCCGCGAGCATAACTATGTAAGTTTTTAAGATAATCTGTTGTGAATTACGTCCGACATCTCAATTTTAAGTTGAAAATCATTCTAATTTCTCCACTTTTTTCAATTTCTCCACAAAATGAAATAACATGTCCGATATCTATGAAAAAAAATTGAACAATCCACAATGACCTCTAGTCTCCCTCCAGGAATTATGGTCGCCCAAAAACATCGTTTACAGAAATGAGACACTCTCAAAGATGTCGCTACTTCAATTTTTTGATAAAAATTTTCATTAGAAGAAGCCCAAAGTCTGCGAAACGAGTCAAAGTTCTTTCAAACTCTGTCAAAATGATCACCTCATCCCAGGCGGGTGATTTATCACAAAACTATGAAGAAATGCAAACATTTCAGACATATAGGTTGCCCGAAAGATGGAAACCTACGATTTCAGAGAGACTTTTTCGTCAATTACCATAGATATCTCAAAAACGAAACACCACAGAAGCCCGAAACTTTGCCCACATAAACTGCACCGTTGAATGATGGGTCTCAGGTATATTTTGTTCTAATAGCATAGAAATTATATTCAAGGGAAGCATTTAAAACTTGGATTTTCATCAAAAATTGGCACTTTTGATTTTTGCGAATTTTTTTCGACCAGTTCCCATCGGCCAATCTACTTGAAAAAAAATTAGGATAGAGCCAAGAGGTGTATAAAAAATATCCCTTTCGAATTGCATGAAATTCCAACTGGTCTGGTTCCTAAAAATTCCCAAAAAATTGAGGAACCATTGATTTTTCAAAAAAAAGAACGTTTCGGACTCGAACTCTGATTCCAAGGGTCGTATGGACTAATAAATGGTACCATTGGATAGAGCTCCATGAGACGCTTCGAATGATGTATCACATGACCCATAAAACCTAACTTTGAGATCACGAAAAATTTTCAGAGGGCCAAATAGGGTCAAAAATAACCCGAATTTCAATGGTTCCTCAAAAGTTCAAATTGGGTCGAATTCGGCCAAAATTGATTTTGGTAACCCCGTGGACCCATCAAACAGGCCCTGATGATTGCACCACCAATGAATATCTAAAATGGGCCTTCGGCCCATTAAAAGTTTTTGTCTTCCTTCCACTCCAAAAATGTCTTCTTTCCAACCAAAGTGTCTTCCTATTAGGGTTAGGGTTAGGGCTAGGGTTAGGGTTATTTTAGGAAAAAATTTTTCCTCTCCCATGGCTTTCAAACTTACCATGCCGATATAGTTTGACTCTGAATCCGAATCTGCCCTCCGTTTTCCCATCGGATGCTTCGTTTTGGCTCTACAGCGCAAAACATTCCAAGTTCGCCGTTAACTCTCTAGGCTTAGGTTAGGGTTAGGGTTATTGTGGTTAGGGTTAGGGTTATTGTGGTTGTGGTTAAGGTTGGGGCTATGGTGGTTAGGGTTAGGGTTGGGGTTAGGGCTAGGGTTATTGTGGTTAGGGTTAGGGTTGTTTTAGGAAAAATTTTTTCCTCTCCCATGGCTATCAAATTTACCATGCCGATATAGAATTTGACTCTCAATCCGAATCTGCCCTCCGTTTTCCCATCCGATGCTTCGTTTTCGCTCTACAGCCCAAAACATCCCAAGTTCTCCTTTAACTTTCTAGGGTTAAGGCTAGGGTTAGGGTTATTGTGGTTAGGGTTAGGGTTATTTTAGGAAAAAATTTTTCATCTCCCATGGTTTTCAAATTTACCATGCCGATATAGAATTTGACTCTGAATCCGAATCTGCCCTTCATTTTCCCATCCGATGCTTCGTTTTGGCTCTGCAGCCCAAAACATCACAGGTTCGACGTCAACTCTCTAGGGTTAGGGTCAGGGTTAGGGTTATTGCGTATAGGGTTAGGGTTATTGTGGCTAGGGATAGGGTTAGGGTTATGGTGGTTAGGGTTAGGGTTATTTTAGGAAAAAAATTTTCCTCTCCCATGGCTTTCAAATTTACCATGCCGATATAGAATTTGAGTCTCAATCCGAATCTGCCCTCGGTTTTCCCATCCAATGCTTTGTTTTCGCTCTACAGCCCAAAACATCCCAAGTTCGCCGTTGAATCTCTAGGGTTCGGTTAGGGTCAGGGTTATTGTGGCTAGGGTTAGGGTTATTGAGGTTAGGGCTAGGGTTAGATTTATTGTGGTTAGGGTTAGGGCTAGGGTTATTGTGGTTAGGGCTAGGGTTAGGGTTATTGTGGCTAGGGTTAGGGTTAGGGTTTGGGTTAGGGTTATTGTGGTTAGGGTTATTTTAGGAAAAAAATTTTCCTCTCCCATTGCTTTCAAATTTACCATGCCGATATACAATTTGAATCTGAATCCGAATCTGCCCTCCGTTTTCCCATCGGATGCTTCGTTTTCGCTCTACAGCCCAAAACATCCCAGGTTCGCCGTTAACTCTCTAGGGTTAGGGTAAGGGTTAGGGTTATTGTGGTTAGGTTTAGGGTTGGGGTTAAGGTTGTTGTGGTTAGGGTTAGGGTTAAGGTTGTTGTGGTTAGGGCTAGGGTTAGGGCTAGGGTTATTGTGGTTGGGGTTAGGGTTATTTTAGGAAAAAATTTTTCCTCTCCCATGGCTTTAAATTTACCATGCCGATATAGAATTTGACTCTGAATCCGAATCTGCCCTCCGTTTTTTTCATCCGATGATTCGTTTTGGCTCTACAGCACAAAACATCCCAAGTTGGCCGTTGACTCTCTAGGGTTCGGTTAGGGATAGGGCTAGGGTTATTGTGTATAGGAGTAGGGTTAGGGTTATTGTGGTTAGGGAGAGGATTAGGGTTATGGTTAAGGTTTTTGTGGTTAGGGTTAGGGTTATGGTTAGGGTCATTGTGGTTGGGGTTAGGCTACGGTTATTTTAGGAAAAAATTTATTGGATTTAAGGTTGGGGTAAAATTTTTCCAATTATTTAATTTTTTCAATTTTTTTAATTTTTCAAATTTCAAGTCTTTTACACTGAAAGAAGAAATTAAAATCAATTCAAAAATTGAAAAATTGAAAAATTGAAAAAATTGGAAAAATTGAAAAAATCGAACAAAATTGAAAAATTGAAAAAATTGTAAAAATTGAAAAAATTGAAAACTATTAAAATTTTATGAATTGACTAAATTGAAAAATTGAAAAAATTGAAAAAAATTGAAAAATTGAAAAATTGAAAAAATTTAAAAATTAAAAAATTGGAAAAAATGAAAAATTGGAAAAATTGGAAAAATTGAAATAATTGAAAAATTGTAAAAATTGTAAAAATTGAAAAAAGTGAAAAAATTGTAGAAATTGAAAAATAGGTAATGGACCATTTCATATACTGAAAAGAGGATATTAAAAAAATTAAAAAAAATATTAATTATATGCTGAAAAGAGGTAAGGAAAATTAAATAGAAATATGACAATAAAATTAGTGTAGTTTTGTAAATCATGGAAAATCCCAAAAAATATGAAAAAAAAGTTATTTAAAAAATATTTATTTATTAAATATTTCTTTATTAAAAATATTTATTTATAAAATATGTATTTATAAAATATTAATTTATAAAATAATTCTTTATGAAATATTAATCTATAAAATATTAATTTATAAAATATTTATTTATAAAAAATATTCATTTAAAAAATATTTATTAAAAAATGAGCAACATAAATGACTTCTCAAAAATATACGGAAAACAAACAACTATGAATTTTGATCTAAAGAAAATCGCAAATCAATTGGGAATAAAGAATTTTCACATATTGATGCGGGATGAATTACTATTGATAAAAGATAAGCCATCTATAAATTTCATAACAAATCTTTACACATCAGATCAAAAAGGAGTACATTGGTCTGCGGAACAAAGAAATATAAATGGAGATAATTACTATTTTGACTCTTATGGATTGCCTCCAACAAATGAAGTCAAAGAATTACTTGGAAATGGAATTTATAATACATTTCAAATTCAAAAACCAGGAAATACTTATTGTGGTCAATTATGTCTTTATGTTTTATTTAAATTGCAAAAAGGAGTACCATTTCTTGATATTATGTTAGAATTGAATAATAATAATGATAATTAAAAATCACTTCATTGTAATTCATTTTGATAAAATCGGCCTCTGATATCTTCATCATCTAAATCTTTGATTTCGCAAGTAATCGGAAAAGTTTGATTTATTTTACAAACTTCAAATATTTCTTTAGTCCAATAACCAACAAGGCCTTTTTCAAATTTATTCTTATACTTAAATATTCTAACTCTATCTCCAATTTTAAATTTCGGCTTAAGTTTCTCCAAATTTGGATTACTCTTATTCGAATGATTATTTTCGAATATTTTTTTTCGTATCAAATCAGGACCGTCAGAAGCATTCTTGGACTGTAGAGCCAAAACGAAGCATCGGATGGGAAAACGGATAGCAGATTTAGATTCAGAGTCAAATTCTGTATCGGCATGGTAAATTTGAAAGCCATCGGAGAGGAAAAATTTTTCAAAACTTTTCCGGAAAACGACAGAGTTAACGGCGAACTTCGGATGTTTTGGACTGTAGAGCCAAAACGAAGCATCGGATGGAAAAACGGATAGCAGATTTAGATTCAGAGTCAAATTCTGTATCGGCATGGTAAATTTGAAAGCCATCGGAGAGGAAAAATTTTTCAAAACTTTTCCGGAAAACGACAGAGTTAACGGCGAACTTCGGATGTTTTGGACTGTAGAGCCAAAACGAAGCATCGGATGGGAAAACGGATAGCAGATTTAGATTCAGAGTCAAATTCTGTATCGGCATGGTAAATTTGAAAGCCATCGGAGAGGAAAAATTTTTCAAAACTTTTCCGGAAAACGACAGAGTTAACGGCGAACTTCGGATGTTTTGGACTGTAGAGCCAAAACGAAGCATCGGATGGGAAAACGGATAGCAGATTTAGATTCAGAGTCAAATTCTGTATCGGCATGGTAAATTTGAAAGCCATCGGAGAGGAAAAATTTTTCAAAATTTTTCCGGAAAACGACAGAGTTAGCGGCGAACTTGCGATGTTTTGGGCTGTAGAGCCAAAACGAAGCATCGGATGGGAGAACAGACAAAAGATAGTAATGGCATATAGACCGTTCCAGGACACCTCCGGAACAAAACAAACAAAAAAGAATAGGAACCATAAAAAATACCAAAAAAAATTAAAAATAAAACATATTATGGGAAAATATGATAAAAATATTATTCTAACAAAAATAAAAAAAAAGCAACGGACTATTTCATAAGCTTAAAAGAGTCTATATAATAAAAAAAATAAAAAAAAGGCAATGTTCGTTGGATTAACTTCATAAACGAAAAAAATGAGCAACGGACTATTTCAGCAGCTTAAAAGAGTTTATAAAATAAAATTAAAAAAAAGAAATAAAAAAAAGAAACTCAGTGTTCGTTGGGTTAATTTCATAAGCGAAAAAAAAATAAATGATTATTTCATATACTGAAAAGAGGATACAAAAAAATGAAAAATATAAAATTAAAAAAGTATGAAAGAATTAGTAGCGGACAATTTCACATACTGAAAAGAAGATACTAAAAAAATTAAAAAATTGAAAAATTGAAAAAATTAAAGAAATTTAAAAAAGTTGAAAAATTGATTCAAAAATTGAAAATATTGAAAAAAATTGAAGTAATTGAAAATATTGAAAAAAATTGAAGTAATTGAAAAATTCTAAAAATTGTAAAAATTGTAGAAATTGTAAAAATTGAAAAAATTGAAAAAATTGTAAAGATTGAAAAATAAGTAATGAACTATTTCATACACTGAAAAGTGGATATTAAAAAAATTGAAAAAAATATTATTTCATATACTGAAGAGAAGTAACGAGAATTAAATAAAAATATAAGAAAAAAAAGAAGTGTATTTTTATATATCATAGAAAATCACAAAAAATATGAAAAAAAATATTTATTCAAAAAATATTTATTTATAAAATATTTCTTATTAAAAATATTCATTTATAAAATATTTATTTATAAAAAATTAATTTATAAAATATTTATTTATGAAATATTAATTTATAAAATATTAATTTATAAATTATTTATTTATAGAATATTAATTTATAAAATATTTATTTATAAAAAATATTCATTTAAAAAATATTTATTAAAAAATGAGCAACATAAATGACTTCTCAAAAATATACGGAAAACAAACAACTATGAATTTTGATCTAAAGAAAATCGCAAATCAATTGGGAATAAAGAATTTTCACATATTGATGCGGGATGAATCACTATTGATAAAAGATAAGCCATCTATAAATTTCATAACAAATCTTTACACATCAGATCAAAAAGGAGTACATTGGTCTGCGGAACAAAGAAATATAAATGGAGATAATTACTATTTTGACTCTTATGGATTGCCTCCAACAAATGAAGTCAAAGAATTACTTGGAAATGGAATTTATAATACATTTCAAATTCAAAAACCAGGAAATACTTATTGTGGTCAATTATGTCTTTATGTTTTATTTAAATTGCAAAAAGGAGTACCATTTCTTGATATTATGTTAGAATTGAATAATAATAATGATAATTAAAAATCACTTCATTGTAATTCATTTTGATAAAATCGGCCTCTGATATCTTCATCATCTAAATCTTTGATTTCGTAAGTAATCGGAAAAGTTTGATTTATTTTACAAACTTCAAATATTTCTTTAGTCCAATAACCAAAAAAGCCTTTTTCAAATTTATTCTTATACTTTAATCGGTTAGTACTTAGGTTTAGGGTTAGCGAACGGGCTAGTTTCCAGGGATGTGGGCTTCGGATCTGGATGGTAGGTGAATAGAGGATCAAGAAAAGTATATGTTTGCCTAGTGTTTGGTGTTGGATCGTGTCTGTAGAGAGAGTTAAAAGTTTCACAATGGTGACTTCTATTTTTCCATGCGCATAGGCCTGCATGTCATAGTGATGGTAGTTGGCATGTGTCAGGTAAGGTTTCATAAGTTTGCATAAGAGCAAGCTGATATTATATGCATGCATTGTTAGGAATGTTTGACAACAGATTAGGACAGTATAAATATGCTGCGAGGGAGGTATTGCTATAGGCCATAATTGCAGTTGAACATAAATTTTTGCAATGAGTTGTATTGTAGGTGATGGATAAGCGCTAGGGCTTCATGACAGGAAGACATTGAGGAGGTCTAAAGGTGTCCTTAAAAACTGTGACAGTCACGGAACTACCTTATACAAATTACATGTACATGCAATTGTTGTATCCAGGCCTACCCTCATGAACGTGTATAAGAGGAACGTGTTCAGTATGGTGGGAATTAGTGTAACTCGTTGTGCAGAACGAGTTTCAGCATGATGTGGCATTCTTGGTGGTGAATTGTAGTAGTAACCCCATGGCAGGCGCAAGGACAAAATGCGAAACGATGAGTCATCATGCTGATTCAGCCCCCCCTCTGGAAGGCAGGAAGGAAGGAGGAGTGATGAGGCAAGGGGTGGAGCGGCAGAGTTGGAAAAAGGGTGTTGGATGTTTTGGGATGAGAAAAGTCGTTTTCCTGGCAAAAGGAGGGTTCGGATGGGAAAACGGAGGCCAGATTCGGACTCAACGTGAAATGTTGGGTTAGGAAGGATGTTTCCAGTGACATCGGAGAGAAAAAATTTTAAGGACGTCCCCCGCCCCCCTCGGCACGAGACTTCCAACTTTGGTTCCAGAGATCGTAGAAAGTCGTGTGATGGCTCATTTGGAAGCTGAGAATGAGAAAAATGCAGTGGAAAGCTCAGTTTGGTCTAATTTTCTGGGGTTGAGGGAGGAAAATGGCAGGAAAACGTCAGAGTTGGAAAAGGCGGATGTTGAATGTTTTGGGATGAGAAAGTCGTTTTTCGAGCAGAAAGAGTGCTCGGATGGGAAAATGGAGTGCAAGTTCGGACGTTTTGGTAAATTTTGGGTATAGGAACTTCTTCCCAACTCCATCGAAGAGAAAAAGTTCTGACAACCCCCCCTCCTGCCAAACTTCCAACTTTGGTTCCAGAGATCGTAGAAAGTCGTGTGATGGCTCATTTGAAAGCTGAGAATGAGAAAAATGCAGTGGAAAGCTCAGTTTGGTCTAATTTTCTGGGGTTGAGGGAGGAAAATGGCAGGAAAACGTCAGAGTTGGAAAAGACGGGTGTTGGATGTTTTGGGATGAGAAAGTCCATTTTTCGAGCAGAAGGAGTGCTCGGATGGGAAAACGGAGTGCAAGTTCGGACGTTTTGGTCAATTTTGGGTATAGGAACTTCTTCCCAACTCCATCGAAGAGGAAAAGTTCTGTCACCCCCCGAGGCTAACTTTGCTTCTAGTTGATGGATTTTGTCTTATAGATATTCATTTGAAGGAGGAGAAAAAACTGCCAAATGACATTTTTTGTCGCGAGTCAATCGGATCAGTGTCAGAGCCACTCAGTATGGAAAAAAAATTGAAAAATTTTCAAAGTTCCGAATTACGACCTGGTGACCCTTACCAAAACATTTTTCATCAAATTTTACCGACACCACCCCCCCCCCCGGGGGGTATGAGTGAAAAGTGATGAAAAAAGTTTTGGGATAGGTTTCAGGTTGATATTCGGAAGTTTGGAATTTTTCAAAATTTTCACCACACTGGAGCTCCCACACTTAGGAATTTTTCACTTGTGGTATGTTACATGGCCATGTGCTGAGTCACCCACTTCCCATAGTCACATGAGAATGGTTCAGGTGTCATCTGATAGAGAATTGTGAGACGAATGGATTGCAAGTAACCGCGTGTCGCTACGATGAATACTTTCGGAGATAGAGCCATTTTAAGCTTTCGTCTGAGCATATATAAACCCCCGCAACGTACGTGTAAGTCTGATCACTTCATCGAAAGACGAGGTAAGCGACGGTCGTCGCTCTGAGCTCCCGATATCGGGATTTCACATGACTCTATCTTTTGAAGTAGACAACCTATCTTCTCACTTCAAAGTTCGTGTGATAGAGTTTGATAGTGTCTTCACTACTGATACAAATTTTTAAAAGTAGTATGAGTAGTAAAATGCGGAATTTTTTAAAAATTCTTAATTTTCAGTTTTTTCAAAGTTAAAACATGTAGTCTAAGGTTTTCAAGTATGCTCAGTTCAAATCTGCTATCAGATTTGAAATTTGACTAAGTCTAAGGCAGCTTTGTGGGGCTAGATCCCAGCTACTGATCACTACCTTTGACTCGGCGTTGGTGTTACCACTTCGGGGCAGTGACAATGATGTCTTAAGCTGTAAATAGCGGGTATCGGGGAAGATCTTTCACTTCCCTAGTGATCGGTACAAGGCCTTCGGGCTGTTGACGGGATCGAGTGTCACTCACTATACTCAAATCTATAATTCGTCACTAAGTGTAATGCTTTTGGAATATGACTGTACTACATGATTCCAAACTTATACAAATTTCATTATCTTACAGTTAGCCATGGCAAACGACAAGAACCGCAAGTTTCATGTGAAAATGTGTGTATGTGGGCGAATCAATCGCAGTGCGGACGCCAAGACCCATGTCAAGAAGGCGGGCACCGACCACATGATTATCCTGAGTAGGGTTGCGTGTGTGAAGTGTAGGGTGTTGAAGGGAGATGAGGATGAGGTGAAGTTTTACCGAGCGCATGCTGATTGTACTGGAGGTTTTTGAATGACCATCGATTCACCAAGTTGATTGTTGAAGAGAGGGAGCGAATGTTGAAGATAGAGCGAGACGCCAAGGTGGAGAATGATGAGGTGGAGAAAGCTGTTGCTGCGTTGGAGGCTGAGATTCAGCGGAAGAGAGTGTTTGAGAGTGATGATGAGGATGATGTGGATTTAGATAGGGAGCGTGTGAGGAAGCGTGTGAGGAAGTTGAGCTCTTCTTCCTCGGAGGTGTCCGACATCGTTGCTGAGGACCCCCCGCAGAGCTCATCTTCCCCAAAAGTGAAGGGTGGTGGGATATGCGTGCAGTCGGCGAGGTGGATGAAGGATATGGAAACGAAGCATGTGTCGCAGCAGGCGGCACATGCTTTGTTGGTGAATAAATATGAAAGTTTGAAGAAGGTGAAAGACGAAGTGGTGAATGAGTTGGATGAGTTGAAAAAGAAGGATGTGAAGTGTAAGGAGGTAGCGGATGAGAATATCCGAATGAGGCGTGATGTGACAGATTTGAAGAAGAAGACGCGAGAGTTGGAAGAGAAGAATGATGACTGTGAGAAGAGGGCGAGTGCTGCAGAGAGAAGAATGAGAGATGCAGAAGCGAAGTTTGAGGAGATGATGAAGGAGATGACTGTGTTGAGAGCGAGGAATGTTGAGTTGGAGAGGAATGTGGCTAGGCGGGGTGATGAGAGACAGGCGTTTGAGAAGTTGGAGCGCATGAGGGATAAGTGGAATCGTTTGAATGAGGATAGGTTGTTTGAGTTTCACATCCCTATTCGGGATAATCATCTGGACGGTCAGGTTATTGTCAATAAAAACCTAGATGACTCCATCATATGTTATAACGGACACCCCCAGAAGAAATGCCTACACGCCACACTCCGAATGCGTGGGCACTTGACCGCCTTCTCAGTTAGGAAGCGCGCGAAACTGCCTAAGGATGCCTAACTCGGCAAGTGAAAAGCAAATGAGATAGTATATCCTATTCTAACACATATCATTTTCATTGCAGATCTTTCCCCCTGCCTTCAGTCCCGAGAATGAACCAACGGCTCTGATAAGGGCCACCATGGGGCAAGACATGATAGAACCTCCTCGCGGTTTGCCCTGGGCAGTCTTCAGACTGGCGAATACTATCATTAAGTTGAATCTGCTATCAGTCAACTTGAGCGTTACAAATGAAGTTCGGTGTAATACTTCCTTTCGACGGGCGTTCCTGTTCAGGACGGCGGTGAAACCCACCGCATGGGACATTCGGCAATGGTCAATCTTGTTAAACCTCTCTGCGTCATGTTTGCAAGTGGTTGCCTCTGTCTCAACGTAGTATGCATTCGCGCCAGGGTGACATTTAGCCATCTGTCGAAGGTTACCTTATAAACTCTCCATTGCATACGTTATGAGAATGAACCACGAGTTCTACTTGTCTCTATCAATGAGACGAATTGATGAATGGAATGAAATGGGAGGACATCCTTGCACCACATGCAACACATCAGACTTCTCTCTTCAGTAGTGAACAAGCTCTTGTCAGTGTCGTCAGAAACTTTATCATGTTGTACAAAAGTTTTACTGCAACACAGGTTGATGTATAGTTAGAAAAGTTTGATCATGGCGTTTTATGAAACATAAATGTCATAAAATGCAAGCGCTAGTGTAGTCAACTAGTTTTAATGCGACACACGTTTGTGAAAGTAAAGTTTGATCATTGAAGTTTTATGACTGAGCGAACTCATCACAGCACTAGAAAGTTTTATCGAAAAGGTTTTACTGCACAGTGTAGATTGTCTTGTAACTTACTTTCAGTGTTAGAAAGTTTTATTGGAGACAGTTGCCAAATGTTCCCTTATTAGAAATTCAAACTTCATGACTGTCAGATTAGCTTCATCAGGTTTACTAAAAGCAGTTTTCTACTGCAGTGAGACTGAGAGTTTAGAATGTTATATGAAAACAGTGTTCACAACAGCATTAGAAAGTTTAGCACAACACAAGTGTCATGAAAAAAAATACTTTATTTGGTCTTTGATTTAACATCATTGAAACCCACTTTACTAATAGCAATGACAATATGGCTTATTTTATTCAGAAGCAAATGATCACCGTAACCATGAAAGTTGTCCATCCGAGAAATAATCTTCCGCAGATGTCATGTATAAAACTCAGAAGCATCAGTAACATATTCTTGTCCATAGGAACGAAATTGAAAGTCAACACTTTCCACTTCTTCACCATGTGGAAAATGAATGTAATTGACATTTGCAATTAAGTGAGCCTTGATGAGACTGTCTTTGAAATAAGATATCAACTCCGTAAATATTTTTCGTGTATAGTCTAAACATGCTTCCAATTCTGTCTCCTCCCTTTGAAACTCAAGGATGTAATCTTGTATTAAGCCTCCGAAGCACTCTTGATGAAAACGAATCGTGCAATCATCATGTTTCAATGCATTGACTTCAGGTGCCATGGTTGAGTATATTGCTAAACAACATTTTTGCCTAACACGATTTCAATAATGCGTTACAAACGTGCGTGCGCACATCGGGAACTCTAGCTCGTCTGTGATTGGACGAGAGGTCTCATCCATTCACCGCTTAGGAAAATCTTATAAAAGGCAGTGCACCAGCTCTGCTCTTCACATTTATCTTTCACAAGGTGAGTGTCGGTGAGCTCCTGCTATCAGGTTGTTTTCATGAAGTCTCTTGCTATCAAGAGATTCGCTTCTGCTCATAAAACATATCATCGCTGTAATACCTCCTTTGCTCGAGCGTTCCTTCGGGACGGCGGGTACTGCCATAGAGGGATTGCGTTGCACGGGTTGTTCGTCGTTTGTTAGACCGAAACCTCTGAGCCGTTGCTCATGTTGGGCGTTCGACTTCATGCTCAACGTGATGCTTTCTCTCGCCAGGTCAGAGTACTTCAGCCATTCGACAAAGGTTAGTCTTTATGATATGGAGTAGAGTGAAATGTAACTGATTAGATGTCACTTCAATGATTGTTCCCATGATAAACGTTGACTAGGCAAATGAAACGATTCTCATCTTTCCTTTTCAGTGATTGAAGTTTTACAATTAATCATCTGCAATCGTTCAAAAATGGAATTCAACAAAGTTGAAAATTATCGCATTGCTGTCGAGATGGAGAAGGCCACCATCGTATCAAGGTTGACTCTATTACTAACATCATTAGGGTAGACATCCTCATTAAAATCAAGAGCCCTTCCCTTATTTTGTTCATGTTTAAGCCGAATCCAAATTTTACCTCTGCTTATCTTTGCTGCCATTCTTTTTCAGTGCATGAATGTATTCGCAATGGGAAACCCGTCCCCAAGGAGCAATCGGGGAATCCTATGAGCGGCTTGGCAAGTGTAAGTATCCTCACCTATGAGAACTGAGAGTTGGAATGTCATGTTTTAGCACTTCTGTATCCGTACAGCTTACTCTCCATCATTATTATTTCCGCAACCTCTAATCTCTCTTTCCTCTCTACAGACTTGGCAAAGATGAAGAAGTGGGAGGAAGCCGCGAGGCAGAGATTCGAAGCCGAATTTCCGGCCCTACCTTCCCACCCATCTACCTCCACCCAAGGTTCTTTGGTGGTTCTTTGTTCTTTCTTCGCACACACTCTGTCACACTCATCCCACTGAGCTTTACACTGACAACAACGTCACTCTAAGGCTGAGCAAGTTTTCCCTTGAGAGGCTCGTTCGCGATTATGAGTTAGAAAGCTCTGAAGCTGTGCAAGACATTCATCCTTTCTTGGTGAATAATATAGGCTTAATTCATCAAATGTTGGCGAGTTTAGATAGATTTTTACTTAAGGGCATGTTCTATCTCACTGCTCGTTTCAATAAGGTAGACAGTAGCACGGGAGAAGTAGAGTACACTGTGACAATTAGGATAGCCTCCTGTGCTGCTGATCTCATAGGTGATGTAAACGAGTGGATAGAGAGACATGCGACCTATCTCGTCCGCAACTTAAATAAATTTAATGAAAGAGACAGCGGTCTGGTCTTTGATGGGATAGAGAAGGTAGACATAAAAATTAATCTTTTAGAAAATTTACAAGGGAGTGGTTGTTTCACCCTCCCTAAAGCACTGGCTGACAAAAAGGCTGTCGTCAATGTAGAGTGTCAGTCCCAGTGTTTCAAGTATGTCCTTCTTTTCCATTCTTCACTACAATGATATAAGGGTACATCGTGAACGAATCACTCACTATCGTGAATGGGAGGATGAGCTTCAGTTTGACGGGTTAGATGTCAACACATTAGATTTTAAAGGCATCGCCCAATTTGAAAAATTGAATAACATTAAGATCGTCGTCCATCTCTGGGAAAAAGGTCTGAGGGGCGTTAGGTATAATAATCGCCAAAGTAACTTCGACCGGGTTGTCAATCTCCTCCTAGTCTATAGCGACAACCACCCAGAATGGCATTATTGTGGCATTCCTAAAATTTCAAAGTTATACCATCATCAAGCAACCTATAGGAACAATTTCTACTACTGTGATCGCTGCACACGGCGCTTTAGGTCAAAACCATTTTTTGAAGAGCATTATGAGTGGTGCTCTCGGGGCAAACTTCAAATGGAAGTCATGCCCAAAGATAAATTCTATAGGTATGAGGAAACCGGCAATGAGCTCAGTCCCATATGTACCATCTATGCGGACATTGAATGTTTTATTGAACAAGAAGACCTAAGTCATGAGCCAGCAGCCGTCGCCTTACCACATAAGCATTTTATTTTGGTTCCTATAATATGGATGCCAGACTTCATAACAGGCGATGGCTTCTGGCTCATGACTTAGGTCAAGGGAAAACTTGCTCAGCCTTAGAGTGACGTTGTTGTCAGTGTAAAGCTCAGTGGGATGAGTGTGACAGAGTGTGTGCGAAGAAAGAACAAACTCTGTAGGAAAGGTCTTCTGACACGAAGAGCAGGAAAAGCCGACGTGCGATGAAGGATGCTTCCTACCTGTTGTTGTCGGTGGTTGCCTCACACTGCCACAGGAACCGCCTTCGATGTGGACTCGCAAGTTGATGTTGTTGTATAACGTGCGTCCACAACCTTCACACTTGGGCCGTTGAGGGATCGGTCGGCGCTTTCCTCCCCTGCAGGCATGGCCAGCGGTGTGACGTCTGACATTGTAGGCTGAGGCGAAGACCCTGTCACACCGCTGGCATCGAAAGTCCTTCTCTTCGACTTCCATCTCCCTCTCCTCTCCGACTATCTCCAGCTCCTCCTGCTCCAACAGTCTCTCCACCGACTTGACGGAGAGGAGAGGGAGTTCGACCGCTGCAGGTGGTGGTGGCGAAGCTGGGTTCATGATGGGACGGGAGGGAACGTCGCCGTCCAGGAGGTAGGCCGCCAAATCTGTTGAGAAAAAGAGAAAAGAGATTAGTAACATGATCATCATTTCAAGTTTGAAGTCTTATCCCCTTTTCCCAATCACGACTGCTTACCATCTAAGCACTGCAACTCTGGCAGCAAGGATGAACGCGGAAAAGGTGGGAGAGGGACGCGAGCCGAGAGTGGAAGGGTCCTGGGCTTCGGTGTCGGAGGGACGTGGTGACGAGGAGCAGGGACTGGCACAGGGACTGGTGCAGGGGCTGGCGCAGGGATCGGAGCAGGCGGTGGAGGTGGGGCGATGACGATGCCCGAGAGAGGGGTCGCACCTTGGGTGGGAAGGTAGGGCCGGAAATTCGGCTTCGAATCTCTGCCTCGCGGCTTCCTCCCACTTCTTCATCTTTGCCAAGTCTGTAGAGAGGAAAGAGAGATTAGAGGTTGCGGAAATAATAATGATGGAGAGTAAGCTGTACGGATACAGAAGTGCTAAAACATGACATTCCAACTCTCAGTTCTCATAGGTGAGGATACTTACACTTGCCAAGCCGCTCATAAGATTCCCCGATTGCTCCTTGGGGACGGGTTTCCCATTGCGAATACATTCATGCACTGAAAAAGAATGGCAGCAAAGATAAGCAGAGGTAAAATTTGGATTCGGCTTAAACATGAACAAAATAAGGGAAGGGCTCTTGATTTTAATGAGGATGTCTACCCTAATGATGTTAGTAATAGAGTCAACCTTGATACGATGGTGGCCTTCTCCATCTCGACAGCAATGCGATAATTTTCAACTTTGTTGAATTCCATTTTTGAACGATTGCAGATGATTAATTGTAAAACTTCAATCACTGAAAAGGAAAGATGAGAATCGTTTCATTTGCCTAGTCAACGTTTATCATGGGAACAATCATTGAAGTGACATCTAATCAGTTACATTTCACTCTACTCCATATCATAAAGACTAACCTTTGTCGAATGGCTGAAGTACTCTGACCTGGCGAGAGAAAGCATCACGTTGAGCATGAAGTCGAACGCCCAACATGAGCAACGGCTCAGAGGTTTCGGTCTAACAAACGACGAACAACCCGTGCAACGCAATCCCTCTATGGCAGTACCCGCCGTCCCGAAGGAACGCTCGAGCAAAGGAGGTATTACAGCGATGATATGTTTTATGAGCAGAAGCGAATCTCTTGATAGCAAGAGACTTCATGAAAACAACCTGATAGCAGGAGCTCACCGACACTCACCTTGTGAAAGATAAATGTGAAGAGCAGAGCTGGTGCACTGCCTTTTATAAGATTTTCCTAAGCGGTGAATGGATGAGACCTCTCGTCCAATCACAGACGAGCTAGAGTTCCCGATGTGCGCACGCACGTTTGTAACGCATTATTGAAATCGTGTTAGGCAAAAATGTTGTTTAGCAATATACTCAACCATGGCACCTGAAGTCAATGCATTGAAACATGATGATTGCACGATTCGTTTTCATCAAGAGTGCTTCGGAGGCTTAATACAAGATTACATCCTTGAGTTTCAAAGGGAGGAGACAGAATTGGAAGCATGTTTAGACTATACACGAAAAATATTTACGGAGTTGATATCTTATTTCAAAGACAGTCTCATCAAGGCTCACTTAATTGCAAATGTCAATTACATTCATTTTCCACATGGTGAAGAAGTGGAAAGTGTTGACTTTCAATTTCGTTCCTATGGACAAGAATATGTTACTGATGCTTCTGAGTTTTATACATGACATCTGCGGAAGATTATTTCTCGGATGGACAACTTTCATGGTTACGGTGATCATTTGCTTCTGAATAAAATAAGCCATATTGTCATTGCTATTAGTAAAGTGGGTTTCAATGATGTTAAATCAAAGACCAAATAAAGTATTTTTTTTCATGACACTTGTGTTGTGCTAAACTTTCTAATGCTGTTGTGAACACTGTTTTCATATAACATTCTAAACTCTCAGTCTCACTGCAGTAGAAAACTGCTTTTAGTAAACCTGATGAAGCTAATCTGACAGTCATGAAGTTTGAATTTCTAATAAGGGAACATTTGGCAACTGTCTCCAATAAAACTTTCTAACACTGAAAGTAAGTTACAAGACAATCTACACTGTGCAGTAAAACCTTTTCGATAAAACTTTCTAGTGCTGTGATGAGTTCGCTCAGTCATAAAACTTCAATGATCAAACTTTACTTTCACAAACGTGTGTCGCATTAAAACTAGTTGACTACACTAGCGCTTGCATTTTATGACATTTATGTTTCATAAAACGCCATGATCAAACTTTTCTAACTATACATCAACCTGTGTTGCAGTAAAACTTTTGTACAACATGATAAAGTTTCTGACGACACTGACAAGAGCTTGTTCACTACTGAAGAGAGAAGTCTGATGTGTTGCATGTGGTGCAAGGATGTCCTCCCATTTCATTCCATTCATCAATTCGTCTCATTGATAGAGACAAGTAGAACTCGTGGTTCATTCTCATAACGTATGCAATGGAGAGTTTATAAGGTAACCTTCGACAGATGGCTAAATGTCACCCTGGCGCGAATGCATACTACGTTGAGACAGAGGCAACCACTTGCAAACATGACGCAGAGAGGTTTAACAAGATTGACCATTGCCGAATGTCCCATGCGGTGGGTTTCACCGCCGTCCTGAACAGGAACGCCCGTCGAAAGGAAGTATTACACCGAACTTCATTTGTAACGCTCAAGTTGACTGATAGCAGATTCAACTTAATGATAGTATTCGCCAGTCTGAAGACTGCCCAGGGCAAACCGCGAGGAGGTTCTATCATGTCTTGCCCCATGGTGGCCCTTATCAGAGCCGTTGGTTCATTCTCGGGACTGAAGGCAGGGGGAAAGATCTGCAATGAAAATGATATGTGTTAGAATAGGATATACTATCTCATTTGCTTTTCACTTGCCGAGTTAGGCATCCTTAGGCAGTTTCGCGCGCTTCCTAACTGAGAAGGCGGTCAAGTGCCCACGCATTCGGAGTGTGGCGTGTAGGCATTTCTTCTGGGGGTGTCCGTTATAACATATGATGGAGTCATCTAGGTTTTTATTGACAATAACCTGACCGTCCAGATGATTATCCCGAATAGGGATGTGAAACTCAAACAACCTATCCTCATTCAAACGATTCCACTTATCCCTCATGCGCTCCAACTTCTCAAACGCCTGTCTCTCATCACCCCGCCTAGCCACATTCCTCTCCAACTCAACATTCCTCGCTCTCAACACAGTCATCTCCTTCATCATCTCCTCAAACTTCGCTTCTGCATCTCTCATTCTTCTCTCTGCAGCACTCGCCCTCTTCTCACAGTCATCATTCTTCTCTTCCAACTCTCGCGTCTTCTTCTTCAAATCTGTCACATCACGCCTCATTCGGATATTCTCATCCGCTACCTCCTTACACTTCACATCCTTCTTTTTCAACTCATCCAACTCATTCACCACTTCGTCTTTCACCTTCTTCAAACTTTCATATTTATTCACCAACAAAGCATGTGCCGCCTGCTGCGACACATGCTTCGTTTCCATATCCTTCATCCACCTCGCCGACTGCACGCATATCCCACCACCCTTCACTTTTGGGGAAGATGAGCTCTGCGGGGGGTCCTCAGCAACGATGTCGGACACCTCCGAGGAAGAAGAGCTCAACTTCCTCACACGCTTCCTCACACGCTCCCTATCTAAATCCACATCATCCTCATCATCACTCTCAAACACTCTCTTCCGCTGAATCTCAGCCTCCAACGCAGCAACAGCTTTCTCCACCTCATCATTCTCCACCTTGGCGTCTCGCTCTATCTTCAACATTCGCTCCCTCTCTTCAACAATCAACTTGGTGAATCGATGGTCATTCAAAAACCTCCAGTACAATCAGCATGCGCTCGGTAAAACTTCACCTCATCCTCATCTCCCTTCAACACCCTACACTTCACACACGCAACCCTACTCAGGATAATCATGTGGTCGGTGCCCGCCTTCTTGACATGGGTCTTGGCGTCCGCACTGCGATTGATTCGCCCACATACACACATTTTCACATGAAACTTGCGGTTCTTGTCGTTTGCCATGGCTAACTGTAAGATAATGAAATTTGTATAAGTTTGGAATCATGTAGTACAGTCATATTCCAAAAGCATTACACTTAGTGACGAATTATAGATTTGAGTATAGTGAGTGACACTCGATCCCGTCAACAGCCCGAAGGCCTTGTACCGATCACTAGGGAAGTGAAAGATCTTCCCCGATACCCGCTATTTACAGCTTAAGACATCATTGTCACTGCCCCGAAGTGGTAACACCAACGCCGAGTCAAAGGTAGTGATCAGTAGCTGGGATCTAACCCCTCAAAGCTGCCTTAGACTTAGTCAAATTTCAAATCTGATAGCAGATTTGAACTGAGCATACTTGAAAACCTTAGACTACATGTTTTAACTTTGAAAAAACTGAAAATTAAGAATTTTTAAAAAATTCCGCATTTTACTACTCATACTACTTTTAAAAATTTGTATCAGTAGTGAAGACACTATGAAACTCTATCACACGAACTTTGAAGTGAGAAGATAGGTTGCCTACTTCAAAAGATAGAGTCATGTGAAATCCCGATATCGGGAGCTCAGAGCGACGACCGTCGCTTACCTCGTCTTTCGATGAAGTGATCAGACTTACACGTACGTTGCGGGGGTTTATATATGCTCAGACGAAAGCTTAAAATGGCTCTATCTCCGAAAGTATTCATCGTAGCGACACGCGGTTACTTGCAATCCATTCGTCTCACAATTCTCTATCAGATGACACCTGAACCATTCTCATGTGACTATGGGAAGTGGGTGACTCAGCACATGGCCATGTAACATACCACAAGTGAAAAATTCCTAAGTGTGGGAGCTCCAGTGTGGTGAAACTTTTGAAAAATTCCAAACTTCCGAATATCAACCTGAAACCTATCCCAAAACTTTTTTCATCACTTTTCACTCATACCCCCCGGGGGGGTGGTGTCGGTAAAATTTGATGTAAAATGTTTTGGTAAGGGTCCCAGGTCGTAATTCGGAACTTTCAAAATTTTCAATTTTTTTTCCATACTAAGTGGCTCTGACACTTAGGATTTTTTCGCAAATTCCTAAAATCTTGCAACAGCTCTAACTTTTGAACGGCTGATCCGATTGACCCGCGACAAAAAATGTCATGTGGCAGTTTCTCCTCCTCCTTCAAATGAATATCTATAAGACAAAATCCATCCACAAGAAGCAAAGTTAGCCTGGGGGGGGGTGACAGAACTTTTTCTCTTCGATGGAGTTGGGAAGAGGTTTCTAGACCCAAAATTGACCAAAACGTCCGAATTTCCACTCCGTTTTCCCATCCGAGCACTCCTTCTGCTCGAAAAATGGACTTTCTCATCCCAAAATATCCAACACCCGTCTTTTCCAACTCTGACGTTTTCCTGCCATTTTCCTCCCTCAACCCCAGAAAATTAGACCAAACTGAGCTTTCCACTTCATTTTTCTCATTCTCAGCTTCCAAATGAGCCATCACACGACTTTCTACGATCTCTGGAACCAAAGTTGGAAGATCGCTGCCGAGGGGGGCGGGGGACGTCCTCAAAATTTTTTCTCTCCGATGTCGCTGGAAACATCCTTCCTAACCCAACATTTAACGTAGAGTCCGAATCTGGCCTCCGTTTTCCCATCCGAACCCTCCTTTTGCCCGAAAAACGACTTTTCTCATCCCAAAACATCCAACACCCCCCTTTTTCCAACTCTGCCGCTCCACCCCTTGCCTCATCACTCCTCCTTCCTTCCTTCCAGAGGTGGGGGGTAGGGACCCGCTTTCTCCTCTCGGACCCATCCTTCCATCACATCCTTGACCAACTCCTTCCTGCCTTCCAGAGGGGGGAGGGCTGAATCAGCATGATGACTCATCGTTTCGCATTTTGTCCTTGCGCCTGCCAGGGGGTAACTACTAATTGTGATATTCCTGTGCATGATAGTGGTATGTAGACTTGGACAGTGTCACGACTTTTGTTGACATATGTTTTGGTAAAGTTGGACGAATTGTATCTTTCATGTGAAAATCAGTCTGTTATTGAAACTTGTCAGTGTTGTGAATTTCTATATGACTAAAATGTGAAGTTAACCCTTTAGGGCTTACTGGGACATGAGTGGCCAAAATTTTATGCTAATTTAGTGATTGCTTTTGACTTCAACCTGCTTCGTATATGATGAAATATTGCACAGAAATGTGACACTATACTAACATCTTCAAGATTTTGTAGATTTGAAGAATCAAGCTGTAATCGTTTTCATTGGGATTAGCCTTAATATTTAATATATGTTGTATTTATTATTACAAACATTTCATTGTCTATTTGAGGGAACTATTTTGATAGTTTAGAGAATCGGCTGAATAGAACCGAATTTTAGAAACGTCTACATGGCTATCATAAACTTTCAGTACAACTCAAAACACAAAATTACAAGAAAAATTGCAATTACATGTTGTGGGACACTGGTGTCCCAGCAAACCTTAAAGGATGCAAAATTATTCCGAGGAAAAGGTATCTGAATTACTGTCAGCAGTGTCAGGGCGATGATTTCACTAAAGTATTGCGATAATCAGATCTCTCTTTTTGAATATAAGAGTAGCATCCACTTTTGGAGGGCATAAATGCACTAACTCCCAGGTTGCGATGTATGTATGCGCGATAAAAGTGAATATTATTGCTATTATAACCATTAGGCCAGCCTAATTATGTCAATATCAATAATTAATTACTGATTCTGTGATTATGCTGATAACTGAATTGCGATAATAATAATAATTTGTATTTGGCAAATTTACATAAGATACACAACATTCTTTTTTTGATCTGTTTATGGGTGACAAATACAATGGCCCTTTAAGGGCAGGCATGGATGGAACGAAAAAGTTACCATACATCATTTCGGCGGAAATATGTATCAATACTTCGTTTAAAAGAAGTAATGCTTGGAACTTCAATCTCCTCATCTGTTAATTGATTCCAGTGTGAAACAACGTCGTTGGAAAAGAAATGGAAATACACTTTTGTACGGCACAGCTTTGGGTGAATCTTATAATTGTTACCTCGGGTACATCTGCTCGGCGAATAAGAAAAAAGTTGTTCGAAAGAGACATTAACCATGTTGTTCAATATTTTATATAAAAATATGAGCTTGTAGCGAATACGGCGGGATCTAAGAGAATACAATTGGAGTCGATGTAGGCGATCACGATAGGTAAGATTTCTTAAGTCAACGAAGAAACGCGAAAACCGCCTTTGAACTTTTTCGATTTCCTCAGATAAGTATTTTTGATGAGGGGACCATAATATCGATGAAAATTCCAAGATAGACCTCACATAACTTTTATACAGTAAAATTGAAGTATCACGATCTTTCAGTAAGAATACACGTTTGATCATACCAAGTGTACGATTAGCTTTGGTTATAATTTCACCAATGTGGTAATTCCAACTGAAAGGAGAATGCAAGGTGAGTCCAAGATCACGAATCACGGAAGTATCAATAATAGGATTATCGTGTAAATAGTAGAGATGGGAAGCACTTTCACCAAAAGAAATAGATTTACACTTGCTGCTGTTCAATGGAAGTCTATTCCGGAGCGACCATTCAAAAACACGATTAACGTCATCTTGTAAAGATGTCCAATGTTGTGTCAAAGTATCACGATGACGATCGTAAGTCACATATAATTTGACATCGTCTGCATATTTAATCATTTCTGAGCTCAAGATAACTTCATCAAGATCATTGACAAACAAGACAAACAAGATGGGACCCAACACAGATCCTTGTATAATACCACTACGAATATCTTTGTATGATGAAAGGGAGCTACGAACCCGAACTTGCTGTTTGCGGTCTTTTAGGAAGTCTGAAATCCACCTGACAATACTATCATTCAGACAATAATGCTTGAGTTTTCGAAGTAACAATGTATGAGGAACTTTCTCAAACGCCTTCGAAAAGTCCAAGGAAATGACATCAACACCTTTTGAGAGGTCAAGATTCTTGAGAAGATAATTATAGAATAACACTCCAGCTGTCTCGACAGAAGCACCTGGTAGAAAACCATGTTGAGAAAAATTAATCATATTCTGCTTTGTAAGGAAGTTGACAATATCTGTTGAAATTATCCTCTCCATTATTCGACTTACACAAGATGTAACGCCAATCGGTCTATAATTATCGAAATTTTCTTTTGAACCACTCTTATGGACAGGTGTAATGATGACTTTCTTCCAAGAGTCAGGAATGCGTCCCTGTGACATTGAAAGTCGAAAAAAATCACAAAGTTTGGAGGCAAGGAAGATTCCACCATTCTTTACATGCAAATATGATAATCCGTCAGAATCCAAAGTTGATGAAGACGGTAGTTTGGCAATAACTGCAACAATTTCAGAAAGATCAAATTCAATATCATCCATGGATAAATTCCCTGCTGAATTCAGCGTACTATCACTAAAATACTGATCAAGCTGTTGAGGATCTGCCGAGAAGTTTGAGCAAAACCCACTGTTGAATATTTCTGCTATCTCATTGGAATCACTCGTAATATTTCCATTATGCAACTTCATGCTAGACAACGGGCTCCTGACTTTCAATTTGCTGTTCACTACACTCCAGAAAATTTTGGGTTTATTCTTCATAGCAGAAATAATTTGTTTTTCGTGCGCAAGTTGTGCGTCAGTGATAGAGTTCTGAAGGATATTGTGCGATCGCTGTAACAATAGAAGGTTACTAAAAGACGGGTTAGTCTTCCAAGCACTATGAAAGCGTCGACAATATCGAAGAGCAGTTCTCACTTTACTTGAGTTGGTAGGTTGCCAAGATTTGCGGTGACCTTCTGGTATAGAGATAGCACTTGCAGCATGAATATTCGATAAGTATTGAGACCAAACTGTATTAACGTCAACGTTTGAAGAATAGTTCCATGTAGCCTGGGTCAGATGTTTCCGATATTTTGACCAGTTTGCTTTTTGGAAGATCGGATATGTATTCTCATTAGATGCCTGTCTGGAAACGTAGGTTTCCGCTTTAAATGTTATAATTGTATGATCAGATGTGTGAAAACATTCATGCACTACTACATCAACAATGGGGGTTGACACATGGGAGAAAATCAAATCAAGTATAGACGAAGATGCTGGTCGAGTTGGAGAGGAAACGTGTTGGACCATAAAATTGTTCATCGCCCAATCGAATAATGGATCAGAGGAAGATGTTATGTTTAAATGTAACCAATTAACTTTTGGACAATTGAAATCGCCACAAATTATAATGGAGCCATCATTGTTACTGATATCGTTAAGATAATCAAGTAAAGTAGAGCCTCTCAGCTCATGCTGAGGAGGTCGATAGACACAGCAAATGATAACATCGCTTGAGCAGTTTTCGGATATAATCTTTATAGAGATGACCTCACACATTTCGTCACAGAACGCCGACAACTTGCATGATGTCAATGAGGATTTTGCATACACAATTACTCCACCACCGGAACTCAATTGGCGATCACATCGGAATAATTTGTAGCTATGTAGTGAGAGAAAGGAATCAGGAGTCTTCTCATTAGCCCAAGACTCGGTTATACATATGATGTCGGGTCGGTATTCCATGGCGTATGCTTTCAAAACACTCATTTTACCGATAAGCGAGCGTGCATTTGTCATCCAAAACCTCAAATTTGAGCTCGGGTTATCCAAATTATTCTTATCGGCACTCCGTTGATTTGTAGATGAATATAGCGACGAAGGGTAGGATTTAGAGTTGCATTTTTCAATGTTAGCGTAAGTAGGAGAAAGGAGACAAAAGGAGTTTGGGTAATTAGAAACAACGAAATGCAAGTAGGAGCTGAAAATATCAGAATTAACCATTGTGTCATCAATATATCGTGCATCATCGATATATGCAAAATTACCACTGATTGATAGAAAAATCTGCAGCAATTTGATCCTGATAGGGTTAAGGCTGGTTCATACTTCCTCCGCATTGAGAACGGAGAGGGCTCCTGAAAACGCAGACACATCCGTTTTACGGAAACCTTACAAGTCTGCGTAAATTCTTGTAGGATGCGGAGACAATAAAATACGGAAGCGTCTCCGTTTTCGCACAAAATCTCCCGGAGACATGTCCGTATTTTGTTGAATTATCCCCGGAGACGTCTCCGTACAATAAGCGGAGGAAGTATAAACTGTAAGCTTTAGTCAGTACATTCTATCAGCTCATGAGGCTTATGCGTGCCGATAGCAATGGCATAGTTTAATGAATCATAGCTGTCGATATCATAGAAATTAACAATGCCATACTTTTATGGTCGATATCTTGCTGTCAGAAATTAATGACTTTCAATCTCAGAACAGGAGTCGCCAGCAAGTGTTCAATTGCTTGGAAAAACTGAATATAAACGTCAGACAATGTAAGCACGGATTTGGGAAAATAGATTCCATGAGTGACGCATCTGCCTGCCTACGCTGCGATCGATGCCAGTGTCGGGTCCAATCTGACGAAATAGCATGTACATAGTTTGTGCAATTTATTGTTAGACATCACTGATGAAAGGAAGTAGCCATCACGTTATAATGACAGAAAGACGTTTTTTGAGACCACGACGTGCAGCTGCAGAATCTGCATTAGCACTTCTGTATGCCGACAATTCCGACGACGAAGCTCCAAATGTAGATGAGGAAGACATCGATTTCATAACATCAGATTTTGATAATGGCTTAGGCGAAACGATCATACATTCATCAATGGAAATTCCTGAAGACATCTTGCCCTCCAATCGACCTGCCAGGGAAGTTGATAGAAGTGCAATTTGGGATCCAATGGCTCCAATTTTACCACCCTCTTTTCAAACTGATCATATTGATCATGGGAAAATTAATGACACCATTATGCAATTTGATGATGAGTATGAGATATTCTGCGAAGTGATAAAGCTCAATAAATTCATTGATGGAATATTGATTCCTCAATCAATACTATACGCCGAGCAAAACGGTGAAAATTTCATCATTGAAAATGATGAAATGAAGGCATTTTTAGGAATATGTTGCCTGATGGGAATTCATAAATTGCCTGAACTTCGAGATTACTGGCCATCGAGTGGTTACTTAGGTGTAGCTTCTATTTCAAACATAATGACAATTTCACGCTTTGAACAAATCCGAAGGAATCTTCACTTCTCAAACAATAACTAGGTAAGCCAGAGCAGGTCAAGAAAGGTTGACTCTTTATATAGTCATTTTAATCGATGCTTCATCGATGCTATGGGACCAACCAGAACTCAGAGTATAGACAAAAGGATGGTCAAATTCAAGGGGCACCATTCGGCCAAACAATACATAACAAGCCAATTAAATGGGGCTTTAAAGTATAGATTCGTGCCTGTGCAGAGACAGGCTATATCTATCAGAGTTCTCTGTATGTTGGAAAAGGTGCCCCATGTGATCAGTATCAGGAGATGGGGTTAGGAGAAGGTGTTGTTCTCAGTTTGTCAGAAAAAATAGCCCACATGAATTGCATTTTGGCATTTGATAATTTCTTCTCATCTCCACGATTGTTATTGAAGTTGCATGAAGCTGGAATGAGAGCTGTAGCAACCGTCAGATCTAACAAAAAGGGCCTGCCAAAATTTGAAACGGAATCACAAATGAAAGAGAGTGATGTAATGGGAACAGTATCCGAGTGCGGTAGATTATCTGTCGGTGAATGGAAAGACAAACGTTGTGTCCATGTAATTTCCATTTATCTGTCTCCTCATGCTATGACAGTCAAAAACCGTAGAATAAAAGGTTCAGCAACAAGACAGCCAGTGAAAGTACCTTTGATGGTAAACATGTATAACCGCTACATGGGCGGTGTTGATATCGCTGATCAGAAGAAATCATACTATGAAATTGACCACAGGAGTCGCTATAAATATTATTTGCGTCTCTTCTTTGATCAACTTGAGACAGGAATGTCAAATTCGTACATAATTTTCAAGAAAATGAAGCCCCAATCGAAAGTTACACACAAAGAATTTCATTTACATGTTATTGAAAAACTTATCGGGGGATATAGCAATAGGAAAAGGCCTGCTGGTATTCCAACGAAACGACGCAAGACATCATTTGGTGGCACAGAGAAACCTTCACATTTTCCGAAGAGTTTGAAAACACGTGGTAGATATTCTTTTTGTTCTCATAATAGGGACATCCGATCTTACTTCAAATGTGAAACATGCGACGCTTACTTGTGCATCAATCCTCAAAGAAACTGCTTCTTTGATTATCATTCATAAACTTTGTGGCGTTTTTACATAAATATGCAATGTTTTTGCAGAACTATGTTGTGTTTTTGCATCAATAAAGAAATTTGATAATTTTCTATGTGTCAGGTTTTATTTTTATCGATAGCAAATGGTAATAGGCTATTTCCTGTAATGTACATGTATTTTAGTATTATGGGTATTTCACTGAAATTGTTGACATGTAGAATATTGATCTACATAATACTGACCCATTTATATGAATGTATTGCACATGAATATGTATTTAAAATAGCACTTCCAAAGATTTGGCCATACTGGTGAACAAAGGTTTGTAATTGGTCCGGGACAAGTTTAGTAGTTATTGCCTTTCCATCAAGCATAATTCAGGTGTGAACGCCTTCTGGAGCATTAACTCTTCTGGGGAATTCCTTGACAGGATGTCGTGTTTGAATTGCCACTCCTTACAAGTATATGATTTCTCCACACTCTATACGAATCTTAATTTAGACCAGGTTATGGAGTCCTTGAAAGACTCATGTGAGTTAATTTTTAGCAGTTCCAAGAGCTTTATTTGCATTGGCTATTATAGAACCTTCTTCTCGAATAAAAAATACAGAGGGTATCACTGCTGGTCCAAAACCCAATTCCTTAATGCAATTAGTTTTATCCTGGATAACACTTTTGTCACTTTCGGGGGACTTGTCTTCAAGCAAATTCGGGGCATACCTATGGGTGGGAATTCCAGCTCGCTCTTAGCTGACCTGTTTTTGGCTTACAGGGAGTTTTATTTTGTGAGGGGGCTCCTAGCGAGTAAGAGATTTGGCTTAGCCAAACTTCTCTCTCGTACCACTAGGCATGTCGATGACATTTGTGTGTTTAACTTCAAACATTTTGATAAGATCCTTCCTGAAATCTACCCGGTAGATCTCTTGGCAAGCAGAAGCGGGGACAACAACAAATGTGTTAATTATTTGGATGTAAAAATCAGGATCGAAGATGATGGCCATTACATCACAGAGGTTTACCATAAGGTTGATGAGTTCAGCTTCCCAGTGGTGCTGTATACTTTCCCCGAGAGTAACATGCCTTTGAACACTGGCTTAAACATCTTTGCTGCCCAACTCATCAGATTCGCTAGGATTTCATCTGATGCTTCCGCCTTCATATCAAGAGCTAAGGGCATTTTTGATATCTTTAAAGGACGGGGTTATAAGAATAATTTGCTGGTTAATTCTTGCATTAAGTCCTTCTCCAAGAATAGGTTCCTCGTTTTTAAGTTTGGTTGTTTTTCGCCCCGCCAGATGCCATCCATCATTGGCATGTTGGGCTAAGATAACCTCTCCTAGTTTCAAGTGTGTCCTTTTGTCCTAATATATTAAAAAATTTATTTTCGGTTTGGTTCTGCTATGTTTCCTCAGGCTTGGAGAGACCTTCCATATCGTACATTCAATATGGTTGGCCTGGCCCCGCCATGTGGTATAGGTTGGAGGTTAGGGGCCGAAACCTTGCTTCATGCAGCCACATGGTTCCTCCCTGATGACTCCATACATAGCAAACTTAATTTTGGTTTTTTAGGTTTCTAATTTTCACCTTTGTTATTTTTAGTTAGCTTCTCGTCAGGTCCATGACGAACTGTTGTTACAGTTCTTATTTGATAAAAAATTTAAATCGTTTATAAGTATTAATTTATTTCCCTTACCGTCTTCAGTTGAGTAGACTTGCCTTTATACGTATTTCAGTACCTGCTCTATACTAGAGTAGGTTACTCTATGTTGTCAGTATTAATTCATTCATTCATGACTTTTAATTACCTAATTATTTACAAGATTCTCCACTAGGGTAATTGTTTAACTTTGGCGTCTTCCGTTTCCTGGATCCTTCGAATTTTTTTTGACCGTGTCGTGTCTTAATTTGATTAATGAGTACTGAGCTGATAGCATTGTGTGGACCGAGTCCCCATCTTTCAGTGTAAGTGCATAAGTTATTCACGTCACATGTATTCTTTTTTGTAATAGGTCTCATAGTTATTTTACTGGTAGGCATATTATCATTATTATTGCAATTTGCCATTTATTTATTGGTTTGATCTTATTATCAATCCTTCTCTTCGTTCACTCTTGCATTTTTTAGGATTCGACGTTAATTTTCTTCCATGTTATTCTAAGTATTAAGGTGATAAGGTATTACTGCCTTCAATATTGTATTAGCTGCTAGTTTTGATCCGGTTATAAGATTATGGAGTTTGGCCGAAATCCTAATCGCCAGGCATTGCTAGTGAAGGTGGGAGGGTCTGTTTAGATCCATTAACTGTTAACGCCCGCCTCAGCGAGGCAGCCCCTCGCCAATAGGTTACAGTCCGGCCTGTTGCCCTTGGGCTTTGAGAGCACATAGTCCTAGAATTTTGCCTTATTCGACAAGGGGTAACAAAACTTTGCTTGCGGCTTCTAGAATTAGATACCATTACCCTTACAGTATTAAGAAAAAGGCTTATGCAGCCGATAGCACGGGTTCCTTTTCTATTGACAGTTGTAATAGAAAAGGGTGCTTGTGTTGTGGGTCCATACATAAATCTTCCTTTTTCGTATCAAACACCACTAGAAAGGCTTTTCTCATAGATTTGAGTGGTTCTTTCGATTGCAAATCCAGCTTTGTAATCTATCTCATTTCTTGCAGCGAATGCGGGTTCCAATATGTTGGCAAAACCACCCAATCTTTAAATGCTAGGTTGAATGGTCACCGTCACCATGCATCCTCAAAACCCACTACTTTCCTTTATGAGCACTTTAGGCAAGATGGTCATAATTTTTGCAACATTAAATTGCAAATTATAGACCATGTAGATTCCAACTTCTCTGATAATTCTGACCTTAGGGATAGGGAGCTTCTGAAGAAGGAGGATTTTTGGATTAAAACACTATGTACAATCTTCCCACTTGGCTTGAACGATAGAATTCAAGGTTTTGGTTGTGTCTCCAAAGGTTCCTTACATAAGCAGTGCTTCTCTTCTCCGGTCCTTAGAAGACCTAGAGGGCATGGGATTCGCAGTAATAAGAGAAATGTCTTGACTAAATGCTTGGAGTCTCTCTACGATAAAATTAATAGCCTTTGTTTTTCCAACATGTTTTACGAATTTTACATCACTTTGAAGTCTCTTAGTCGTACCACACTTAAGCAACTTCTTGCTTTTACTCTTAGCAAGCCGGGTACCTGCTCGTATCTAGTCGAATCCTTCTGTTCGAGATTCTTAAAAGTCGAAGATTCCGTTGATAAGATCGACAGGGAAGTTATTATTATCCCTTTTGAGTGCAAAGAAGTAGATCTCTTAAAAGTTTCTTCCATTTTCGCTGATTCACATGTTAACAGTATGTTGCCTAATCCAATTCGTAGTAAATGTCCACTACAGGTTTTCTTTAAATACACAACCCCTATTGGTCGGAAGCTCTTCAATTACAACCAGATCTTGAAGAATGCTTCTATTGATGAAATCAGAGAATTTATTAGCAAGCCTTGTCTTTGTTCTGATTCTATCTTCTGCTACAAGCCCGCTTCACACGTGGTTACTGGTGACTTGAGTATTATATCCAACCCTAAACTTAGGGATTTGATGGCTAAGGGATTATAGAAAGCCTATTCACAAGTCTTGGGATTTTGTTAGGGTCAGTGTTAAAAATGCACTAGTTGCATTTATTGAAAAGTCCTGCAGAAAATACGCCCTTAAGAATTCTGACTTCCAGAATTGGTTGGAGGCTGTCCTTAAGATAATTAGAAATCGCATTTCCTTCCTAAGTTCTAGATTTCCATCTTTGCATTCGCACGAGGTACTAAAATCTAAGGAGTGTAAAAACTTCATCTCAAACTTTCAGAAGAATTACGTCATTACTCCGGCGGATAAGGCCGCCAACAATTTTGTCATTGTGTGTAGGAAGTATTACCTCATTGTCCTCTTGAACGAACTAGGCTTTGACCTTAGAAGTTTCAATGCTGTTGGTAATCAGACTTACGCACCAGTAATTTCTTCCATTAATGACATAATTGCCGAACATTGCACCACCCTCAAGGATTCCTTTGGCATAACGGTAAAAGATAAGTTTATGGTTTTACCTAAACTTTTCTGGATACCTAAATTGCACAAAAATCCGTATAAAAGTAGATTCATAGCTGGTGCCAGGAACAGCACTTCCAAAGATTTGGCCATACTGGTGAACAAAGGTTTGTAATTGGTCCGGGACAAGTTTAGTAGTTATTGCCTTTCCATCAAGCATAATTCAGGTGTGAACGCCTTCTGGAGAATTCCTTGTCGTGTTCGAATTGCCACTCCTTACAAGTGTATGATTTCTCCACACTCTATACGAATCTTAATTTAGACCAGGTTATGGAGTCCTTGAAAGGCTTATGTGAGTTAATTTTTAGCAGTTCCAAGAGCTTTATTTGCATTGGCTATTATAGAACCTTCTTCTCGAATAAAAAATACAGAGGGTATCACTGCTGGTCCAAAACCCAATTCCTTAATGCAATTAGTTTTATCCTGGATAACACTTTTGTCACTTTCGGGGGACTTGTCTTCAAGCAAATTTGAGGCATACCTATGGGTGGGAATTCCAGCTCGCTCTTAGCTGACCTGTTTTTGGCTTACAGGGAGTTTTATTTTGTTAGGGGGCTCCTTAGATTTGGCTTAGCCAAACTTCTCTCTCGTACCACTAGGCATGTCGATGACATTTGTGTGTTTAACTTCAAACATTTTGATAAGATCCTTCCTGAAATCTACCCGGTAGATCTCTTGGCAAGCAGAAGTGGGGACAACAACAAATGTGTTAATTATTTGGATGTAAAAATCAGGATCGAAGATGGTGGCCATTACATCACAGAGGTTTACCATAAGGTTGATGAGTTCAGCTTCCCAGTGGTGCTGTATACTTTCCCCGAGAGTAACATGCCTTTGAACACTGGCTTAAACATCTTTGCTGCCCAACTCATCAGATTCGCTAGGATTTCATCTGATGCTTCCGCCTTCATATCAAGAGCTAAGGGCATTTTTGATATCTTTAAAGGACGGGGTTATAAGAATAATTTGCTGGTTAATTCTTGCATTAAGTCCTTCTCCAAGAATAGGTTCCTCGTTTTTAAGTTTGGTTGTTTTTCGCCCCGCCAGATGCCATCCATCATTGGCATGTTGGGCTAAGATAACCTCTCCTAGTTTCAAGTGTGTCCTTTTGTCCTAATATATTAAAAAATTTATTTTCGGTTTGGTTCTGCTATGTTTCCTCAGGCTTGGAGAGACCTTCCATATCGTACATTCAATATGGTTGGCCTGGCCCCGCCATGTGGTATAGGTTGGAGGTTAGGGGCCGAAACCTTGCTTCATGCAGCCACATGGTTCCTCCCTGATGACTCCATACATAGCAAACTTAATTTTGGTTTTTTAGGTTTCTAATTTTCACCTTTGTTATTTTTAGTTAGCTTCTCGTCAGGTCCATGACGAACTGTTGTTACAGTTCTTATTTGATAAAAAATTTAAATCGTTTATAAGTATTAATTTATTTCCCTTACCGTCTTCAGTTGAGTAGACTTGCCTTTATACGTATTTCAGTACCTGCTCTATACTAGAGTAGGTTACTCTATGTTGTCAGTATTAATTCATTCATTCATGACTTTTAATTACCTAATTATTTACAAGATTCTCCACTAGGGTAATTGTTTAACTTTGGCGTCTTCCGTTTCCTGGATCCTTCGAATTTTTTTTGACCGTGTCGTGCCTTAATTTGACTGATAATGCATCGAAAGTATGCGAATACTTAGGACACAAATTCAATTGATAAAAGTGCAGACATGATAGTGCACCCTTTAAGGCTTACTGGGACAATCATGTCCCGGTCCAGATCTCAGAGACCATTTGACAAAATGTAACGAAAGTGGATATTTGAGCTATCAAAAGTGAATGTATGTAAATGATATAACATCAAAGCAATATCATACGTTTTACTATGTCTGTGGCCTAAAGGGTTAATGACCTGCCCATATAATGAGTTGAGTGTATGAAAGGTAGTAGGCAAATGGGTAAGACATGGGAAGCGCAAATCCAATAAAAGTAAAATTTGTGTTTGAATATGCAATCGGCTAGTGCTCAGGGTTAGGGTTAGCGAATGGGCTTGTTTCCAGGGAAGTGGGCTTCGGATCTGGATTGTAGGTGAATAGAGGATCAAGAAAAGTATAAGTTTGCCTAGGGTTTGGTGTTGGATCGTGTCTGTAGAGAGAGTTAAAAGTTTCACAATGGTGACTTCTATTTTTCCATGCGCATAGGCCTGCATGTCATAGTGATGGTAGTTGGCATGTGTCAGGTAAGGTTTCATAAGTTTGCATAAGAGCATGCTGATATTATCCGCATGCATTGCTAGGAATGTTTGACAACAGATTAGGACAGTATAAATATGCTGCGAGGGAGGTATGGCTATAGGCCATAATTGCAGTTGAACATAAATTTTTGCAATGAGTTGTATTGTAAGTGATGGATAAGCGCTAGGGCTTCATGACAGGAAGACATTGAAGAGGTCTAAACGTGTCCTTAAAAACTGTGACAGTCACGGATCTACCTTATGCAAATTACATGTACATGCAATTGTTGCATCCAGGCCTACCCTCATGAACGTGTATAAGAGGAACATGTAGCTACATGTACCAATTGCAACAGGTAAGAGGGGGACGCATGAATTCACCAGGAATGGATTGAGGAAGGAATTCTAGGTGGCATGTACAATGGGCCATATATTTGCATCGTGCTGAAAACGCAAGATAAAACGTCTAGAAGCCTATTCCTTTCATTACCTAGTTCGATCAATGCAGGATGACGCTTGACGCTGGTGGAGATTTGTGCGCAGCATTTTTGCTTCTTCTCTGAAATATAAAAGATTAATTGGATTGAGTGATAAATTGACAATAATATTTATTACTTTTGTGTTTCCATGAGTGCATGAATTCATTGACTTAGATGACATCAAAACCTTGTTCTATCATTCATCCAGAGTAGTTTGATTGATTTGTTTAGGTATCTGGATATGATTGTATCATATATAAATTCTTGATCAAATATCAGCATACCGATAGTGAGAAACCAAGGAAATCGCCTTTCGCACGCATAAATTCGTGCGAATAATGGATTAGCAATAAGATTTCTATTCAGACGAATTTTGCATCGGAATAACCTCGCCACAGTGGCCCGGTAAGGAGCAGGATTCTGAGACAAAACTATTTACAACCCATGAATGCGCCAATGCATCATTAACGTGATCACTTTCATTTTCTATGTTAGACACAGTGAACAATGATCTAATTTTCTTTTGTACAAAATACGTGATCTAGCTAGACGTGTTTACTTGCTTCTGCTCGTGAATATCACAGTCAATGTCGATTGTGATTTGTGGATCTGACTGTGACAGTCAGTCCTTAATTCCACTGTTACAAGTAAACAGTCAACATCTTGTAAACATTATTCCTTTTTTCTTCAATCTTTTTTAATTCAACGCTGAGCTAAAAGATTTTCAGAAACCGTCTTGGTGTTGGTCAGTGGAATGAATCAAATTTCAAAGCTGTTCAATGAGTAGAAGATTGTGTATTAATCAGCTGGAAAATGAAGTGCACTTCTCTTCTGTATCACTTGAGTGCTCTGAAGTGTTCAGTATAATGGGAATCATTGTAACTCGTTGTGCAGAACGAGTTTCAGCATGACGTGGCATTCTTGGTGTAGAATTGTGATATTCCTGTGCATGATAGTGGTATGTAGACTTGGACAGTGTCACGACTTTTGTTGACATATGTTTTGGTAAAGTTGGATAAATTGCATCTTTCATGTGAAAATCAGTCTGTTTTTGAAACTTGTCAGTGTTGTGAATTTCTATGTGAATAAAATGTGAAGTTAATGACCTGCTCTTATAATGTGTTAAGTGTATGAAAGGTAGTAGGCAAATGGGCAAGACATGGGAAGCGCAAATCCAATAATAGTAAAATTTGTGTTTGAATATGCAATCGGCTAGTGCTTAGGGTTAGGGTTAGCGAACGGGCTTGTTTCCAGGGAAGTGGGCTTCGGATCTGGATTGTAGGTGAATAGAGGATCAAGAAAAGTATAAGTTTGCCTAGGGTTTGGTGTTGGATCGTGTCTGTAGAGAGAGTTAAAAGTTTCACAATGGTGACTTCTATTTTTCCATGCGCATAGGCCTGCATGTCATAGTGATGGTAGTTGGCATGTGTCAGGTAAGGTTTCATAAGTTTGCATAAGAGCATGCTGATATTATCCGCATGCATTGCTAGGAATGTTTGACAACAGATTAGGACAGTATAAATATGCTGCGAGGGAGGTATGGCTATAGGCCATAATTGCAGTTGAACATAAATTTTTGCAATGAGTTGTATTGTAAGTGATGGATAGGCGCTAGTGAGTAGCAAGTAAAACTCCACTTCTGGACCGCGCAAGATGGCCGCCGTCGCTGACGTCCCACCCCTCTGGAACGGCGGAGTGTCGTGGTCGGCCGCCGTGGTGCTTTGAGTCAGACGTCCCCCCCCTCTGGAACGACAGAGTGTCGTGGTGTGCCGGCCACGTGCGTCCGTCAGGTTCGCTGACGTCCCCCCCCTCTGGCCGACCGTCGTATAGCGCGCGGTGATGTGGTGTCTAGGTTGGCGTGGTGTGCCGGTCAGGTTGGGAGGGTGGACTGTCGTAGCTCACCTGAAAAAATCCTAAGTGTCAGAGTGGCTTTGTATGGGTAAAATTTTGAAAATTTTCCAAAGTGTGGAATTTCGACCTGGGACCGCCACCAAAACATTTTTCATCAAATTTCACTGACCCCCCCCCCGACAGCAATCTTCTAACTTTGGTTCTAGTGAACGGATTTTGTCTTACAGCTACTCGTTTGAAAGAGGAGAAAAAACTGCTTGACGCCATTTTTGCCGCGAGTCAATCGGACCAGCCGTTCAAAAGTTAGAGCTGTTACAAGATTTTAGGTCGGAGCTCGCTCACCTGAAAAAATCCTAAGTGTCAGAGTGGCTTTGTATGGGTAAAATTTTGAAAATTTTCCAAAGTGTGGAATTTCGACCTAGGACCGTCACCAAAACATTTTTCATCAAATTTCACTGACCTCCCCCCCTCTGGACAGCTAGCTAAAAGCAATCGGAGAGAAAAAATTTTCGCTGACGTCCCCCCCCCCTCGGGAGAGCTCGCTTCGATCTTGGCTTCTAGTGGCCGGATTTTGTCGTGCAATAGCTCGTTTGAAAGCTAAGAGTGAGACAAATTCAGTGAAAGAAACGGCTTGTTGATATCTGTCTTCGTTTAGATGTGAGACGCCATTTAAGATTTTGGGAGATTGACGAAAAACGACAGAGTTAGAATTTCCCAAGAAACAGCTCCAGCGGGCGAATGAAAGCTCGGATTGGTAAACGGAGGCCAGATTTGGAATCAGCTTGATGTTATTGTCCAATGAGGATCATCATCCAATGAGAATCAAGCATTTCTATATAAATAGCCAGCCTTCCACAGTGAGAATCATTCCATCGTTGAATCGCACGAGTGACGGACGCACATTTTCTCTCTCTCTCTCTCTCTCTCTCTATTCTATTATCCAACTAAAATGGTAAGTCGCTACTTCCCTCCCTCTCCTCCCTTGAACGTAAACTTAATACAATCTTTTTTTTTCCATTTTCAGGCATCTACTCAATCTGCTGCACTAGTAGGACAAAATGGCGGTCAAACGTTACAAGGTTCGCTACGATCAGATCATCTACAACTTAGGCCAGTGGAAGAAACAACCAAGGTACATAATCCTACACCGCTACAGCGTAAATTTAAACAAGTCTTGCGTTATGACGATCATGCCGTAGTACTCCAAACGGGAATGCTCCCTTCCACGGATGTCAAGATAATGCACAATCAGTATGGGGACTACATGCTGATCCCCGTGAGTCCATACATTCGCCACCAACTTGATATTATTGAGGAGTACGTGACATTAAATATGGACATTCCTACTCCTCTTGCTCAAGAGTGGAAGGCGAGAGATGACAAGGATACTCCCTATAGAAAGATTTGGGATGGTAATCAAATTTGCCTACCGGTATCACATTGGTGCACTTACTATAAGAAGGAGGGAGATCATTCAACACCCATCACATGCGACGAGCTCGGAGAAGGTACTTGGGATATCCTTTTCAAAGTGAATGGGTTATATTATGGTCGGCATAAGGATAATAAAATAGCCTCTCTCTCCATGCATATGGAATCCATCCTATATATTCCAAAACCACCCAACGTGGACGACATAATTGATCAAATCCTTAACAGCAGTGGTACGAAGCGCAAGTCGGAGAAGAATGCTGCATCAAAACGCAAATCAAAGAAGGAGAATTACTAGTCCTTTCCTAACTCTACCCTATGACAATTCGCTTATGTGCTTTGAGTGTCGTAGACGTGGTCTTATTAGATACATTTTACTTCTTCGTTGCCATCATATCATTTGTGTATTTTGTCGTGAAAAGCATCGATGTAATTCTTCATTTTGTAATATGTTATAGAACGTTTCCTTAGATGCGTAATTTCCGTTTTAGGCTTCTATCATCATTTTTATGGATTGTGAGGGTGAACCTGTACAGGAGCTCAGTGCTATTGCTATGAACAATTGGACATATCAGATTGTTAGTGTCTATCATCAACATGTCAACTGCGATCCCAATGTTGATCAATGGGCGAGAAAACACATTCATGGACTTAATCTGAAATATTTGCAAGACTATGGCTTTTCTTTTGAGAGTGCTCTTCTTATTGACTTTAAACGATGGTTAGCTGCTTTCAATGTTATACGCATCTTTTGTAATAATCCTGGTAAGGAGAGGAAAGTATTTCCCAATCTAATCATTGATGATATTTTGCTCCCACCTTGGGATAGTAGAGTGAATCAACATTATCATGAAGTCACGAAACGTTTTAAGGATTTGTCTGTTCCTATTTTGTCTGTTCGTTGTAGTAGCTACGTTCATAACCGATGCTTCTTTCCTCCTTACCTCAGCACTGCCAAAGTCCTGTATAGTTATCATTGCTCGCTGTATGATAGTTACCAGCTGTATCTATTTTATCTCTTTCAAACCATTGATTTATAATGCATGCTTGTTACTATTATTCAATAAATGTTACTATGAGAAGAGTTGTTGTTTTCATGCAATGGATGGGTTAGATAAAGGGCGATCATGTCTTTCTCAAACGACTGCGGAACATTACATTTTCATAGGCAAAGTTTAAAAGGAGCTGTTCAAGATTATGTGATAAATTTTCATAAAGATGAGACCGACATCGAAGCAGTGGTCGATGATGCTAGCACTCTATTTCTAGAGTTAATGAATACATTCTCTGATAGCATTGTCATGGCGCGATTAGTTGCGAAAATTAAGTTTAGTCATTTTGGAAAGGAAGAGGTGGAAAGTCGCTCTTTCCATTTTGCTTATTATTCAATGGAAGTGGTTGATTACCCCGAAGAATTTTTTAAAAGACATATGATAAAAATTGCTGAACGTCTTAACGCATTTAACCATCATGGTAGCAGTCTAGTGATTGAAGCGATTTCAGATATTCACATTCAACTTTCCATAAAGAAAAATTGAAAATGCAGTGGTACTTGATTGTAGCACAACTGGTTTTCGAGCTATGTCTGCTCACTCTCGAAGTATATTCCTTCTGTACATGCGTCTATTATTTAGAAAAGGCTAGCAAATTCATATCTTCAAAAAGATTTGCTATACACATCAGTAACGGTGAAACTATGTGTTGTGATGTATGTAAGCGAAAGGATGGAAATGAAAAGCGCATCTTCAAGAGATGTAAGCACGCTTTTTGTCAACGCTGTTTCATACGTAATTGCATTCAACTTTGCAAATGTAACCACTGTGACATTGCTCATTTCGAGTGTCACTTATGTCGCAATAGTTAGTACCTATGCAAATGTGGTAAAGATAGGTTTTAGCAAAGACTAATACGGAAAATGGCGAAACGTAAAATGGCGAAACGTAAAATGGCGAAACGTAAAAAGTCTTCAAAGTTTTCTTCAGCCATTCAAGCTCTCCGACGAATGAAAGCAAATCAGCGATACAATGCTATACGACATGCCAACGATAAATTCATTCGTGAAATTATTTCTCATGTCAGAAAGTTGAGGACGAAGAAATTAGCGCCAAAACAACGGAAGTTACTTAAGCGATATGCCACAAAATTGCGTTTCATCTCCAATCCTAAAGTCACCATTCAAAGAAAGAGGAAAACTCTAACACAAAAGGGCGGTTTCCTTTCAGCAATACTTCCAATGATAGCTCCTGCCGTGGGCAACCTATTGGGTAATATCTTTGGCTCTAAGCGTTAATTATGCAAATGTTGAGTCTCAAAGTAATAAAATGGATTTCAGACTTCAATGTGATAAAGTTCTGACTGTATCAGGTCCATCTCATGCAGGTAAAACTGTTTTCACGCTGAATTTATTGGATAAAAGAAGGGAGTTGTTTAAGGAACCTATCAATCGAGTGATTTGGTGTTATGGTATTTATCAACCGTCGTTGTTTCAGGAATTGCAAAGTCGCAACTTTATTCGACATGAAGGAATTATTGCAGTGGATAAACTTCAGTCTAATGATGTTGTTGTATTGGATGATTTATTAAAAGAAAGTAAGAATTCAAAAGATGTTACAGATATGTTCACTCGCGCAGCACATCATAAAAGGTGCTTTATCATCTATATCACACAAAATTTGTTTCCTGATGGAAAAGAAGCTCGTACACGAAACCTGAATACACACTATTATGCTATTTTCAAGAATCCGCGAGATAAAAGTCAATTTGAAATTTTAGCGCGACAAGTTGCACCCAGAGGATCAAAAGCCTTAATTAAAATTTTTCAAGCAGCTACTAAAAAACCATACGGTTACTTATTCATTGACTTTACGCAAGAGTGTCCGGAAGAATTTAGATTTCGAAGTGATATTTTGAAAACTCCCATGATTATCTACAAACTATGAGCTCTTATTCTCGCATGATTGTTATTCCTCAGGATGAATATGTACAATTGACTGCCATGCAGCAAGTAAAGCAACCTCTTGCACATCAAATGTATAGGAAAGAAATAGATTATCAGCAAAATGTTCACATCAAAGATCCACATCGTGCTGTATTATTACAATCGGAAACTGTTGAGCAATTGAAAAACTTGAAGAATAAGATGCGTGACTCTGTATCGACTGCTACACCTTTAGCATCTCGCGCACATGCCATATCTCTTTTCAACAGTATTGAACCCCATCTCAATGTAAATGATAGAGGAGAAATCATTACAGATGAAAATAAAGTGATTGATGCTTCACGTTATGAAGACTTGATTCAGTATGCGACACGTAGAAAGCGCCGTCAGGGCTATGTTCCACCTGGTTGGTCATACTTTCTTAAACTATTGAAAAAGCATAATGTACCAAAATTTGCTTTGAATAATGAGACATTGAAAGAACTTGATTCAACAGTGGCTACTGCTCCAATGCTTCAGACGATGAAAATGCCAACAAATTGGTTTAAGACGTCACCTGCTACATCCCCTCCCACACTCACTAAGCAAACAAGAGGAAGAACTCGACGTAGATCTACATCACCACTAAAACTAGTAAAAGGAAAACGTAAAACAGCTCCTCCCAGGAAATACATGTTCTCAGACTATTAATATGAAGCAGATGTGTTGCTTGCCATGTAATGAGCCGCCAGAGGTGAATGTCGTTGTCACTTGCACTTGCTGCGCCAGCTCTCACAATGAAACCCCTAAGCAATGTGAACACGATCGGAAAACCGCTAAAGCTAAATGCTGCAGCTGTTGTAAATGTAGAAAGGCAAGAAAACAAAAAGATGAGAAGGAGGAAAAAGAGTCAGTCGTCATCGACTGAACGTTTGAAGTCAATCTATTATGATGTAAAGCATCCGGCAGGATTTGCATCTATCAAGAAATTATCAAAAGCGAGTGGTCTTCCACAATCACAAGTAAAACGATGGTTAAAGGGTCAGGCTACCTATACACTCCACAAACAAGCGAAAAAGAAGTACCGCACCCGCCATTATATTGTTCATGACATCGATGAACAGTGGCAAGCAGATTTGTGTGATGTTGCCTCCATTTCAAAACATAACTCGGGCAATAACTTTATTTTAACCGTCATTGATATTTTCTCGCGTTATGCGTGGGCTCAACCTTTAAAAACTAAAGAAGGGAAAGGAGTAGCAAAAGCATTCCAAACAATTTTTCAAGAAGGTCGCATTCCAAAAGAATTCAGAGTGATCAAGGAAAAGAGTTTGAAAATCAGCATGTGAGAAGATTATTTGAGAGGCATGACATTGAGTTGTTTAGTGTAAAGAGTGCTTATAAAGCTGCACTCGTTGAACGTTTTAATCGCACATTAAAAAATCGCTTGTGGCGACATTTACTGCCAACTTGACACAAAATTGGACAAAGGTTCTACAAGATACACTCCATGCCTACAATCACTCTATCCATCGTTCTATTGGACTCAGACCAGTAGATGTAAATGCTGACAATGTAGATAAAGTGCGCGAATCATTCCAACGTAAACGCACTCATGTGAAAAGTGATGTGAAAATTGGTGATAAAGTTCGTATCTCAAAAGTGAAAAGTGTTTTTGCTAAAGGGTACCTTCCGAATTGGACAGAGGAGGTATTTACAGTATCAAGGATTAATCAAAAAGACTCTCCGACCCCCTACAAGTTGAAAGATTACGATAATGAAGAAATTGAGGGTAGCTTTTACCGCGATGAGATTGAGGTAGTCACTGAAAGTGAAACATATTTGGTAGAGAAAATCATTCGATGTAAAAAACGGCAAGGTGAAGAATGGTGTCTTGTTAAATGGACTGGTTATCCTTCAAGTATGAACTCTTGGATGCGTCGTGCCGACATCTTTCATCTAAGTGATCGACAGTGATTCATGCAAAGTTGTAACTAACAATGTTTAGGGTTTGAGCTATGAATCCAGCTGCCTCATTTTATTCACGACCCTCCTATGTAAGTGGTGGAGGACAAATTTACATCGGCGCTCGCCGCCAACGTGGAGGTAGCATACTTGGTGCACTGAAATCTGTTGTAGCACCTCTCATATCCAATGTCGGTAGATCTTTAAAACGAAATGTTTTAAGTAATGCCGTTGGCTTTGCTTGTGATGTTGCTAGTGATCTTTCCAGAGGTAGAAGTTTTAAGAGCAGTTTGTTGAATCGTGGGAAGGAACGCGGTTTAAAAACATTGAAGCAGACCTTTGCTGGTGTTACTCAAGGAAAGAAATCGCCTAAACGAATGAATAAAGGAAGAAGGAAACATCGCGGAGCTGGTAAGGTGCGATCTTCAGTCAAAAGGCATTCACGCAAACGTCGCAGAGGCTCTAATCATTCATCAGGCGCTAAACGACGGCGCTGCCATAACTTCTAATCATGGAGTGTAAAACTTCCGGTTTTTGTTTGTTTGATCAACAAGCCATACAGACAGATATTCTTAGTTCAAATATTGTAGATTATCATCCTCGAACAGCTGAGAATGCTGGCCCCATTGAATTTGTTATTCCTGGTGGTAGTGATGACTACATAGATTTGAGTTATGCGATGGTTGATTTGAGGTTTAGAATTCAGCAAGCAGATGGAACTGCTATTGACGATACACATAAAGTTAGGCTGAACAATTTTCCATTGACTACATTACTTCGCGATGTTTCTCTAACGATTGGAGAGCAGCAGGTGGAAGGTGGTCAAAGCGATTATCCCTATAAATCATATTTCAATCATGTATCACAGTTTCATCCAGCAGCAGCAGCAGCACAAAAAAGTCATATGGAAGCCATGGGATGGTACAGAGATGAAGCAGGAAAATTTGATGTTGAAACAAACAGTGGCTTTGTAAAGCGATCTGCTATAATTAAAGATAGTAGAGTATGTCAGCTATATGGTCCGCTGAATTTAGACTTCTTTAGACAGTCAAAGTTTTTACTGTGTAATACCAGCATGCGACTCAAGCTGACATTGAATAAGCCTGAATTTGCGCTGAATGCATTTGCTAAAGTTGACAATTTTAGAATTCATGTGGAAGATATTGCACTTTACATTCGTCGAGTAGTACCGAATCCAAGTGTCATTAGAGGGCATGCTGAAGGTCTTAACCGTCAAAATGCCATTTACCCCGTTCAGCATACAAAGCTTCTCACCTTTACAATTCCTAAAGATCAAAAGAGTTTCATGAAAGATGGCCTCTTTCCATCGAAGCACCGAAGCTCCTCATGGTGGCAATGGTTGAAAATGATGCATTTAATGGTAATATAAAGAAGAATCCTTTCAATTTTAAACACAATCAGTTAAGTGAAATTGCTTTACGTGTAAGTGGTGTGAGTCATCCTGGTCCACCCTACAAACCAGATTTTGCTGCGGATCAATTTATGCGCAGTTATGTTGATTTTATGGATGTCTTTGGCTTTTACAATACGGATGACACCAACGGACTGACTATGAAAGAGTTTAA
>CAJQUW010011653.1:0-136217 GCA_907163375.1 Prostheceraeus crozeri | reverse complement strand
GAAGGATATATTCTTGCGGTTCCTTCCACTTTTGTTTCTTCCATTTCTGAAGTTCTTTCCACTTTTGTTCCTTCCATTTTTGTTTCTTCCACTTTTTGTTTCATCCATTTTTAAAGAAATATTTTTAGTCACATGATATATTTTAAAAACCTGAAAGATGGATAAAATTCATGAATTTGAAATTCTCAAATTTGAGATTCTTAACTTTTATGATTTTCGGTGTCCTAGAACGGTCATGATTTAAGCAATGAAAATTGTAATTCTCAAATTTTGAAATTCTCAACTTTTATGATTTTCGGTGTCCTGGAACGGTCATGATTTAAGCAATGAAAATTGTAATTCTCAAATTTGAGATTTTGAAAAATTTGAAAACTGGGTATTTTTAAAAACACCCAAATTTATGAATTTAGGTCTTCATAACCTGAAAAAGGGTTCAAATTCATGAATTTATGTTGTTTTTAAAAATACCATTTTTTTGAAAAATGGTACTTTTTGAATGGACTAAATTCATGAATTCAGGTCTTTAAAACCTGAAAAAGGGACTAAATTCATGAATTTATGTCGTTTTTAAAGATACCAATTTTTTTCTGATTTTATGGGTGTCCTGTCCTGGAACGGTCTTTTGACCATTACTGACCTATGTCAAAGTATTATAATAGGCAATACACATATTCTCCATAGAGTCCGGTCATTTGCGGTCCTCATGGCGTTCGTGAGGCTCATGTGCGTCCACAGTTAAATATCATCACTCCACTCAGTTAGCAAAATTTATCACCAGGCAAGAGATTTCTTTGATTGAAAAATGTCTTTTGATCACTCATTTAAGCTTTTTAGCTTATTTATTATATCTTTAAGCAAATTGGAAATGATTTGAATCATCTCATAGTTATAATGACACATGAGTTGATTTTAATGAAGCCTAGTCAAACCTCTTTAAATCAGAGTGCTATAACTAAGACTTCCAAATTAGAACCGTCTTCTCTCTCTCTCTTCCCTCTTATTGACTACATGTACTTGTGTTCCCCCTTATGTGCATTTAAGTAAGACTCCCGTTAAAACACATAATTAGATTCGGCATTCGAGACTTACATGTACTTGTAGTGTTGTTTTCGTTGACTAAAGCGAAAACGAAAACCGAAGCTATCAAAAAGCGGAAACGAAAACTAAGGTTTTCTAATATTTTCGTTCTTATGTCGGTAAACGAGGTAGACTGGTAAAATGAAAAGACATCATCCCAGCTATCGGAATGCGGAAAAACCTACAAGTTGCATACTGCAGCAGGCCTACATGTTTGGAAGGAAAATAAATTTCTGACAGCGTTTCATTGTGAACTTTCAAAAAAATTGTGCTATACAATGGATCCTAGCTTAGCATGTCCGCAGAAATCCTTGCCTCATTCACTTTAGTGACGATGTATTATAACTTCTGAGAAAACCTGTGAAAAGAGCGTTGACGTTGATGTAAAGATGACGCGTAGGTTACCACAATGTGATTGGCTGGCCACAGCTCTTTCGCGAATTCGTCTTTCTTGCGTCATCTGAAGTGGGCATGACTGAGTGTTGTGACTGGGAGACCAAGACCAAGATAGCAGTAGACACTCGTACAGTAAATGACATGTGTTTTCAGTAATCAGCTATTTATGTTGTATTCAGCACGGCTTTACTATCCAATCAAACACTCCCAACATTGTCCTATGATGTTTTATGGAGATGGCTGATGAAAGCACATCGTCTTTCAGAGTCATCTACCTACCATCAATTTCAACAAATGCTCAAAGCACCCATTTTTATGAAAAATATTGAATTGAAGTTTTGAATTTCTTTAAAATTTTTTTAATTTTTTTTGAGCTTATTGGAAAATGACACCACCATTGCAAATAGCATGTGCCAATGGTGTCGACTCACTCATTTTGGAAACGACTGAATCATAGGCGCATCAAAATTAGAGGATGCAGACAACCCTTCACTCGAGGGTTTTCAAAGCTTAAAGTCACCCGATTCAAAAAGGGCTATATACACCAAGGTTGGGCAAAAACTTCGCATTGCAATAAAATGTAATGTAAATATTAAATATTGAGTTAATATTAAATATATGAATAATTAAATATTGAGTTGCATCCTCAGTTGAAGAATGGGAACAGACATGAATAGCTGCTATTTCATCCAATATCAGAAATCATCACCCATCTCTCAACATCGACACAACTCCCTATTTAAAGTTGCAGCCATGCTGAGGTAATTTTGATATTTGCAATTAGCAAGATAGTGAAATTTTGACGGGATGCCCGTCAAAATTTCATTAACTTGATAATTGCAAAACTCAATGAAAGTTTTAGCCAAAACTTGGTCAACCCAAAACACAAATATAGTCACAAGTGTTTCTTATTTGGAATATTCTGTGAATGAGGTGGAATTTTGATAAAAAATCAGAACTTTATGCTGTTATCATGTAGTTGTCATACTATTCTAGTGAAAATATTGAATTTTATAACTTGGTTTGTGTATATGCAGCATTAAAAATGAAAAACCCAAGTTTTGTATCACTTACCCAAGGTCGACCCAAACCGAAGGTCCAACCTTGTAAAGACCATGAAAAAAGGTGTTCTTCAAAGCGAAATTATGCGACGTCATCCTTATATGAGAAGAATATTATCAGGAAAATGTCACCTTATGAACTTCAATCAATATCATCACAGGCTAATAGCTCAATATTCCCTAACGATCTTAATCAATTTCAATGTCTCGATTCTTGCATTTAAAATTCCATGCGATGAGATATCTCGGCAAAGTTATCAATCGCTTAACAGCTTTGATAAATTATGCACAGCACAGTGCTCATGAGTAGTATGCAATTGAGAATTTAAAATAAAAGTACTTGAATCTCATAAATGGGCAACATTGTCAACATTTGATTAATCAATTGTTACTTCAAGGTGGGAAATTGAAGTAAATTGAAGTAATTGAAATGCTGTTGTTGTTTTTTTCATTCGCCAATATATTTCAACGACTAAGCGTCGTTATCATCAGCGCACATATTATAAAAATGATATAAATATATATAATTAAAACATTTATAATATGAGTGTAATATTCTATACTTATTGTGAATGTTGATGTGTTGTTTGAAACAATGAAATATGTTCGGATGTATTTTTGAGACATATATGAATTAACGAGATACACACTTTCGAATACTACAAAACATGTTTTACGCTACTGACTGAATGAGGGACATTACACCTGGCGACGAAGATGAAAAGGGATACAAAAAAGCCACCAATCGTTTGCGAAACAATGGCTACGTACATTCCACGACCTGATAAATATACAAATCAGTGTGACATGAACATTTGGTTCCAGCAGCTCGAATTATTCCTCTCACTGTCAAAAGTTGCTGAGACTGACAAACGCAGTGTTCTACTTTCTTATATTGACATCGAAATCTTTCAAGCTACTGTTGCCGGACTGACTTTGAGTTCCTCTACTACTTACGAAGATGTCAAGAATTTTCTACTACAGCGATATTCGACCAAGGACATTTACATCGAAAGAATTTCTCTGTTTGAGAAGACGTATTCCGCTCCGGCTGAAAGCTTTGCTGCTCAGCTTAATGCCGTGCTCGACAATTTCAGTCGTGATCCTGCCGTTTTACGTGAAGAAATAATACAGTCCGTTTCATAAAAAGTGGATCATCCTAAAATTTGACTAAATAAAACATAAGTATGATACAGAAAGCATTTTTCATATTATTTCATGTCCCTAATATATTTAAATGTCCTTATATAATCTGATAAGCTATGATACAGTAACGGTTCTTAAGAAGCTAATATTTTGTGGCCCTACCCTTATTGTCAATGACATTACCAATTCGTCTAGGCATTGATTCGATGATATCGTTGATTTTGACTCATCTAACTTTCTCCACTCTCTTTTTAACAGTGACGTAAGTTGTGATACGCCATCTGTAGGTAGCAGTGAACGACGAACGTTACGTTTTAGAATACTCCATACATTTTCTATGGGATTCAGATCTGGAGAACGAGCTGGCCAAGATAATGTCCTAAGCCCTAATTGAGACTTGCATAAGTTGACTCTACTACTCCTGTGACACGTAGCATTATCATCCATAAATAACCAAGTCGATGGATCACCAAGTTGATCTGTCATTTGGCCAATGTTCATTCGTAAAACATTCACATAGCGTTCAGAATTCATGGTTCCTTACTGTATGTGAAGTTCAGAGAGTCGCACCACCTTGTACTCGGGGACGATGTAAATGTCTCGGAATTTCCTGATCAGATTTTATCCATAATCTCAATCGACCATCACTGTCCTTCAGACGGACTGATGCCTCATCAGACCAGACAACCCGATCCCATTGATTTCGCCAGTGACAATGACTCATTGCCCATCTGAGACGTCTTTTTGTATGCTGATCTGATAATTCAATCTGAGAGGGCCTCATACAGCTCCTGAAATTCGACTCAATAAGTCTTCTACGAATAGTGGCTTAGAAATAGACGAGTCTAGTGCAGCCATCTCAGTTAACGAGGAGACTTGGATCAACTTTAACAAATCTCAAAATTAGGCGGTCTCTATGTTTGGATGTTTTGCGTGGACGGCCAGAGCCCTCTTTACGACAGAGTCGAAAATCATCATTATGCTATCCATGCACATTTGTGTAAGGGACATTTAGTCGCTTGCTTGTAGCTCGCAAAGAAAACCCTAGTTCTAGCAAGGATGACACTTTGCCTTTTGTGAATGCGATCTCGTTATTGTTCATTTGTGCTTTGTATTGTTTTCAACCGGTAAGAGATAGATTTCTAGCTGAAAGCAATCAGGAGTGCTGCCAACACCACCGCAACGAAGTCAGGAAGCTATGGAACATGAAGTCCAGTTAATCACATGTAGCAGTTACATTATTGTTGATGAACAATGGTGCTATACTGGCTCTGATTGACCGATTTTCTTTATTTTTGTTTTGCTTGATAGCTTTTGGCTTGTAGAACAACATATTACATAACAAAGGAAACAAATGTAATTTTATAAGAGTGAGGTATGATTTTGTGTAACATTGCTAAATGAAGATCAAATTATCTACTACTTTTTTATCTATAACAGGAAAACAACTCAATATTCATGCTTGAAATTTCCAACAATGATATTAGTAAGCACAACTGACATATCTTCCAAATTTCAGAGAAATTCGTTCAAGTTTGGCGGAGTTAGACAAAGTTGAAGTTAAGGCGATGTTTAAGGGTGATCCATTTTTTATGAAACAATCTGTAGTTGCTAAATTTATTGCTTCAACTCCGCGTCACATCGCTACTGAACTTCGCTTACGTCGACCTACAACGATCAGTGAATATATCAAAATCGCTAATTCTGTCACTAGCGAAAATTCTTGCTTCGCTGTCAACAACAGTACTGATTCACATCGACAAAATACGTTCTCACGGAAAAATAAGTTCTCTAATAAATCAAAACCAATGACTGAGCTCAACAGTGCTACGCGTAGGCATAACGCCATTCTGTGTTTTCGTTGTGGAGATGATTCCCACCTTGCAAATGATCCGAAGTGTCCTGATCGGAATGTGAAATGCAGCATTTGCCAAAAGATGGGGCATTTATCTAAGGTTTGCAAGAGTTCTACAAGTAAAGTTCGCGTTGGTACTGTTCTCCGTATTGGAAGCGCATCCGTCCGAATTCAGCGACCTGAGATAACTGTGATCATTAACGCTGATAAATCTGCCAATTTCATTGTTGACACAGGTGCAGAAGTGTCAATATTGTCGAAAGCTGATTATATCAAATATCTTCATGATATATACCTTTGCATGCAACACGTGAAAGGTTTCACAATTTTGACAATTCGTCAATCAATGTAGAGGGTGTGCTAAGAACATTGACATTTTCTTATAACGACAAACGTGCTTTTGGTGATTTATACGTGGCAGACGTTCCTTTCTCAGTGATTGGAGTGGATATCATTTCCGCTCTGCGTCTGAATATTTCGTTTGATGATGGTGATTCTTCCAATCCAAGTAGGCCTACTGATAGGTCTATGACTACTTCGGGGGCGTCACATACTGTTGACTCGATCATTGAAAATCGTCAAACATTCGAAAATTACATGCACATCAAGTTGAAAGAGAGTGCTCCTTCATCGATTATTCAACCCTTACGTCGATTGCCCTTCGCTCTTGAACAGCCGGTAGAAGAAGAATTACGACGACTCCTAGCTGCCGACATTATTGAGCCAGTAAATTCATCGCCTTATGTTTCACCAATAATTTGCGTTCCAAAAAGGGATAAGACTATACGCTTATGCGTCGATTACCGTCGACTAAACGACAATATCATTATTGACCAATTTCCGGTTCCTACTGTTGAGGAGCTATTCAGTAAGATCTCAAATGCAAAGTACTTCACAAAATTGAATTTACAATCTGCGTTTCATCAAATTGAAGTTCATGAGAAGTCGCGTGACTACACTGCGTTTATCACTCATGTCGAACTTTTTCGCTTCAAGAGGGTTCCCTTCGACCTTGCAAGCTCACCTGCAGTCTTCAATCGAATCTTACGTCAAGTTTTATCAAAATGTGCTAATACTATTACTTACTACGACGATATTCTGATTTTTGCTTCTACGAATAAGGACTTGCAAGTATATACTAATGCAGTCAATGAAGCTCTCAAGAGACAACACTTTGTCGTCAATGAGAATAAGAGTGTTTGCGGTGCAACGGAGATTGAATTTCTCGGTAGACAACTGTCCGCCTTTGGTACAAAGCCACCTTCACATGCTGTTACTGCGATTGATAAATGTCCTCAACCTAGTACAAAACAAGAACTGCGAGTTTTCATGGGCATGGTAAATTATTTTCGTAACTTTGTGCCAAACTTTGCTTCTGTCGCTGCGCCTCTGTATAGATTACTACCAGATAACATTCATTTTACATTCTCCGATGTTGAAATTTCCGCATTTCATGAACTGAAGAAACTTCTGATTGATTCATCATTCCTCGCCTATTTTGATACTACTACTCGGGCGAAAACCATTCTTTGCACAGATGCCTCCTCAAAAGGTATAGCTGCCATGTTGAGTCAAAGCATTGATGGCTATGAGAAACCTGTGTATTTCGTCAGCAGACAACTTCGGCCAAATGAGACACATTATTCCAGTTCAGAACTTGAGACCTTAGCCGTCATATGGTCAGTTGAAAAATTGCATCAATTCTTATACGGACGTTCATTTGAAATCAGAACAGATCACAGCGCTTTGAAAGAGGTCCTGACTGGTACAAATAAACACAAACTTGCTCCAGCACGAATCACACGATGGGCTACAAGACTCCTTCCTTACACGTTCACAGTTACTTACATCAAAGGCTCGACTAACAAGATTGCAGATTGTCTTTCCAGACTACCACTTCAGTCAAACTCGGAAGACTCGACTTCTCTTGACGATGTTCACATTGCATCAGTCCTTGGAGCTAACTTACCCTGTCTTACATTTGCTGAACTTAAGTATGCTACAGAAAATGACAATACTCTCAACGAACTGTCAATACTTATTCAAACTGATTGGCCTGATAAGTGCGATTCTTTGAAAGAATGTTTACGTCCTTTTCACCGGTTCCGTGATGAACTTTCTTTACATGATGGCGTAATCTTCCGTGGTGAGAAAATTGTTGTTCCTTCAATGCTACGTGACCGCCTTTTGACCTTAGCTCATGAAAGCCATATAGGCATGAGTAAAACAAAGTCGCGTCTTCGACAGACATACTGGTGGCCTTCCATGGATAAGAATGTCGATGAATTAATTCGAAGTTGCTTCTGTTGTAAATTCTTGCCTCGTGATAGCCCAGTGCAGGTTACTGATTGGAATACCCAACCGTGGAATCATCTATTTACTGATATTGCGGGACCAAAGTACGATTCCAATGGCAAGACCTTTTACTTGATTGCCCTTGTTGACCATCATGGCAAATATGTTTGTTGCAAGGTTGTGCAATCGATCACATCAAGTGACGTTATTTGTTTTCTTCAAGAAAGTTTTACTACGTTTGGTTTGTGCGCTAAAATCACATCCGATAATGGAACTCAGTTCATTTCTACCGAATTTACGGAGTTCCTTCGCTCAAGAGGCATCATACATGTACGTTCCGCTATTTACAACCCTCAAGCTAATGGAAGTATTGAGCGCGTAAATAAAAATCTGAAAAAGTTACTTGAGTCTCTACGGCATGAAGACGTGAATATGCCAAATCTACAAAGTGCTGTAAACAATTATCTGATGATCTACAATAATACAACTCATTCGACAACTTCTAAATCACCCTCCGAGATGATCTTCAAATATCGACCAAGAACTAAACTTGACGTTGCTGTACCTCTGGAAGTAGCAGAACCTGACCGGAGATAATACAAATGAAAAATGAGGTACAAGACAAGTTGCGGCGGCGGGCGGATTACGCCAATACAAGGAGACGACCAAAGGATAAATTCACATTCAAAGTTGGAGATTGGGTGCAAAAACCATCTGGACCGATTCGAAAAATTAGGGAACAGTGTGGTGAATACACGTTCAAACTCAGTGATGGGTATAAAGTGAATGCCAGACACTTGAAATTGATAAAACGACCTTCAACATCAGAAGAGGATTATGTTTCAGTCGATACATCTCAACCAGTGCTGATAGAACGTTATCCATTGCGGGATCGTAGACCTACTGAGCGCTACGGATTTACAGAATAGGAGTTGTGAAATCTCATCCTAGTTCTTATGTCGAGTGTGAATTTTTTTTATATACCCTGACTCCTTTCTCAATACTTACGTAAAGTTTCCTTCCTGTGCCGGGGAAGATGTAATATTCTATACTTATTGTGAATGTTGATGTGTTGTTTGAAACAATGAAATATGTTCGGATGTATTTTTGAGACATATATGAATTAACGAGATACACACTTTCGAATACTACAAAACCATGTTTTACGCTACTGACTAAATGAGAGACATTACAATGAGCCCAGATGATAGCGACGTTTAGTCGTTGAAATATATTGGCGTATAAATATAAAAACAACAACAGCATTTCAATTACTTCAATTTACTTCAATTTCCCACCTTGAAATATGAATTTTTATGAAGGCCCTTTTACCACTAATTAATTATTATTATCAGCAATTGATAAATGCATGAGGGTTGATGGATGTAAAAGTGTTTTGATCTTTTACTTATTAAAGCGGTTAAATGAATCCACCGGCGCCTGGCCAGACACATCATTTACAAATATTAAGATTTCTCCTAAACTATAAATCACGAAGTGTTGAAATTGCTTGACTATTTTCTGCTTTCCTCCAACATTGTAATGCAAAGTTGTATTGTGCTTGGATAACAACTTACAAAGATATTGGCTTTCAAATCTTGATACCATTTAAATAATAAGTCGGGTCTGTCCGGACCCAGGTTGACTTTTCTCATTCTGACTTCTTTGGAGTGAATGATGCGTGATTTTTCGTTGCCTCAAGACTTGATTTGATGCTAGCTAACTATTTGCAATGCAAAAAGGGGGTGCGAGAATTGTAGCGGCTATATCTCGTGTCGAGTGTGATGTATATGACATAAGAGTGTGGGAATTCAGACCTCGTCTCTTCCGAGACAGAAGTTGGACCTGAAAAAGCTGGTACGGATTTACCCAGTCAATGAAAATGTTTACCGTGGTCCATACCGTCTATTTATATCCGTAATTTTTGATGATTTTGTCCTGCTGCTTGGACATCGGAGAATGAAGCAAAACATTATCATTCCAAAGTTGATCCGGGATATTCTGTAAACTTACTCTTCCCCTAGTTCAGCAACGTCCATTGATGATTAGGCTCACGAGACCCGCACAAAGTGCCATGATACTTGTTGGAATCGACTTGTCAGCATCATTTAACTGATGATACTCAAACAAAAAGACGTTGTATTGAAGTTTGCAAGAGTTTCGGTCAGGCTTACCGTTGGGATTGTGATCCTAATTGGGATCCCAATAGCTATTGGGATTTATTGAGATTGGGCTACTAAAAATGCACCCCAATCTCAAAAAATCCCAATAGATCTCAATAAGCCCTCTCCCAACAAAATATGCATGCAATCGTTGACATTAGTCAGTGCGGTACAAATGTGTTCAGGTTGTACTGAGCAGTTTATTTTGCTGTGTGTTCAGTCTGACCTTGCCTCTCTCGAATTCGAGCATTGAGAGCTCTTTGTGTGATTCACACAAATTGACACAGTCACCCCACTCAATGGCTTTGACTTCCCTAGTTCCTAAAAATAGTGGCTTAATTCGGAGGCCTTCTTGTGCCTTGACTCGTGCTTTGCGCGTGCGTATGAGGCATTAATTGGAACGGGTAATAGTATGACACTATAACAGTGTCATGCGCAGGAGCAATGGCTTCAAAAGAGCCCGTGTGGCGACCTGTTTATTAACACCGCATTATCCGATATGGGCTGAATTAATATCAAGTGTGTTTGTAGCTCGTACATGCATATCAGGTATACACGTAGGCCCCTATAAGCTCATCCAGGTGAATTAGGTGAAATTAGGCAGAAAATTCATCCCAACGGCAAGCCTGGTTTCGGTAGAAGAGTCAGGCAGGCAAAGAGTAAATTCAATATTTGTAGCAAAACATGTGCTTGGAACACGCAAAGATAATTTGTTACTGCTAATGATTGCATTAACATTGAGGCATAAAAGCATTAATAACTACAATATCCAATAGAAACTACATGGTAATTTCAGACAGACCATACTTTTGATAATTTGATTCAATAATTCATGCAAAATTTGGCGCAGAGTTCATGAAAATAGATTACAAGGCTCGGGTCTGACCAGACCCATCTTTCAGAAGGGGTCGTTTAACCGTTAACCCTACGGTTTCTTGAGCCACTAGAAATCCAAATTTATGACTTCTTTTGAAAAGAAAACTTTTGTGAGGTCTATATTTTGTCACTTTTTGTATGAAATTTTTTATTAACGAAAAGCATTGAAGTGCAGTATTATGTAAACATAGTCTATGAATTATATCGTGATCATCTTTTATGCCACAGACATGGTACATTATTTGAAATTCACATATGCTGCAAATGATACTTATTATAATTATAAGCAGTCAATACAAGCAGTACATTTTGTGAACTTTTCTAAACATTTAGATTCTTTGGTTATCTGCAAGTCGACATAGTTCTATATACTCACGTTTGAAGTTATTTAGTACTAGAAACCGCTTCACGGATACATTGAAATGGCTAATTTTGAAGGAAAATCTTCCGAATTTCATACATGTAGTGCATGTATATTTGAGATGCACACCATGAACAAATCAATCTTGTCAATATGTTTTTAATATGTCAAATTTTTTTATCAATATCAGTTGGTCAATTAGTGATTTTTAAATTTGACCACATTATACTGTACCACTATTAGAAAGTTCAAAGCGAAATGTTTTGTAATGTAAATTTCATATGACTCAGAGCAATGCTTAAGAAATTAAGACCGGAGGAGGGGGTGGGCAGCATCGCCGCCGAGATCTTGATGAGTTTCAGAGTCCGGTTATGGATAGGGACAGTGGAGTCTCCATGCTTTTCTATTAGGTCAAGCTCATCAATTTTTTGGTATCAAGCAAAAATTGCAAATAATAAAAAAACAGCATAGGGATTTGAACCATGCATCATCAGAGAGTGAGTGTCACTGCTTAACTTAATAAACTGCCACCGATTTGACGAACAAAATTTCAATCTCATTCTCTGTTATTATTCTGTCTCATGACATGTTAAGCGCACAAAACAACTGAGACTCGGAACATCTCACTACATACGACAACAAACAACAGCTTGCCGTTCAATCAGCTGCCGTTAGTTGGTTGAGGATGACTTTAGAGGGAACTACGCGTGTAACTCGTACGTGTAGCCGGCCGTGGCATGGGAAGGAGTATGTAATTCGACATCTGCATTTTTAGCTATTGCATCATTTTGAGATGTTTTGGTCAAAGACGAATGAGGCATGATCGAATTGACTTACTTTCTCATGTATTACTAGAAATAATTAGCTACTTAATAAATCCTAATTGAGTATAACCATAAAATCATAGTAATATGATCAGAGAATAGTGATTTGATGTAAGAAAAGTTTGAAAACTGCTGTAATCAAGTTTGGTCTGCTGATACAAGACGTTGACTTTCTTATGTTTGAGAACGTCGACTTAGTGTGGAAAATAAGAAAAACTACTTTGTCATAAAGGGCTTGATCGCTAAAAGCTGCCACTGAATGGGTTCCTATATGCAAGAGTATACTTCGTGCATGTGTTTTGCGGCATGCGTTTTGCAAGAATCAGTCACAAATTTTTGCAATGATATTGAGGTAGCCATTTAGTATTTTCAAAAAAAACAGGAGTAACTAAAAATATTTAATATTATAAAGGGCTAGATAGGAAATGGACGCATTTCTACCTTGTGTACAACGAAGCCAGTGAAAATAAGCTGATATTGCATGAATTTGAAGATATTTGTGAGCGAGCAACAAATATTCCTTTTCATTGCCTCTTTTAGTAATTTCAGAACTAGAACTCATTTCAATAATAAATCAAGAAATTATATAAATGTCTAAAGACAACGTCTAAATTGCAACAAGTAATAGTCTAGCATTATACTTTTTCAGATGTTCTGCGCAGTTTATACGGGTGCTGCTGATACAATTCTTTCAATTAGATTTTATTGCATTATTTTATGTCAGTTGATTATTGGATCTGAAGAGTGAATGTTGTATAGGAATAATACAAATGAAAGCCAATTGTTTCATTCTTGGATGAAAGCAGAGTAAATTTCACCCATTCACCAAATACATGACTAAATGACTTTTCAGATGCGTGTATATGCAATTTTGTGGCAAGAAATTACATGATACAACAGAAAAAATATGCTTGAACTATCAGAAACTTTGATATAAAATTGGCTTGAGTAAATAAAAACAAACAACATAGTACAACTATACTACGTATGTATACAATGCACTTTGACAAGATCTTTGACATTGACAGACATGCGATGATCGATTCCAGTTGGCCCTAAAATGCCCTCTGCTAATTGTTTGCAATGCATAGATCCATTGTAGTTCCAGCCTGTTGAATAACTCGAAGAGCGTTTGACATGGGTGAGTCTTATTAATAGCCAATTCCTCAGTTTAATATTCGGATTCTCACTGAAATTGTTAATAGTCATGAATTGTACAGAGGGAGCTGAGTGTTTATCAATTGATACCCCATCAGTCTTCATGTGAATATTTTTTTTCTTCCACTTGGATTGACAATACTACATAAAGTTGCCGCATTACCGCTCTCATCTTCAACAATTTTTTTCAAAGAAACTACTGAATGAATATATTCTTGATACTTGCCATATAATATCAGTGAATTATCCTTCACATCACATGCCATTTCTGCATCATCACATGCACATCGCACAGCCGACGAAATAGCAATTTCGCTCCATTGCCGTAATGCTTTTTTGCCACGATAAGGACCGTACTAAAATGGGCTCAAATTTAGGTATCTATTTCTCATCTAGCCCTTTTAAACAATTAAATATCTTTTTGAGTAACCCTAATTAGCGCATCCCGCGAATCTCACTTGCTATAGATTGAAGGGCTAATAATAGATTTTTAAGAGTCAGACGCCATGAGCACTTCAAACTTTGTGTCATCTTGAAATTCTAAGATTATTATTTCCATGCAGGGCAGATAAATTTTCAGCAACAGATGCGCTAGCTTTATTATCATAAGCTGTCACGTTTATAAAAATGGCATTTCAAAATGAAATTTCAAAAAGTCGCTTCATATCACAAGGAATTTAGGGGAAAAGTAGGGGAATCAGATTGATCTGCTAGTGGATTAAAGCGTCATCGTTTTATTTGATGTTCTTATTAAGCTGGGTTATTTCTTTTTCACGAACTGCTCATTCTTACCAAAATATTGAAGTATTTATTTCTCAAAAACAATCAAATACAGTGTTCGTGTGAACTACATGAAATAGCTCCACAGCGCCGGCTTCGAAGGGCAAATTCAAAAATTTTACAGACATTCCAGGTCAAAAATGTCCCCTTTCTGCATTGAAAGGTTGATGAGAATTTTTAACTAATTTGTTAGCTGATGCCTAAAATTGCTTCTTTCTTGAAAGTAAAACGTCTCACAATGAAGAGCATTCTGCAAAAATTATAAATTTTAAAGCGGGAAAACTTTTTATAAACAAGGTCTGTGGTGTTATTAAAAAATGAGCTGCTTTTGCAAATTTCACACAGACCCACAGAAAATAATTATTCAATTAAATGAATAGATTTGATCCTCATAAATTGCTATTCCATAGTCACTGAATTTTTGAAATTATCATCTGCCTGCAAAAGTTGTTGAAAAAATCTGTTGAATTTGAAAACGACAATTTTTTGCATTTGTTTGTTATCATCAGAAATGAGAAACATCAGTAGACTTGTCATTTTTCTACAGGATCGAAGAAGCGGTACGCCCTAACGCTGGTCTTCAAAAGTGGTGTGAACTTAACATCAGAAAAGGTAACTTAAAATATAATATGTTGTTCTAGAGATTATAGAATCTATAGATTACAGATTTATAGATTATACAGTTTATAAACATAAACTTTTCATACTAAGTGCATGAATCCTTGTCATTGTTTTACAAATTAGATCACTCAGAAACCAAGAATCATAATCGGGTTTGAAATGATGCAAATTTGTTGATTCTTTGTGATCAAGGAGTGTTCAAGCATAGAAGAAATTTTGTTCATCAATCAAAACACATTTGCAATCTGGCCGCCAGCATGAGTTTTGCATGGAACGAGGCCGAAAAAGCGACTTTTACAGAATGATGTATAGCTATTCTCTGTTGACAGCTAAGAGACGTAGAAAGAAAGGGAATCTTAGATTTGGTGGCACAGAATTGTCCAGGCTTGTCACGTTGCTGGAAGTGCAAACTGATTCAAAACTATAGCACATGTCGGAGCTTACTAAGTGGACAAAAAGAAATTCTTCATACCTTACAGAGATAGGATAAATTGTCGTTCATCGTTTGCGGATTGCTGTGAATTCCTTCAGACTACTCCGATCTTCACGATTCCTTCAGATTTTAATAATTCAGATCACTGCGCAGCTGTGTTCTTGATCATGTCAGTCCATCTGATCATTTTTAAAAAGGATAGTGGGCGCACGAAAAGAACCTTCACAAACTTCTCCGTGAAACTTGACATAATCTCCGTCTCTTTGCTGTGTGACTCAGCTTTAAAGAGTCACTGCAACTTTGCACATTTTTGTGGTGCGCTTAATGTTGAACTGGCTGCTCATTGTTAGATTGCTATACTAGGCGACATGCCACGCTCAATCACGCGTAATTACACATGATCTCAAACATCCGTGGCTATGCGGGATATTGCTGCAATATCTGTTATATAAGTTAGTATAGTTGGCAGTCCTGTTATAGACTTTGCGTCTCATGTGTCTGCATGTATCAGAGGTCAAACAATGTGATAAGACCTGAATTTCATGCTCACGGAAGAAAGAACATGCTTAGCGGTCCATCTGTGGTTCAAGCGGCAGCGCAGACTACCGCGCTCGCCCGCGCGTATTCATAAACATTTCCCATGTTTTAACAGCATCAGATCAAGTGATTTCTGACTCTTAGTGCAGCGCGTTTGTATAAATAGCGCGATTGCATTGTAAGAATAGAATGTCCTTAACCACGGATGTTTAGGGTGTTCTGTAATTACGCGTGAACCACGCGTGGCATGTCACCTAGTGTATGGCAATATGTCGGCCGGTTGTGCCATTTCATTAGCATTACGTGCTACGATGCTTCCTTTCCATAGAAATTGATAACAATAAAACTTCCAGAATGGAAAGAAGGCTTCTTGAAATGCGCAATAGTGGCGTGGCACATAGATCACACGCATTTTCACTTCTATACACATGTCAACGGCTGCATCTTTGGTTTAGAATCAGTCACATGTGCAATTCTAAGCTTTTCATTGGTTCTTCATACCGCAACTTAGTTCCCCGCGCGTGTGCCGCGACCTTGAGCCAATTTCCATTCTAGGAGCCAATTTCCATAGGAACAATCAATTCTTATGTTCCCTTCTGTGCACACAGAAGAAGTGACGATTTGTCTAATCCTGTGGTTGGTAGTACCACAGAATTAGACATGTCGTCTCTTCTTCTGTTTGACTAGAAAGGAAACATTGGAACATGTAATGCCTATGAAATGGCACAATCTGCTGACATAATACCATAGAAATCGAACAATGAGCAACCAGTTTAACATTAAACACGTAAAATCACAGAATTAGATTGTTTAACTGTATCACTTTGCTAGAAGTGCAAACCAATTCAAAACAATGGCACATGAAGGAACTTATTAAGTGGGCAAAAAGAAGTTTTTACTACCTTGCAGAGATAGGAAAAATAGTCGTGCGTCGCTTGCGGATTGTTGTGGATTCCTTCAAAATGCTCCGATCGCCGCGATTCCTTCAGATTCGAAGAATTCAGATCATTGCGCAAAAGGTTTCTCGATAATGTTGGCCCTTCCTATGATTATTAAAAAAGTTAGCAGGCGCACGAAAATACGTTCACAAACTTCTCTGTAGAACTTGACATCAACTGTGTCTCTTTGCTGTGTGATCCGGTTGATAACAGTCAGTGAAACTTTGCAGAATTCGGCGTGTTTATCGTTAAATTTGCTGCTCATTGTTCGATTGCTATGGCATCATGTCAGCAGATTGTGCCATTTCATTGACGTTGCATGTTCCAATGTTTCCTTTCTAGTAAAACAAAAGAAGAGACGATCTGTCTAATTCTGTGTGTAAAATTGTCTGAAGTTTCAGTGACATTTATCAACCGGATCACACAGCAAAGAAACACAGTTGATGTCAAGTTCTACAGAGAAGTTTGTGAACGTTTTTTCGTGCGCCTGCTAACTTTTTTAATAATCATAGGAAGGGCCAACATTATCGAGAAACCTTTTGCGCAATGATCTGAATTCTTCGAATCTGATGGCATCGTGGCGATCGGAGCATTTTGAAGGAATCCATAACAATCCGCAAGCGACGCACGACTATTTTTCCTATCTCTGCAAGGTAGTAAAAACTTCTTTTTGCCCACTTAATAAGTTCCTTCATGCGCCATTGTTTAGAATCAGTTTGCACTTCTAGCAAAGTCATGCGGTTAAGCAATTTAATTCTGTGGGTAGTACACTGCTAACTGTAGAGTATGAAAGCTGGCTGATTTTGACTGCGAAAGCGAACGACAAAGCGAGATTAACAACATGTACGAACTCACTATTGTTCGCGTTCATTCTCTACTAAAGTAATTGACTCTCTTATTGACCAGACTTAGTGCTTTCACACAGTGGCGTAGCAGACCACCTCAGATGAGGTAATCTGAGTCCAATGAAAGAACCGGGAAAAGAACGTAGGCCTACATGTAAATTCCAAGTCAATTTTTAGTCCTTTAGGCGAATTGCTCAAAATATATTTTTTATTATTATAATTTAAAGAGCAAAATCAATTTTCATAACAACTCCATTTCCACTTATAGTCATTACCAAAAACAATACAGGTAAATCATAACACTATAACCTGATGTATTTACTTACGATATAACAACTTTATTGACGATCTTTCATTGAAGCAAACTTGTCGATAATTGTGTCAACGAACGAACACTCTCCTGATAAGTGTTTGAGAAGAGAAGTTTCGATGCTTAAAAATACCAGTTGTTTCATGCGTTCTTGAGTCATGGTGGAACGCAGGTAGGTCTTGATTCGCCGAAGCACACTGAAGGTTCTTTCACATGTCACCGATGTTAGAGCAATTGTTTGTGAAGCCATTAATGCTTTAGAGACAAGAGGTAGAGCGTCACACAAATCCAAGGAATGCATTTGTTTAAGAAGGGTAGAAGGATCATTTGCTTCTCCAAGTGCCACTCGCAAATCTGAATCAGTGAATAGAATGTGTAATTCGTTGCGCAACTTCTCTTCTTCTTCTTGAACTAAATCTGGGTGATGTTTCTTCAGTTCATTCACAAGTCGTACAACTTCAAATGCATCAGCTTTCAGTACATCAAATCTCGATGGCTGAAATAGTTTTATCCACTGAAGACTTTCGATGTTTTCAAATCGTTGGTCTAACTGAAAAATTAGTGTATCGATGATTTCGTACATTAATCGCTTAAGTTTATCCTTCTCAAATTGGGATGACGAAGATGATGGCTTAGGCCTACTTGGAGTGTAACCGCTGTCAAGGAGATGTTGCTCGTTGATTTGTGGGACTCTCTTTTCATGATTAAAAAAGTAAGGCTCATATTGCTTCGCTTCCTCGACGAACGTTTGAAAGGAAACTTCAGAGCGTAGTTCACACAAGTTTGCACGATAGTCTGCTACCTTCGAAGATATTTCAGCTGGATCAATCATCACACCTTGAAGTTTCTTTGTCATCATGTCGGATAATGCGAAAACTTTACGAAAAAAGAATAAGAGAAACACATTCTCACGATTTCCCAATTGATATCGCAATCCTTTCGCTTCAGCGCGGGTGTAGCAATCAATTGAGCAAGCAGAGGACTCCGAAGAAATATTTTCTAAAACATTGAAAATTTCACAATACTTAGAAGAAATAGCACAGAACGATTTTCCTCTCGTCAACCAACGCGTAGTTGACGCAAGAGGCAATGGACTGGATAACATAGAAGCACGTTTTGGTGAAGCGCGAAAAAATGTTGTCAAATTTTGCAAAAATCCGAAAAATATTGATACCAACGGAATATTCTTACTGACACTTTGTGCTACTAATGCCCATTTGTGTGCATAACAATGAACGAAGTTTGCTGAGGGCCAAATCTCCTTGATCTTAGTTTGCACTGAATTGTGCTTACCCATCATGTTACTTGCACCGTCGTATGACTGGCCGATCACTGAAGTATTTTTGGTTACACCAACGGACTCAAGACTTTCACATATTACACAGGCAAGATTGTTAGCTGATCTGTCTGCTGACACTTTGACAAGGTCAATCAGATGTTCGAAGACCGATCCATTGTGAACAAGTCGGACACTGACAGCCATTTGACTTGTATTTGAAATGTCCGTTGTATCGTCAGCAATTATAGATATAAAAGGAGCACCTTTGATTCGATTCTCGATTTCACCGCGAACCTGATCATACAAACACTTAATCAAGTCGTTTTGAATATCAGGTGATAATCCTGAAAATGGGAGACTGTGATCAGGAGAGACACAATTTTTAATCAGCGGATCAGAACTAAATTCACTGAGGAGCTTAATCAATTCAATGAAATTTCCACGATTTGGACTGTCAGTGCTCTCTGAATGACCTCTAAAAGAAAGGCCTTGGCAAACAAGGAAAAGAGCGGCTTTAATATGATGTCGCATCATTTCTCTGTTCTTCCTCACTTCCTCGTTGTGCATATTTCTCAAAGTTTTGAACTCCTCATTTAACAATTCATCGATCCTTACTTTGCCAATAAGTTTAAGAGAGGTGATCGCGGCCAGATGCGTAGGAGATTTTATATGTCTCTTCACATGATTAGAGAAATTCGCCAAGTCGAGTAATCCTCTCGTCGATGAAAACACTGTTGTTTTTGGTTTAAAGATAAGGCACGGAAAGCAGAAAAGTGTCTTTCTAATGGGGCAACCAGTCAGCCATTCGTATTTTTGATATTGCACACTAAGATTGCACTTTCTCCTTCCTTCAAAGGTGAAAATCGGCTTATCTCTTCCTTTAGTTTTTAGTTCTATTTTCTTTGCGTAGGATAAAGGAGAATTTTGTAAATTTATCAATTCCTCGACAGTTGCCATGAGTATTCTCCGTTATAAGTAGCGATGTAATTGAGTAATAGCGAAGACCGGAGAGGGTGGTTACACTCTGCTAGCAGATATTGATTCTAGAATATCAGACAGCAGACACATGGCAGGAGGGCGACGCAGAGAGGAGACGTATCATTACAATGTTTGCTGCATCCAGACCAATCAGAGGCGCGCTATTGATAACTCTACTGCTGTACAGGTGTGATTCTGTCGCGAGATAGAATACTCGTATCTCTCCGCCTGTGTTAAAGAAGTTTTGTGAATTGGAAAACGGAAACATCGAACAAGATTATATGACCTTCATGTTAATCAAAATCCTATCATCACATATTTGTAATTTCATTTTCGTTTGTAAATTCCGGTGTATTCTCAGATTATTAGAATACTATAGGCGCTACGCCCCTGCTTTCACACCCCAGCCTGGTTTATCCAAAAGGAAATCATGTCGCTTTCCTATCTAATGGACACGAGCAGTAGTGCTTTCCCACATTTTGTATTTTTCACGCTCTGTACTTCGGTTTAGTAAGCAGCTTTGTTATCGTAGAGGTTGCAGTGTAGACGTAAAATTGCTCTTTCTACAGGAATGACAATGCCTGAAGATGAAATAAGAAAGCATAAGTTACTTTTCAATATAATTGGCTATGTTCATTGACCTGCGAATTACATGCGCCAGTGTAAACATAATCCTATAATTACTGCTTACATTTTATTTCAATATAATTTCAGTTTTGTTTCTATGTAGATCTAAAATGTAGATAGAAGTAGTATAGGCATACTATCTTTATAGCTTCAAAAAGGTATCGCAGACAAATGATTCTCTGAAAGTTAATCTGGTGGTTCGATCTGACTGTCGCTGATTGTGACTTGACCTTTCCTGGTCGCATTGACGAGTCCTTGCCGGTCGAATCACAGCATCTACACACCGTCATAATCATAGCTGCACACACACCGCATTTTTAGTGAGGAATTTGTACTCTGAAGTCTTCTTTCAACCATTACTACTATTCCTGATACGATGAAGATCTACCGTCAATTATGTTTTCGTTGCAGTACTTTTCTACCTTTATATCGGCAGTGAAATCGTTTGTCCAAGAAAAGGTCAATTACTATTGTAGAAGCAACAAAAACGTTTTTGTTTGCTGCAATAGAGATCCAGGAAAATGGTCATCGTGAGTATGAAATGACTTTCTGTCTCTTATCAATAGAAAATGTCTATGAAGTGATCTGAACCTGCATGAGTGTACAATAAATATTTCGTAGCCTAATATCTCATATGTATATCAATATGGAAAGGACGAAAATCGAGGAACCAAATTAAGTACGTAATCAATATTGCAAAAACCTGAGTAATCCAATAAACGATCCAATTCTTTCATGTTGTTGACAACTGAAAGTCTGAAAATGAAGAAGATTGTGTCGATCTCATATCATACTCGTATGTGTGCCATTTCTTCAATTCGACTTGACAAGCAATTCACGTCAATTTTTGATATTCAACAGAGGCAACAATTCTAAATTCTGTGCCTACTCTCCTTACTAACATTCACTCCTCGTTTAGCATCCTTGAGGTCCCCGACGGCAAGATCTTCACATAGATATACTATTAAAATTTATATAGTAGTTTCTAGATTGCTTACTTTATGAGAAAGAAGTGGTACCACCTACAGTCCATGATGATATCAAAATAAGAGGGCAAAACGCGTCGATCGTTGCACAAAGCTTCATATAATACAAAAAAGGCAGGAAACATTTCTGCGATTACATCACATTCTGATGAGTCAAATGTCATTTGAGTAAAGTCACTCGCCACTGAAAAGTATGGTTTTATTACATTTCATCCTTTTTGAAGACGTTCCCTTTAAAACGATTCTCTGGTGGTGAAATCTGGCAGCTGTGTGCAGCCTTACTTATTCTGAAGAAATACTTTGTTATTTCTCTTATTAAATGTGTAACATGATCATCAAAAAGAGAAATGTCGAAATCAAGAGCATGATCACATAGCTGTGGAAAGATATACACTATCTTTGATTGGAAATGACTTAGGACAGCTGTTTGGATGCGGATATCTAGAAACCGTGTTGGTGGCAAAGTTTCCATCAGTTTGGGACTGGACATTATGAATCTAAAAGCCTTCTCTGTTGCCTTGATGGCTTCAACGACTCCTTTGGAAGGAATGATTAAGCCACCATTGTTCCTGCATCGCAATTTAATGATTCTCGATCTGGATAAGTTCGACTATCAGCTAGAAGTGCGTTGTGACATTTTTTGCAATCAATTTTCAAGTGGCGGACTACATACCCAGCTGTATAAACTAAAAAATTCATTCTCCAGTCAGCATCAGATAGTTCTTCACTTCTTTCAAGATTTCTTACAGTCAATAAAAAATCTGGGTCATTTACAAAGGAATCATCGCTTCTTGACTTCAAATCAACAGGGCATCGAGAACAAGGCTCTAACTGCAACGTTTCAGTGCCATCTAAATTAATCGAATTCGAGTTTCTGGAATACGGAATATTGTTTTTGATAATAAGTGCTCTCAAACTAGCTCTGAACTGTTCTGTGTTGGGGATTCCAACCCCCTCTTCTACGAATAAGACTGAAAAATACTTCCAGATGGTCTTGCAACAGTTTAAAAGTGAGCAAATATTTCATTTCTTGCGTTAGTAACAAATCGTAAGATAAATTCAAAACTGATGTGGCTGTAATTATTAACCCTAATGGACCCTGAGATTTCCGCCCATCCACTAAGGGTTTCATAGTTTTTTGTTCGTACAAATTTTTCAGATAATTGCAAGCTTTGTTTAGGCATGGTTCCCAAAACTGACGATTTGAAATTGAAAGTGGAGCTTTATACCCTTTCGCAAGAGGATTTTTTGAGTTGAATAGATCAAACAATCTATCTATGATTCTTATGAATCGAACAGTGCCTTCGGAGCCGGCGAATTGCGGCAGATGTATTTCATCTCTGAGAAACTCAATTGCAGTAGCTACGGATGCTGAAAGGGTTTTCGTTGCTAAACTGACTTTCATTTTTGCGTTTTGATAAGTTATATGACGACCACTAATTTTGTTAGCCAAGTATAAACTTTCTTCGGACTGAATTTTGTGCAATTCCACAATGTACCTCCATTCAATAGTTTCAAAGTCATCATCTTCAGTTTTGTACAACAAGATTTTCCGCTCGGCGATCAGATTGCGCATGAGTTTCAGCATGTGCGCAGCATCAAAAACGAAGTAAATGACCCTTTCTGGATAAAGAGGATGGGGAAAAAAAGTTTGGAGTTCATCCAGTGACAAATTGCATCCTAAAAGTATCGTAGAACGGACATTTGCAGAAAGACCATCAGCCACAACTGCACGAACGTCAACACCTGAATTAGCTACTCTATAAATAGACGACTTTATCAAATTTGCCTGTTATTCTGCACTAATATGGTTTGTGAAAAAATACCCGATTGGAGCCTTCCACCGACCCTTCAGACCAACTAGCATAATGACAAGTGCCTGAGACGTCGGACTTGTCGTCGGTTCGTACAATTATATGCGGAACAGCTGACAACCATTCTGGGCGCTTAGTGCAGTTGATATGATGAATGTGAATTATGATAACCGAACTATCGACTGGGAACCTTAAACTACATTGTTTAGGGGTACTGTATTATCTTGCTCGTGCTGCCTGTAACGCTGAGTCATTCATTCTTGCCCTCTTATTCACCGCATGATCATTTGCACGCATGAACGCAATATCGTTGTCTCAATGCAGATAAGTGAGCGATCTAGACTCTATTGTAATATATCTATGGATCTTCATTGATGCAGCTCCTCCATGAATTCTTCGGTCTTCTAGTCCGGCAGCCAGAACGAGTTTCTGCAGGGAACGAGGCCGAAAGTGAGACTTTCACACAATGATGTGCACCCCTTGCCTACTACGAAACGGTGCGTCTGCCGAGTTCTTGTGAGTTCCTCTTCTTGTCAGACAGGGTCAAAGAAAAACACATGCAAATCCAATGGGAAGCCGATTGCAGTTTTTGGCTAAAATGAATTTTATATGATTTCGATTTTTGATGAATTTTGTATGTTTTCGCTGATTAAACGAAAAGTACTAACCCCAGAGTCATAAATCTTTGCTTGGAATGTCTTCAGGTAATTTTCTATGATGTACATGTGCTATTATCATGACTCTGATCGGCAATGTATTTGAGAATGTGGTTGAATGCGGATAAAGTTGCTCAAAATGCTTATGTTTGCCGACATTGAGAAACTCGCCAAATCTAAATGTGTTTAGCTTTATAGACACGGGTGCACGCACATGAAAGGAGATGGTCTGAAGAAATTGCATGACAAAAATCGTGACTCTGGGCTTAGTACTTTTTGTTTAACCAGAAAAAACAAACAAAATTTTATTTTAGCCAAAAACTGCAATCTGCGTCCCATTTGGTTTACATGTGTTTTTCTTTGATCCTGTCTGACAAGAAGAGGAACTCACTAGAACTCGGCAGACGCACCGTTTCGTAGTAGGCAAGGGGTGTACATTATTGTGTGAAAGTCTCACTTTCGGCCTCGTTCTCTGCAGAAACTCGTTCTGGCTGCCGGACTAGAAGCTCTTCATTGAAGACCACACCGAATCACCTTAAGTTCTTGACCAGCATTGAACTTTGTTGGCTCAGAATCACACAGAATATGCCATTAGCCGCTTGAACAGTCGCTTGGACTTGGTGTGGCTTCTAATAGCTTTCGGGATGCTCTTTGCTCTTCTGGCCTTGCTGTCTTACTGATTCGTTATATTCATCACTTTGAATTTTGAGTAGATCCGCAATGAATACTTAACTTATTCAGCAATTTTTAACACATATTGATATTCTGTACTCTCTTCCTTTGCAGTCCCAGTTATGTTGGCATGAAACAAATTTTGAAATCTGATGCTGATATTCGTTTTGGTCGAGACTCTCCGACAATTAACTCGAATAATTTCACCCTGTCCATACTGGTTCACCCGAAGAAGGAGAACGACTTGTGCAAGAGCATGCCTAAAAAGTGGTGTTTTGTTTGTCCAAAAGTTAAACGATCGTATATTAATAGCACAGTCATGAAGGAGATTTTCACCGACCATAAATTGTAAGTGTTTAAGTAATGTACATTGAAGTAGAGAAGGAATCAATATGAAAGAATTGACCGCTTTAATTCAATGGTTTATATTGAACAGTGAAAAATAGTTTAGGTGAATAGCATATGTTGAGACTGATAGAATAATGGCAACCTCAAGGCATTTCATTCTTCAGCGGGAACAACCAGTGACCAGCGCAGTCAGTCGATCCACTCGATAAATCGCACGACAAATCGCGCGAAGTTTTTTGCAAAGTGACTTCTCAATGGAATTGGCTTGATGAGGTTTTTTCCTATTAACTGTTTAACGTTTGAGATAATTTTGTTATCTCTTATAAATTGTAATCTACATTGCATCTCTACATTGAAAAAGTGATTTATAAAACTGAAGTAATAAACAGCAAAAAATAGTGTAATATATAAATAAATATATAGTGTAACTATAAATATTGCAAAAATTTTATTTAGTATATACGTGTATATATATTATAATAATACATATTACACGTGAATATATATATATATATATATATATATATATATATATATATATATATATATACATATAAATATATTTAGACAAGTTATATATATATATATATATATATATAACAATATTTCAAATTTCAAAACATGCATATATAATGAGCAGATTCAAAAACTTTGCATTTGTGACTATCTTTATATTGATGGGAAAATCCTTTATGTAATCCCAATTCATTTCATCAAGAATTGATACCGCAATATAAGCTTGCATGTGCATTAGAAGTGAATATATCAAAATCAGCCAAACTATTCCGAACATTCAAATTTTAACATAGACCTCATGCCAAAATTATAGTGCCACATTTATTTTCTTTCAGTCAAAAGTTGGATAATACGTAGAAAGTCAGTTAATAGAAATTAATTGGGTGGCTATTACTTGCTTGGTTTAAAAGATGTTCAAAAAATTCGCCAGGGGGCGAAAAGCGCGCCTCTCCAGTGGATTGAGGGTTGAAGATTACACAAACATTTGGTGCGTGGCTCCAAAGAGCTCATTGACATCTAACAACATTTCGACTTTGCAGGCCTACGTTTGGGATCTGTCTGATCTGCCAGCACCGACTGAAGCGATTGTAAATCCAATAGGATACGACAGATTTCTGAAAATAGCATAAACGCCGGCCGGTAAATCTAATTGGATCCATGTCTACCGTTGACGACATTCAGCATAGAATAATTTGCTTTGTCAATCCTTACAACATCAAGAGCATGTAAATGTGGCGTAATTTGAGAGCATCTACACGTATGTTTTGTAACATAAATATCGAACAGTTAAAAAATGATTACCGCCAACTATGCATTTAGTTCAAACCATACTTTATCCATGATCGTAAGAAGCAATAAAGACATTATTGTTATATTATCATGATGTAGTTTCCAGAAGCCTATATTCTAGCCTGTATGAATTTCGGAAGTTTTGTGTATCCCTCAGCCTATCTATTGTGAAATTATTCTAGATATTAAATATTTCCACCACATGGGATACTTTATATTACACGTGGATCTTGGAGATGCAACCTGAGGGCCTACTAACTCCCCGAACATTTGACAATGGATCGTCGATAATTGCCTGATAAGTTAACGGCACGCGATGAATTTTGATTGACGTTGTACACGGACACTCACTGAAATAAAAAATGGATGAGAAGTTTGGCGAGCTCATTGTTTCAGACTTCTATGCGTCAGCTGCGGCCATCAAAGTAATCTCAAAAAAACTGAATTTAGGCTGTAGTGGAGAGAGTTCGCAATTGACGTCGCAAATCACTGGCATTCCTTCACAAGTGAAGAAGTAAATCTCATTTCAGTGAATCACTTAAATCAAGTTTTCACGTCGTAGACAAAGCATTACGTAGCATCATACAAAGAGGCACTTTACGATTATCAAGTCCATCCATCATCTGGAGAACGTTCGCCATGGCTTACCGCCATCTTTGTTGAAGAAGAAGGATATTCTTGTGAGCTGTGTTCGTCCCGCCTTCAAGAATGACTTTTTTACGGCTGAAGTTGACACAATCACTGCTGAATGGTGCTCCGCCATCCATAAGGTCATGTGTAATCATTACCAAGGACTCATTGATGACGCCATTCTTCACATTTCTTCTGCTTCTATCCCGCAAGAGGTGTTGAATACATCAATCAAGATGGTGACGAAGTGGTCGCGCTCGCAATTAGGGCGCAAACTTCGCGATGCAGATTTAGATCGGGCCTTGTCCATCCATCATTTATCAGCATCAACTGATTTCAACTACTTTTCCGTCCTCTGTGTCGACTTCGTGTGAAGTTCCTTGTGATTCTCATTCTCGGAGTGATGTTAGACCTACTCAACAAGATGCAATCGTGCAGACGGATTATCTCGTACAGCGTCGCCACCCTGCGTTCCTCGACGTGCATCATTCTGCGTCTGTGAAGGAGATTGCCGATATTTCTACTCAAACATGTGAGCAGACCGCTTCCGTATCGGACCAGTCTCCTTCCTTTCAAGATGGTGAGCATGCCGACTCAAGTGTTCAATTCACAGTTCCTGAATCATTGACATGTGGGCAAACGTCAAGTACGCTGCCAATTGTAGAGGAGATTGATTTGTCTCATCCATCCAGTGAACTGATCAACTCCGATAGTGTAGTGATCATCGACACTGAACCGACGCATTCAAGAAATCTTCTTCAAACCACTCTCCACGATGTGAACGTGTTTTCTTTAAACACTGAAGTTTCTTCGGTTCGATCTGAATCATTAGATTTTTCTAAATCTAGCATCATTGTAGGTGATCAGAACTTGCATGATTTACATGTTGAAGATTGTTGCATTCTTGCAACTAATAAAGGTCGTTTAAGCTTTTTTAAAAGCTTATTACAGTCTGTCAAAGATGTTCATGCCAATGTAAATCATTTCACATTATGCTTGTCTTTGATGGATCAAAGAAACAAACCGAGTACGAATTTTACCAATTTCCGTACTATCATTTATTGTGCAAAGCGTGTATTTCCGAATGCTTTCATTTCTGTCTTGCTTAATGGTATTCCCGAAGATGCTCAATCAGGCTCAAAAGCTAACCTCTTGGAGTTAAATAAACTTATTAAAGATAAAACTCCTGCTGGTTGCAATGTTTTACGAGCACCTGAAACTTTTGATGCTACAAATGGTTTATGGAGTCATTCTGTTCGTGAATCTGTTTATGAAGATCTAAAGCGTTTTTTATAGAAACTTCATATAGTCTTACTACAGTCAGCAATAATTCCCACAATGTTTGGGGTCGTAATTTTGTCTGCACAGATGTAGATTTTGAAGTAAATCATATGACTCGCCAGCTTTTGTCTAATACTGCGAAGTTTATTCCTACTCCCATGGGAAAAAATTGTCACAAGGATATTTTGCATGGTGTAGACGATTTTTTACGGAAGTACCAGTGGTCACTTGTTGTTTTTTCTGAGTCCACAAATGTCTGTAGATTTCCTTTCAAAAGTGGGCGTTATCCTCCTAAGAATTTAATACCTGACAGTGTTCATGTAAATTGCAAACGCATACGTGATGACATTGTTAATATGTTGTATAAATGTAAATGCTGTTTTTCCAAAGACAACTTGACCCTCGATGAAAGGAGGGAGTTGAAACGACTTCGTTTTAATGATTCTGTTGTAATAACTCCAGTAGACAAGGGATCTCAGTGGATGATTCTACCCAAGAAGCATTATGAGGCAGAGGCTTTCCGTCAGTTAACAAATGAATCATTCTACATGCCTCTGGAATCAGATCTTGACTCGCATGTTCGTCGTCGCTTGCTTAATTTGTTGTCTTATTTATACAAAAAAGGTTTTGTGACTAAAAAAGAGTACATGGCTTTAGAGCCATCAGATAATTTTAAGACTCGCAATTTTTATTTACTTCCTAAAGCTCATAAGGAGTCTTGGTATGTCCCGGGTATGCCACCTGGTCGACCTATAGTTAGTGACTGTAATAGTGTTACAAGAACATGTAGTATTCTTTTAGAACATTTTTTGTCACCGTTAGCTCAGGCTGGATCTAGCTATGTCAGAGATTCACCACATTTTATTTCTTTGTTGCAGGACGTCAGTGTCACTGACAGAACTTTCTTTGTTACACTTGATGTGAATTCACTGTATACGAATATACCAACTGAAGATGGTATAGCTGCTGTAAGCGATGCATTTTTGAGATCTCCTGATGTAAAGAGGCCTGACCTTACCTTGCTTACGATGCTCCGCATCATTTTGACCAATAATTGTTTTGATTTTCACGGCGAGAAATTTGTACAAACACAAGGTACTGCTATGGGCTGTCCATTCGGTCCTTCTTATGCAAATATTTTTCTTATCGAATGGGAAGAGAAGGCTTTACAGTTTCGTTGTCGACCTTCCATGTGGAAGCGCTTTATCGATGACATTTTTCTCACATGGGATTTTTCAGATAGCGCTCTCTATGAGTTCTGTGATTTTGTGAACTCCCTGTATTCTACTATAAAAGTAGAAATGTGTTTCGACCTTAGTAGAATTCGTTTTCTGGATTTACTTTTGTACAAGTCTACACCTCGTATTCTTTATAGAGTAGACTTTAAGCCTACAGACAGTCATGGCATTTTATCACAGAAGTCTTTTCATCCACCACATGTCTTTCGTTCCATCCTCTTTTGTCAAGTTCTAAGGTGGGCCACTCGCTGTTCAACTTATGAAGATTTTAAAAGTGTGAAGGAAACTGTCCAGTCAAAGTGGCGAGAACAAGGATATTCTCGCAGTATTATACGAAACACTGTCAGGAATGTGCTAAAGTTTACCCTGCAGCTTCCACATTTCTGGGAAACAGGGTTTACACCTTGTGATTGTGAAGTCTGTATTTATGGTGTGCCCACCCATTCAGTTGTAGATAGTGTAAATAGAAACAGGTTTTTAATTGTACATAGGCTAAATTGTAAAAACGTCAATGTCATTTATCTGATTATATGTAAACGGTGCCGCTGTCAGTATGTGGGTCAGACGTCAAGGACGCTGGCAAAGAGAATTAGCGAACATTTGTATAACATCAGACATTTTTATTGTACATCTGTAGCAAAGCATTTTAATGAAAATTGTAACATATCAGATTTTACCTTTACGGCACTAGAGCACTGTCCAAACGAAAGAAAGCGCTTGTATAAAGAGAATAAATGGATCAAAAGGTTGCACACTTTGTCTCCATTTGGTTTGAACCAATGTTTAAATGTGTCCAAAGATTTGCATTTAGTAGTTCCTTTTAGTCGCTGCAGCGAACGTATTGTACGCTATTGTCAGCAGCAATTGTATGACGTCAGAGTTTGTCCATCGTACTCTATGCATGCCAACTTACGAAGTTTCATGACGAATGTTCATCGCTGATTTGTAACTTTCTGGCTTACTTCATTCACTTTGTGTCTTTTCGTGTCAAGTGCAGTGGATTGATAAAGGATTAAATCCGAAACTAGTCTCCACCACATTTGTCTTTTCTTCTCAACACTTGTGGGATCAGTGGACGGCGTGAGAGCCCTTTGACTCCTGAGTCACTACGTATATATATATACACATATATATATATACATCTATACATATTTAGACAAGTTATATATATATATATATATATATATATATTTCAAATTTCAAAACATGCATATGTAATGAGCAGATTCAAAAACTTTGCATTTGTGACTATCTTTATATTGATGGGAAAATCCTTTATGTAATCCCAATTCATTTCATCAAGAATTGATACCGCAATATAAGCTTGCATGTGCATTAGAAGTGAATATATCAAAATCAGCCAAACTATTCCGAACATTCAAATTTTAACATAGACCTCATGCCAAAATTATAGTGCCACATTTATTTTCTTTCAGTCAAAAGTTAGATAATACGTAGAAAGTCAGTTAATAGAAATTAATTGGGTGGCTATTACTTGCTTGGTTTAAAAGATGTTCAAAAAATTCGCCAGGGGGCGAAAAGCGCGCCTCTCCAGTGGATTGAGGGTTGAAGATTACACAAACATTTGGTGCGTGGCTCCAAAGAGCTCATTGACATCTAACAACATTTCGACTTTGCAGGCCTACGTTTGGGATCTGTCTGATCTGCCAGCACCGACTGAAGCGATTGTAAATCCAATAGGACACGACAGATTTCTGAAAATAGCATAAACGCCGGCCGGTAAATCTAATTGGATCCATGTCTACCGTTGACGACATTCAGCATAGAATAATTTGCTTTCTCAATCCTTACAACATCAAGAGCATGTAAATGTGGCGTAATTTGAGAGCATCTACACGTATGTTTTGTAACATAAATATCGAACAGTTAAAAAATGATTACCGCCAACTATGCATTTAGTTCAAACCATACTTTATCCATGATCGTAAGAAGCAATAAAGACATTATTATTATATTATCATGATGTAGTTTCCAGAAGCCTATATTCTAGCCTGTATGAATTTCGGAAGTTTTGTGTATCCCTCAGCCTATCTATTGTGAAATTATTCTAGATATTAAATATTTCCACCACATGGGATACTTTATATTACACGTGGATCTTGGAGATGCAACCTGAGGGCCTACTAACTCCCCGAACATTTGACAATGGATCGTCGATAATTGCCTGATAAGTTAACGGCACGCGATGAATTTTGATTGACGTTGTACACGGACACTCACTGAAATAAAAAATGGATGAGAAGTTTGGCGAGCTCATTGTTTCAGACTTCTATGCGTCAGCTGCGGCCATCAAAGTAATCTCAAAAAAACTGAATTTAGGCTGTAGTGGAGAGAGTTCGCAATTGACGTCGCAAATCACTGGCATTCCTTCACAAGTGAAGAAGTAAATCTCATTTCAGTGAATCACTTAAATCAAGTTTTCACGTCGTAGACAAAGCATTACGTAGCATCAACACTCAAGTCTGATCAAGTTGTTCATCTCAGAACTTTTATCATTAGAAAAACGTTTATTATAATGGAACTTAGAATTTGTTGACCACTCAAAGCTTTCTTGTGGAGGCGGCCGATATATGTACCAGTATATATATATATATATATATATATATATATATATATATATATATATATATATATATATATATATATATATATATATATATATATGCATATATTGTTATTGTTTCAGTGTTATTATTATATCAATATCCGTTCGGGTCATTCTTTTGATTATCTGTTTTCTAGTTGCCTGTGTTTGATTGACTTTGAAAATGTAGATAGGATTATTATGAATTTTATAGAAGATCTGCAAACCACTAGATTATTATATAAGTCATTGTGCGCATTACTGTATATCGTATTGCTTGTCATCAAATTACGAATAATTGCATTGTATGTTGCTGTATTGCAATAGGTAACTTTCGCTTATTATGAGTACCGGATGGCCTACCATTCATGGAGCTCTTGTTTGCTATGTGGACATTGAATAATGTCTTATGGCAAAAGTTGATCAAATAATGTCTGACTATCAAAGTTTTAACCAAGCCGTACAGAGACGACAGTCACCGGCCCATCCCGGCCGGCCGGTTACAACTCTGGTGCGCATTTTAAAGAACAAACTTCGTCCACAATTAGAATCCTCGAACAAGAAAATAGCCGAGGAGAATTATAGCAGAAGATTTATTACCTAAAATTATTAATGTACATCCAAAGAACTTTACGTCTTTAAACACTTATAAACACTTTTACTTAAGCTATCTTGTCATCGTTAGCCATCTGTAATTTCATATGTTTAATTAACAACCAACGGTTCCAGCCATCACATGAATTATGTTATACAGTGCGTCCATAAAGTCACTGTGCACCTAATAAATCAATGCATGCGCAGTACTTTGTCGCTTAGAAATAGATTGCCACGGCACCATAAAAAGTGAGAAACTTCGACTTCTGTGTGATCAGAAAATATCTAATGATTCCAAATATTCTTCCAAATGGGTGTGACATATTGTTAAAATGGATTTCCGGAAAAATAGTTTTAACAACACAAAATATCTATTTACATGCTACAAAAACATTTGAAAATGTCCACCCTGTTTACGAATACAAATGTCAATTCGACGTCTCATATTCTCAAACATTCGGTGAATTTCCTCGCGCCTGATAGCGTCAATTTGCTGTCAGTTGTTTTCTCTAGACTCCTGTAGATTTCATGACCTGCTTCCGTAAACCTCCTGCTTCACCGCTAACCACCAGTAAAAGTCCAAGTCATTCCAATCTGAAATCTCGGATGCTAAACTCCTTCATTGTTTGAAATATTCCACTAAAATATCGAACTGAGGAATTGGTGGTATGCGCAGTTGCTCCATCTTGATAGAAATAAGCAGTCAAACCTTTCATCGTCATTTAATTCGTCAACGAGTGAAGCAATAATTTTGTCAAATAATTTTTGCAATAATAGTTGAATATCGGTCCAAGCATTCGTATTCTTGCCATGAGAGAATGTAATGGCTTCTCAACAAATTCGTGTGGGTTTTCACTAGACCATATTCGGTAACTCTGGCTACTGATACATGTATGCCTTGATAGATGAAACCAAGCTTCATCAGAAAAGAAAGTCTTACCGAGCACATTGTTTTCATTTAGATTTTCCTTGAACCAAACGCAGTACTGAATACGCTTGTCATGATCGGCATCAGTCAATTCATGTTGGCCAGAAATTCGGTACGGATATAGGCCTATGTTCTTTCTTACAGTAGGATGAGCCGCCCCGAGAGATAGACCCACTTCTTAGGATAAGCGACACATCGACTTGTTTGGGCTTCAGAAATAACAGTTTCAGGAATAATCTTTTGATCACTTAAGATTAATAGTCGATCTGAGCGTGATGGATAGTGCACCGAGTCAGCTTTTCTGAACTCACTGATTGGACTCCAATCAACATTTCGATGAGGCAAATCAGATGCAGGAAGTCTTTCTAAAAACCCCTTCTTCACTTCATTAGTATATTCCCCATTGGCACGGAAAACATTTTTGACCAAGAAGTTCGTCTCTCGCATGGACAGCACCATGCTTAGCTTCGAAATGCAACGTACTGATCTTCACCGAGTTAGCTAGCAGATGTGAAGTTAAATTAAAATTCTAAATCACGTTTAATGTCACAAGCTAGTCAATTGCGCTTCCCAAACGAGCCAGTGACTCTGTGCATGTGATAGATATCTACAATTGTAAGATTGCGACTGTTTTCTTTGGCAAAACAAGGTTAGAAGAGGTGCACAGTGACTTTATGAACGCACTGTATTTTAAATTTTATAATTCCTTCAATTAATTGAATTGATTCTAAACTGAATGTCGCCAATGATTGACATGCATGACATGTATCGACTTGAGTAGAAAAAGCAGCTGGCGCTCGAGCCGGTTGCGGTTCCGGTTCGAACTGGAGACCAACGCCACTTGCGCAAAAGGGTTCCATCTTGCTGTGGTGATATAGAAGACATGTGGTACAAAATTCTACAGCAGATATAAAAGCATGCATGCAATTAATATTACTCGTGATTCTATAGATTAACGAGTATCATTTGCATCTTTTATATCACATGTACAATTTGTACTCAAATGCTATTTTATATTGATGAAAATGATGTAATATATTTGTTTTTCGTGATTTTATATCATGAAATGATGAATATATAATGCATTTTTTAGGTTTGAGCTGGGAGTGAAGATAGGAAAAATGATGCTCAAAGGAATGAATGACCATGTATATGTTCGCGTCTCCTTATCAGTAAGTATAATATATCGTGCTTATCGAATTGGCGAATCTCCAAAATTCAGACGTCAATGAATTCTTTTTTGCTAGATCAATTTTCATGTGCATTTGAATGATTATCAACAACTGTCAAAAGTCAAAACGTTTCAGCTTGGAAAACGCGATACTGCACAACATTGATGGGATGACAAAGTGATAAAATTATGTAAAATTTAGAGGTCGGAAGAGGAGACCATATCTCATTATACATGCAGTAGGCCTATAAGTCTGCGATGCAACTGACTCATAATTAGTCGCTGCCTGGAATTAGAGGATGTTTAATATCATGAATAAAATTACTTTGCCAAGACATGTTTAGGTCTTCATATTTATTACATATAAAAAATAAGGTTTAGTCATACTGTTTCTTTTCCTGTAATCATTTCTTGTTCATACAACAATCATGCTGTATTAATAAATGTTAGAGAGCCGGTCAGTGTCATGCAAGAATACATTTACAGTAAATATGCATTTACTCAGGTAAATATATCAAGTAACTCACCTGTATAGGATGGCGGCTAGCAGGAGGTGATTCTTCATCAAGTTTTTCTCAAAACACACACACTGTCGTACTCTCCTATTGTATTGTTGTGCCAGTAAAATGTATGTTAAAGCTATATGCAAACCCCGACCGGTATCGAGCCTTCGCTGTTCCTGAAGTAGGTAAAAACAGCAGTACATCAACACTATCTCAGTGGGTTAATATACATGTAGGCCTACATTTGCCTTAAGTTGATAAAGAGTGATGATCTGAATACCGTCAGCTCTGTTTTCCTACTGATCAACTGCTGCAATTGTTTGATGTATCGCGCCTCTGTCAATTTAGTATCCAGAGACTCTTTACACTTGCCAAGAAACTCCAAGCAGAAATCAAACTTAATTGATTTGATTGACACTTCATACAATGTTCAGCTACAGCACTCGATTTATTCCGTTTATCAACAGCACGCCTATGTTCATTGAATCGATATTTAAAAGGTCTTGAAGTCAGACCGATGTAAAAGTCTTTACTCTGCGACATTTTATTAGGACCACCCATATTTTTTAGTTTTTCACAGCTAGCTGCTTGTTGATGACATGTTATTTTTCACGCTTGTCAATACATTGAATAGGAATGTATACCAACAATATGCCATAACATAGACATCTATTGATCAATAACACAGGAGCCAGACACTCAAACATAAGAATTAACCGCGACATATAATTAGGACCACCTTCGACATTTAGATAAGAAACTTTCCTTTAGATATAATAAATCTAGGTAAAGTTTTATAATCAGTTATTTACGTTTACGGCGATTTCTTACCAATGGACAGTGTGTGTTCTGGTTGCCTTATGTGTGCATGTGTGCATTGTCTGCTTGTTGTGAGAAAAGCGTATTTGAGAAGCTTTCATTAATGTGTGGTATGTCTATCGTCGATTACTCACACGCACTGTTATCGGTCAGCAAAAATGATATTGATTAACAAATCGATCCTTGATTTGCTTTGCATAATGGAGACCAGATATATGTGCTTTTGAGATAACATACTGTACATGTAGATATCTATCAATACAATTTATGTTTGTGTCTAACGTGGAAAATCTGAATCTCATTCATGAGTAAAAAAATAAGCATTAGTGGCTCGCAGATGGAAGTTTTTCGCGCGAAGAGTTTTCTCAGCGTGAAATCGCTGCTCGTTGTTATATTCCAAAGTCGTCGGCACCTGCTTGTTCAACGGTATATGACTTCCGGAAATTCTTGTGCAGCAAACGACGACGACGCTGTGGAACATGATGAAAATCTACGCCATAAGATGACCGATTCCGAGAGCGCAGGCTTACTGTTCGACAAGAGGGGCTAATCACGTCGTCCCAGCTACGAAAAAGACGGCAGAAACGTCACATCAATGATGGGTCACGCACTATTCGACGAGGTAACGTATGTATGAAAAGGATTGTCAGAAGGATTGCGGCAAAGGAGAAGTGTCGTAGCTGACCACTGCATGAGGCTAGCTGTAATTGGCTTAATTTTCCCACTCGCCATGTCAATGGGAGCGTTGACAACTGGTAAATGGTGGCATTCAGTGTCGAGTCGAGTCTTGACGGTGACAGGCTACTCGTCATCGAATCTGGTAGTCACGTGGATCACTTCCTCCTGTGTTTCAGCACGTTAAACAACAAGCAAAAATGTCATGCTGTAGGCCTGTTTTCCTACAAGAGAACTGGTAGGCTTCATGTTTGTGAGTGCTCTATGAACTCGGCTCGGATTCATCGCAACAAGTTCTTTAGAGTAGGATGTTTCCGTATTTCATGAGTGGTGGTTGCTAAACGGGTTGCTAGTGTTAGACGGAGCTCCCTTCTACACTGTCCGTGTTGTGAAGTTATATTTTGATTACATCAGCGCCACTTTGTTGAAAGGGCCATCTCCGACGTAAACCTTTCAGAACATTGATGGGCTATCATGAAGCGTCGGCTGCATTATTTGGCATTATCGATGATTCTAAGACAATAACGCATAGCTTTATAATGTCTAAAGGAAAGTTTCTTATCTAAAAGTCGAATTAAAACGTTATACGCTAATCAATAGGTCAAATACATAGGGTTAATTAGTTAAACTCTATCAAGTACTCTACCCTCTAAGCAATTTATATTATTGTTTAAACAGGGGGAAACTACTGCTACTGAAAATACGCTACGGAATACCAATTAATAATTCATGCATCGAGAAGTACAAAAAGAGAATTTAGCAAGCTTACTCAGCGAGTGAATTCTGTCCAACTGAGGTTGTCAGAATTGTCGCTTCAATTTATCCTAGTACTTAGCGGTATTAACTATCCTAACGCTCGTGCACCTGATTCTCCTTACCAATAGATAAAGGCGATCAGGTCTGTTATCCATCATACTCATACTGTATCAACATGTCAAAATCATTAGTGATGCCAGACGTAACCCATCAAATTAATCCCGAATGAAATGAAGTTGTGAAATGAAGACTTGATGAAAAGATAAGTGAGGATTTAATCCTTAAGAGGACTGATCAAACGTTCCCTACAGGTGAATGGAATCGTGTCAAAATAACAGATTCTTATTCAGGAAATAAAAGCAAAGAACTATAATCAAGATTGGAACTTAAATATTAACCTTGAACTCCTGAGGTCATCAGCAGAGACTAGGGTAGGTCGATCGTGTTTCGGTCCCTCACCTCTGAACACTCAAACCCACCCTAGCGGGACCCTGCACAAAGGCAGCCTCAATCCACAGTTAATAATTTATAAAATGAAAGCTGCGACAATAAATATAAAAAAAATGCCATCAAATTAATCGTTATTAATCAGTTATTCAAATCAGAATAAACATTAAAATAAATGATTGTCCAGCATTTGCTTAGCTGAATAATAACCGAATTTTAAGATAACTTCCCAATGTTTTTGCAACTGTCTCTGAGCGGACTGCTTAAGTTCAAATCTAGAGTAGCCTCTTGCTACCAAAAGCTGAAATGTATTCCGAACTTTATTGATAAAATCTAATTCGTGTGTACAGATGCGACCATATCGCAAAACTTGGCTCGCAAAGACTTGAGCACCCATCTTATGCGGAATCGTATTATCCGGAAAAGTTAACAAAGTAACGGGGAAATTGAAGTCATCGACTTTGTGATACACGGAAGTTTTTAAGCCATCTTTAGAAATTTCTAATTTTACATCCAAATACTCTGCACATTTGTCGTCATGCCCACTGCGACTAGCTTCAAGACTATCAGGATAAATCAATGGGATTCTCGAACCAAAGCTCGTGTAGTTGATAATGCAGATGTCATCTATATAACGAGATGTATTGGATAATAAACGAGCAAGTCCTGTTTTCTTGTCTTTAATTAGGTCAGTCATATATATTAATTCGCAATGCGAAAGGAAAAGGTCAGCCAAAAGAGGGCTGCAATTCCCTCCCATAGGTATTCCTTTAGTCTGACGAAACACGTGACCTGCAAAAGTGACGTACACTTCGTTAACTACAAATTCAATCGCTGCTTTAAACGATTTCTTATCATATACACTATAGCCTGCGTACTTAATACCGGACAAAAAAGTTTTGTCAAAACCGATGCACATATACTTTCTGTTTGAGTTATTGAAAATCAAATCTAAAAGGCTATTGATGTGTTTCAGAATGTCACTTTGATCTAAATTTGTATACAAAGTAGAAAAATCGAACACTTGTACATTGTGCATCTTTAAATTTCTAATTTTCGACAGAAATTCGTCAGTAGAATTTATACTCCAATAGACATTTATCCCACTGTTTTTATAGATAGCTTCACAGTATCTCTTAAAATGTTCCCGTACTACTTTCAGACCTTTGTTAAGTTTAACTGATAACTGTTTAGTTGTGCAGTTTTTCGCTCCTGCAATAAAGCGGAATTTGTACGGAGATTTATGAAGTTTAGGTAACCAATAAATTTTGGGCACTCGTAAGTTAGTATCAGTGCATCTAGTTTGAAACTTTTCTTTCATGACATCTTTATGTTTTGAAATTACACCATTAACTTCATCATCAATAGGTGTATAAGTAACATTACCCGTAGGTGCAAAGCTTGTTAAATCGAAACCAAGCTCTTTCAGCAAAATTTCAACGTAGAATTTTTTGCAGATGAACGCGAAATTGCAACTAGCTTTATCTACTGGAGCAATGATGAAATGACGGTGGATATATTTTATGTAATCATTTGAAAAGTAGCGTTCATCGTAATTATCTACCTCTCTTGCATTTTTGCTGTTATGAATACAATGTTCAGTATTCTTATATAGACGAGCCCTGGCCAATGTCATAATTCTACTCCGCCAATCTTCGAAATCACTTGCGTCAATCTTAAGAGTTTTATTCTCCCTATTGATGTGTTTATCTAACGCGCTACCAATTGCATTCAATAGCTCCTTGTTACTGTGGGGCTCCGGTAGGCGATGCTTGGTACCCAGATTTAGCAAATTTCTGATATCTTGATTACCGATAAACTTCAGATCTCCCGTAAAAACATGTTTATAATAATTGTTCGTGAACTCTTTGTGTTCAGCGCACTTACAAGGGGTCTGAGCAATAGCTCTGATTCCTTCATTGTCTAATTCTTTAAGAAATCTGTTATAATTACAAAGTTTCAACGAGACAGGGTTATTTAGTGAAAAATAAGTTTTTGGAGGGTAGAGGTGTTGGACTTGAGCGGGTAACAGCCGACACGCACTCTTATCATGCATAATGCTTGCCATATTCACAGTGTCCATCAACTTGCTCTTAAAGGGAAATACGATGCTAGTTTTATCTTTCTTTTCATTTTGACTCTGCTTCCTGATCGAATTTTGGACATAGGCACATACTATGTAGGCGAAATCATTCCTTTCGTTGGTAACGAATTGTCCTAACATTTTTACATACATCAGATTTAGTGATTTCAATTTTCTATAAAATAATGTTAGTTTCTTAGCCGTAAAAAGAGAGCGTAATTCATGCAATGTTGCTTCATATTCGTTTGAGACACATCGTTTACGCTTCCTGTTTCTCATTCCATGACTGCGCTTGCGTCTTGGAAGAGGACTACTGTAATAGTAGCTGCTTTCTACTGTGCCCTTAGAAACCATGCTCCTCCCGATAATTTGTCATTTAAGCCTAGGGGATACAATGTGTTCATAGTTTTGATGAAGAAGTCTTCCCTTTCTTGAAGCTTCGAAATAAGATCATCTTTATCTTTATATTCGCTAATCACATCAATGATTTGAATAGACAAATCACTGACACTGTGCCCATTTTCCCGAAAATGAGTCGCCAGATAAGTGTTCTTGCTAGCTGTATTAATGGAACTACGATGGCCATTCAATCTACAATGCAAGGCTTGTGACGTTTGACCCACATACTGTATACCGCATTTCTTACACGATATAAGATAAACGACATTTCTGGTCTTACAACTAAAATAACCAGTCTTGTTGAACATAAATTTTCCACCTGTACTAAAACTAGTGAAAAGAGCGTCGGGATTTAAAACTTGACAACAGAGGCATCTATTTGACTTGCAATAAGAAACATGCTTATTTGGGGAGGGCGCTATCCACTCCATCGCACTAACGCAAAATACTTGATCTGACTTTAATTCCATATTTTAAAAATAAATGAATGAACACCATATCCTCTAATCTACGTGTGTAGATGACCTGTTACAGAGGTTGGACTTTCAGGTCGAAAATATATACGAAGCAATACATACTGTATATAAGCTACTTATGAATTAAGAAATTCATAAAGAATTCTAAAATTTAATGTGCTCTAGCAATGATGCAAAAAAAATGTTACAACAATCATGTTGTAAAGCTGATTATATGTCCTAATTATATGTCGCGGTCAATTCTTGTGTTTGAGTGTCTGGTTTCTGTGTTATTGATCAACAGATATCTATGTTATGGCATATTGTTGGCATATATGCTTATTTTATGTATTGACAAACGTGAAAGTAGCTAGCTGCAAAAAATATGGGCGGTCTTAATAAAATGTTGCTGATTGTAATTACAAGTGAATCTATACACAACATAGCGATCCATGCAAATATATTTGTAGGGCAACTATCACAAATCTCACAATTTTCGTGCTTCTTCGTTTTATTTTTAGTTTTTAATGTATTGTACAAGTTACTATTTGGGGAATTAATCAAGTTAACAGCCAAATTGTACTTTTTAATCAATTTGCGGATAACACGATCCGTCCGATCATTAACAAACTTCAATTTAAGATTAGTATGGTTAGTCGGCCTATGTTTGTATCTTTTACTCTTCTTTTTCCTGTTGTGAATGTTCGGAAAGCCATTATTACTAATTTTCTATCTAGTTTTTCAAGTGCCTTATGGCATTCCGTTTCACTACTGCATCGTCACCTCTGTTTCACTTACTGCATAACTCACCTGTCATCAAATTCCAACTATGCATTTTACAAATTTTGCACACCAGTGATCAGCTCGCCGAAGCTTTTGTTTTGTTGATGTCCTTTCTAAATGACTGGGTAGATATGTATCTTGTTCGCAATCTACTTTATCAATCGGCATGAATGCTGCAGAGTTGATCACAAGACCGGGCTACCTAAATTATGGCAAGCTACAATCGATTCTCCTACCTTTCAATCATAGAAAAACATATGGCAGACCATTTTTATTGTTTCAAAATGATAATCATCTTACTAGCCTGTCATATATTGATATCAGAGGCGACCAAAAACCTTTGATGTCAGATTAAATAATTTCAATGCCGAAGCGCTTTCAAAGCGCACCGCACCCCATCTTCAGAAAATTGACTGCCATGCATGTATCTCATGCCGGTCATAACAGAACATCGAACATCGACTTATATAAGAACGTCAATTCTAGCTTAAATTCATCAAGATGAGGATTCAAATACTATGCAATTAGAAAAATCAAAACATGAATGTGTCTATGCGTATATAAGGTACATCATGAATCACAAAGGTATGAATTACACGCCGACGGGCCAATGTGGGGCCAACTTTACCCTGAGCATTCTTAAATGAACTGGATCCTGGTATAGTCGAGTCTTGTCTTATCGAGCCCTGGTGCTTAAAATTCAAGTTCATTTGCAAGTCTAAGGGAACATACAGGGGATAGCATTCGACCCTGCAGCGAATATCAGAGCGATATGTTGATCATAATGTCACTTTATCATTGTCTTCAAACTTCAGAAACAACAACCCCATCAAATTATTACACCTGTAGTGGATCCTCCATGGAGGCAATCTTCGACTACAAGTGAACCGCCATTTGTAAGTATTTTCAAGATGCTACAAGACCTTATCAAGTTCGCAATATCATTTAATACGTCAGTAAAAACAATCTCTAAGTAAATGACGTTCTCATTAAAGATAATTATTATGTGCAATGTACAAACTTTTTGCTTGGTCTTAACGACCAAATAACTAAATGATTTGTTTTGGCTCATATGTTTCGTTGTGCTGTGATTATGCTTGTGATGTGAACGATATCCATGTAATAAATTCTTAGAACAATATCATAATGAGATGAGGCCTATACTCTAATTCTCTCTCCTAATTTCATTCTGGTATAATTCGGACAATACTTTGGCATTTTTTATAAGACACTTGAACAGCTTAAGATATGCAGTGTACAGCGCAAATTTTGAAATTGTGGATGAAAGTCATTTGAAGAGCGGTCTCAAAAATAATGAATACTTTGAGTAACGTATTTTTTCCAATGCAAATGAATGATCCAGGAAACGATTGCACAGCACGTATTTTTTAAGGGTTTCAGATATGGAAAAGTTCTACAACATCCCCAACCACAACTAAGCGTCGCGATTCAACAACGACTTATGACAGTTGGTGGTTGACAACAGCAGCAGAAAAAACAACGACGGAATCGGCGGTGAGTAGATCAAAGATTTTTCGAGTACTTATGTATATATAATATGCATTTTATTCATTATCACACGAGATAATTATCACGACCAGACGCCGTGGGAGTGTAACTTTGATGTCAGTAGGAGAAGTGTGGCGCCACCTGTCCGCGATGTGCGCCGTCCAGCCCGACCCGCCCTTTATCCTTCCGACTTAGCGTCGCCGTAGCGTCAGGGTACGAAGGTATTATGCACGCCCTAGCCAGCCTATAAACAAAGCAGGAAGATCGATGGACCATATCCATTGATTCGTTGACGCATTTAACTCTATTTCCTTGTCCATCAAAAGTCGTTCAAAAAGTGCGAGCCAAAAAATCTTCAACGAGTTCTGCCATCGGTCTAGTGCTTACTTTCCTAGACTATTCCGCGATAGGAAGTGCCACATCAACAGGAAAGCTTGGGTCTAACAGCGTGATCCTCTGGGGTCTCTTCCGTTTCATTGGCAATCCAGCCAATGATCAACTGCATTCGTGCAGAGGTACCCGAGCTATCCATTCACGCATAGTATTTGGATGGGATCCTAGTTGGCAATCGACTTGATTCCTTATCATCGAGGAAGAATAACCCATTCTTGTATTCAGCCTAAGGAGGATAAGTGTACAGCACATGGGGTACCACTTTTATACCTCATGCGGTTGAGGATATAAGTGGCTAGAGCGAAGAGGCATGCGTGCCGCTAGCCTCCTTCGTCCGCTTCATTGAGGTCTGCAGACCAGCCCAACGACGCGATGCAACGACAGAGGCAGCGTCTCAAGCATCAATCTCCAGCGCGGAAACACTAGGTGACATGCCACGCGTAATTCACGCATAGTTACGGAACATCCAAACATCCGTGGTTAAAGACATTCCATTCTTCTACACGCGTACATACGCGCTGCACTAAGAGTCAGAAATCACTTGATCTGATGCTGTTAAAACATGGTAAATGTTTATGAATACGCGCGGGCGAGCGCTTATAGTTTGCGCGTCGTCTACGGTTGTCTGCTCTGCCGCTTGAACCACGGATGAACCGCTAAGCATGTTCTGTTTTCCGTGAGCATGAAATTGAGGTCCATCACATTGTTCAGCCTCTGGTACATGCAGACACATGAGACGCAAAGTCTGTATAACAGGACTGCTGACAGATATTGCAGCAATGTCACGCATAGCCATGGATGTTTAGGATCATGTATAATTACGCGTAGTTTACGCGTGAATTACGCGTAATTGAGCGTGGCATGTCATCTAGTGAATGGACACGTACTTGCCCGCCGAATGCCCATCCAACCTACGAACCTCGATAGATTATTTAATTTCTTCCCTCCCCTTATGGGCTTAGAGTGCCTTTATCGATCTCACATGTTGTAAAAATGTATCGGCTTCTCACAAAAGATATAACCTCGGTGTCTGGAAAATAAACCAAGTTTCGTTGGTAGGTAGGCACAAGCGGACATCCTAACTTACCGGTAATTATGAATGTGCGAGGCAGTATGCTAAGGCATGGACTTAACAGTGAGTACTAAATTAGCAAATGATAAACATAGATAATCTAGATCACACCAAGTTGTCTTGTACTTTCATGATAGAATTATGCAACGCTGAAGAGGTTTGTTATCTAATGCAAGAATTCAATAATTCTTTATTAACGGCTGAGCCCAGTTAGCTCGTATCGAGCATTATCAATAGTCGACTGGTGACAGTGACAAAGGAGTATGTTAAGACACTGACTCCGAGGTAAGTCGTATCGGTAGGACAGACACCGCATTCAGAAGTTGTCCTTCAGAAATTGAGCCCGAGTAAACTTGTAACACTTATTCTCTGACAGATATATTTTTCCCTTCCATTTTTCATGAATACCGAGTTAACCCGCTTTAGTATGAAATGACTTAATTTCATACTCTCGATATTTCTATAATGTTTGCAATTAAAGTAAATCCATATTTACTATCATCAGATATGTGTGACCTGCTGCATCGAAAATCTATCTCATGAATGACAGGATTCAGATATTTTAAAATATAATCAAATACAAACAGCTAATTTCTTAAAAAATACACTGCATCTTTTTAGACATAAATCCTGATATAACAAATGCTGTATCCAAAACTATGTGATACAGAAAATATAAAAGACAACCAAAAGAAATCAAGAGTCAAAGCAACGCTGTGCCCCAGCCAGAACCAATTCATGCCTGCCAATCTCGGATACATTCAAAGATAAAGGTGCTCGGGCATTGTGGAGCATCAAAGCGATTGGCATTTTATTCTTGATGGCCTCCCGTGCTTCAGAAAAGTTCGCTGAGGTTTGTGTGGAAAGTCTGAAAGCAACCCGAGAGAGTATGTTTAAGGCTTCTTCTCCCCATGTTCCGTAGGCTATAGCCGCCATCGGCATACATGCCCAGCCAAGTTCCTCACAATTGTGGTCGTTGGAGGCATGTTTTCTTTTTTCAGCAGCCAGCGAAGGTGACCCTTTTGTTGTGCTCGTTCCTGATTCGGAGTTGTTGCTGAGCGGATGCATAGCAGTCAGGTCAACTGCTGCTGGACGACCAAGACTCCAATTTGGCAGAAGAATGTCCACTGGTCTTCTATTAGGCTCTGGGTGACCACAACCAGATTCCTTGACAGGATTCCCTTTTGAGAATGAACAGAAATCATCTAAATATTCTCGAATTGAGCCTGGCCCATCTGTGTTAATATGCGATATGGTTCAATATGCAAAGATCTTCAAACCAACTTGGAAACGTAATTGAAAATTTTAGCACGCATTGCAAACTTAAATACAAATCAGATTTCCCTAGAAAATTTACACAAATTTGTACATTCACTTTGAGTGATGTCGTTCGGGAGATCTTTAGACGGCGACTAAAGCAACTCAATACCGACTAGGTAGCTAATGATGAAAAATAGATCGATTATAAGCAGAATAAATCAGGTGTGGCTCCATGTGATGAATTGACGGCTTGAGAGTCTGCAAAGCATGAAGCCGTGAAGATGCCCGTTTCTTTAAATTAAACACATATGATTTCAAGGATAGATGGTCATCTAAGGTCGCACCAAGCATGTTTAAATTGCGGATTAATTCGTAGTCAGTTGGAAGTCAGAGGACGGTCGTGTCTTGCTAGCGCGTCGTGATACATGCTGACTGCCAGGCGTTGCATCTATCGCTACACAAGAGATAAGCTATTGAGCTTCAACAACAACAATTGTGGTGGAATATCAAGAATTACAAGTCGTCGGTTGCATCGTCGGAAAATATCCTCTGAATGTCATCGTGCCCATATGGTTTCTAAACAGATTCCACTATGTGTTGCATCGAGGAGATTAGTTTAAGAACCTAGGACCAATTATGACAGTCGTCAGAGGTGCTTAATTCGTATTCCATTCGTAGTGAAAGAAAGACATCGAAAGTCATTGCCTGACCAACCTCCATCTATTTTTCTGACTAATCTACTATCTCTATCAAATGAAATTGAAGAACTTTTCGCCAATCTTCGCTCAAAACTGACTTAGTCACTGACTTAGTGAAACCTGGCTAGATGGCCATGTACCAGATTCTGTAGTTGCTATCGACGACTACCGTATTGTCAGAAAGGATAGAAACAAGAATGGTGGAGGACTTATGGGTGAGGCTTCAGGGTGAGGCAAAAATAGCGCCCAATTGAAAAAAAGCGTATTTGAAATATAATATTTTATTTGAAATTCTCGAAATGCCCTCCCTCATGGTCAATGCATTGCTGCAGGCGATGAGGCACAGAGCGGCACACGCGTTTGCAAAGTTCAGTGTCCAATTCTTCAATTTTCTTTGAGATAGTAGTAGTCAGTTCAGTGATGGTGCGTGGCTTTCTCGATAAACGAGGTCTTTTAGAAGCTCCCAAAGAAAAAAGTCTGGTTGGGTTAAATCAGGGGAGCGTGCCGGCCACTCAATCGGACCGCGGCGTCCAATCCATCTTCCTGGTAATTTCGCATCCAGCCAGTCACGAACATCTCGAGCGTAATGGGGTGGAGCGCCATCTTGCTGGAAATAGCAGTTCTGATCTTGAACCTTCGGCCAAAAAAACGAATCTAACATTTCCAAGTAATTCCGACCAGTTACAGTTCCTTCAAAGAAGAAAGGTCCAATTATCCCAGAAGACGATATTGCTGCCCACACTGTCACACCAGGTAAATTCACTTCCTTTTCCGCGGACACTCTTGGGTTCTCCGTAGCCCAGTGGACGCAATCGTGTCTGTTAATGTTTCCATTGAGGAGAAATTTTGCTTCATCTGACCACCAGATGTTGTCCAGCATTGAATCTTCTTCACCAAGTTTTGCCAGAAAATCTTCGAAAAATTGCAGGCGGCGATCATCATCTCCATCATGAAGGGCTTGCAGTAGACGCGGAATGTAAGGTTTCCATTTCTTTTCATGGAGGATACGAAGAATGCTTCGCTGGCTGACATTCATCTGTGCAGATAAACGGCGAGATGACTTTTGCGGACTTCGCTGCCATTTCATACAGCTTCATTTGTAGCCGTGTTCGGACGCCCGGACTTGCTTCCGTTGGCTACCGATCCCGTTGCTTCGAATTTTTCGACAATTCGTTTGATATTTCTTCCTTGTGGTGGGTTAATATCGAATTCCTGAGCCAAACATCGTGCTGCCATTGACTGATTTCCATCACATTGGTAGTAATGTTTGATGGCCGCAATGCGTTGACTCAAGGATAGATAATTCATCACTAAGAGACTTGTCAATCGTCAGTTCAGAGCAGCAGTTCAAATAAGCAGAGAATAAGTTGCAATCAAGTTAATACTCGAAGTATCTGCGTTTTATTAGCGCCGAAGCATAGTCATATAGTCAGAAATCAAATCAAAGTAGCACGTGATGATGAATAGATATCTTATAGTGTCTGTGTAAGAGAGAAAAAGAGAAGGCGATCGATACAGAGAATTGGGCGCTATTTTTGCCTCACCCTGTATGTTGCAAGGCGGTGGTTATGTACGTGAAATCAATCATTTTGATGTACCAGAACTGTCAAATTGTGACTCCGAATTTCTCCCTCTTCATTTTCACAATCCACTGATAAATTTATGGCATACAATCCATAGAGCAAGTATATTAAGTGGAGTGGTAACTCCGCATTTATTAAATCCCCAATGTGTATACACTTTCGAAACTATCAAATGAACTCGAGGAGTATATAGCTGACAATTGTTACAAAATGTGAGATATGCAAATTTTTTGCAGTTTTAAAGAAATTGCCACGGAATTGAGTGATCATGATAGTAATGCAGAAGGAAATGATATTATTTTAAAGATTGTCAGTGTCATGACAGCCTTGCAGATTTAATGTCTGTTAAATTAGCAATTCGATGGGCTCCTATTACTTTCATCCTAAACCTCAAGAGTATTTTCTTAAGCGTGATCATATCAAGGCAACCTGCCACTGGCAGAGCAAATTCACATAATCGAAGACAATGATTTCAATTAACTTTGAAAGATGTAAATGGGTCCGCATCACTATTCAGATTCAAGAAATGAAGCATGAATTGAGTGAATCATAAAATTATGCCGGTGAAAATTAAATTTAAAACTTGAAATTTCAGCCAAGAAAGCACGAATAATATCGCGACTTTTTCTTGAAGACTTCCACTATAATACGGATCATGAAATTCCCTTGATAATCAGCTTAATTTCCGCTTAGTTAGGATGCTTATTAGCAAATATTCATTTCTTTTGATATCCAACTTGTTTCATACTACCTATATAGGAGAGTCATCTCGGTAGTATATAAATTGGCAAAATTTTGACTTTTTTTAAAAGTGCTCAAATATTTTTTTGGACGACGGGAACGTTATGTCCGCAAAAAACTGAATCTTTTCACAAAAAAATTTCACTGTATACAGATGCTTTTATGAGTCGGCACTCTACCTATATATCCCTACTCTATCATACCATCCTCTTTGGAACAACCCATCAAGGCATGAAGAGACAATTTCGTGCTTGGTGGAAATAATTGATCATTCCCTTTCATCAAATTGCACTTCAGAAAATCCTCGCGTCGTTATAAGTGGTGACGTTAACGACTTACGTTATTCTTGCGATATCATAGACAGATTGAGTAATGCGAAGGCACTTGTGAAGTTTCCAACTCGGAACGGAAATACATTGGACCAGCTTTTCGTAAATTTCTCAAAACATGTTTCACCGCAGTGTCTGTCACCAATTCCAAATTCTGATCATGTCTCTATACTCTGGCAGCCTAGTCCAAATGCTAAATCTTTCATGAAAGTGAATGTGAGAAAATGGTCTACAGCTAATTATGCAAGGTATGCAGAGCATGTACATGACATTGACTGGTTATCATTGGTAAATTCAGCGGCATCGCTTGATGAACCTTCCTCGTTCTTCTTATGCTCTTTGAAAGTCATTGGATGTATGCTTCCTAGTTCGAACTATTCAAATATGTGGTTTGGACCCTCCATGGATGTTGCCGTCGTTAAAGATTCTAATGAATGATCGTGACAAGGCCTTTGCTCAAGGCTAATTAGAGAAATTTTGGCACTTACAGGATCAAGTGAAGAATCACATCATCCAATTAAAAGCTCGCTATGGAGAAGTACTCGAAAAGTGCAAAGGAAGTTTGGTCTGCGATTCGGTGCATCGGAAGATTTCCTAAAGAGCATAAATGGTCTTCATTGTTTTCAGCGAGTGATTTCCAGAATTATTTCCGCTAAACCTTCAATGATAATCCGAATTTCGCCATATCTCAGTGTAATACCAACTCATCCGACTTGCCACGTTATCCTCTAAAAGTGTCCATACAACAAGTAGAATCCTTGCTGAGAAGTGCCAAGAAGAACAGTGCTGAACCGGATGGCTTACCATAATGGTCATTTCGAGATTTCTCAATGGCTTTAGCTCCAGCGGTTGCCGCCATTTACAATCGAAGTCTAGAATCAGGTGTTTTACCAGCATGCTTCAAAAAAGCTTATGTGTCGCCTATTCCAAAGATATCTAATCCTTGCTCCATATCGGAATTTCGACCTATTTCTCGCACATCAATTCTTCGAAGTTACTGGAGAAACTTGTGGTCATCGCATGGATGCACCCCTATATCAAGCATAGAGCTGATGTCTCAATTTGCATACGTCTCAAGTCCTGGAAGAGGCATCACAACGGCGCTGACACTTCTATATCATGGCATCCTCAAATATCTTGATGCTACTTCTGGAAGTGTTCGTGCGTTATGAGTAGCCTAAGCTGATTCGATTCTAGGCTAATTGAGGCGTGGCTTATTGCGTAGGAAAACATGCTCTGCAGTGTGTCGCATAGGCCTATTATGTCACTTAGCAGAAACTCGCGCGAAACTTAGAAACTTAGCAGAAACTTTTAAGAGAATATATTCATTACGAAATGAGAATGGTTGGATAATTCGAATGTGAATATCGAATATGTGTGTTCGAATGTGTTTTTTGTGCCATCATATTGCTCATTTAGTTGTTAATTAATGGTCTTGCAAATTCTAAAGAGGATCCGTCAACCTCGGATGCACCTCACAAAGGTCGAAGTCGGAGTGAGTCATTTTCACATCACCGATTCACATAATGTCCGCGGGCAACTTTAGATATGAGAAGCCATGGCGTGCCATTCAATATGTCCGGGCGGGCCACGCGTTGCCCCACCACTGGCCTAAGCTTTTGCATATCCATGCCAAAACGCGCATGTTGTTAGCCAACTGAGCTGCCCTGCTATCGAACGTCTGACAAATCGACACATTTAGGATTTCAGACAGGACTGTGTATGGAGCATAGCCTGCGTATGTTCGTGAAGGTGATCACCATGCGCCTAGCTTTTTATATATTTTGTGGTGTATTGCTTCTTTGTGATATACAGGATCGAATTTCAGTTTTCAATCAATTTGTGTTTCAGATGCTCCCAAAATACTTCGGAGAAAAGGAACATATTTGGACAATGCCATTACTGCTAGCAATTGGATTAGCAACGCTATCCATTATTATTGGCTTCATTATTTTCCACTGTGCGTAAGTTAAATTCTTGTTGAGAACACTATTTTTCAAATGAATGATAATGACTTCCTAATTATCAGGATTGTCGGTGAATGACTTCATCGTCTCTCCAGGCTCACGGAAATAGTCTATCTCGTCTCGATGGGGCCATGAACTTTCATATTTTACATTCATAGCTAATGCCGTATTTTCTAGAATATAACCCGCGGGCCAATGTCCGGTTGATCTCTATTACTCAACGAAACTAAAACGTTAAATTCTTTGAGATCTGGAAAGGAAGAAAGGCCGTGTGATATTGATTGCTAAAGTTATTTAACTGTTTGCTTCAAAAGTTTTATTTTCAACGTTAAATACAAAATAAATTGCTTATTTTGCGGCAAACTTTACATTGGGGATAGACAAATAACCATCAAACAGTCAATATTTTAACTTTGTTCAACCAAGAATTTCTCGCAAGCAAAGCAACATGCGAATCAACATCAGACATCTATACAACAACTTTCAACTTTCAACATACAAATCAAAGAGAAAATAATTCGAATAATTTGTGGTGTCTATCAAAGAGACGCCACAGAATCTCTAGTCATAGATGAATGTATGTAAACCACAAAACTTTATAAACGAAAGGCTGGGAGATACCTGATCTTATGACATGGGGAGAAAGTTCTTATCTCTTTTATTCATATTCAAATCATTCCCGCCCTGACCGCTAGTCTATACTGTCTACTTATACTTAACAGTTACTGTATGAGGTCAGAGGGCAAAAGAAGTAGAAAGCCTTGGTCATGAAGTGGACGAATTAGCGGGACATGAGCTACTTAATTATTGAAGTAATCTAAGTATTAGAGGCCCTTTGCAAGGGAAATTCCTATTAAATGCTTGTTTTAAAGCGGCGAAATTTCGTGTTCAAATAGAACGAAGAGAAAATTATCTTCTTAAAAATGCCGCACGCGAACGTGTACAGTGTTTAGCAAGACACAAGTACACATTTGAACAAAATGGAAACTTGAATTTTTAAGTAGTTGGCTCACAAGCAAATTTAAGCAAATAACTATCTCATGGAAACATCGTTCAAAAATGTCACTAGTTGATGTGTGAAGTAATCATTATTTCATAGGTCTATCAACTTAAAGAAGCACATTTTAACATGGGCGAATAAAGCATGTGGCTGCATATGTATTGAACATCAATTTTTCAGTTTTGAGGCTTCAGACGCACGTGACCTTCAGAAGCAGTTACTTCATACAGCCAGTAAATAATCTAAAAGATATAAAAAAGAGAAAATTACAAGAAAAAATAGAATACAATAAATGGCAATATCCATGCGTTCTTGATGAAATATTACACCACTGCCAATAATAATGTATGTAATTACATATTGCACGCACGTAAGTAAATGTGAACAAAACGTATTGATGGCCTAAGCATGGATTTTCCATTTCCAAAGCACACTGTGATCAGGGATGAAAGCAAAACGACATGAATGCAACATGCAATAGAATATCCGCCAACAATTGTTTACTGATTGAATGCAAGTCCAGAATTAATTTGCTTTACTCCTTCAGTTTACTAGAATTGAAGAGTAATTCAAAACGATGACACATGCTGGAACGTAGTAAATGGGCAAGGATGAATTCGTAATGCATTACACAGATAGGAAAAAAGTCGTGCGTCACTTGCAGATTGCTGTGAATTCCTCCAAAATGCTTCAATTACCATGATTCCTTCAGATTCGAAGAATTCAGATCAATGCGCACAAGTTTTCTCCCTAATGTTGGTCCGTCAGATTTTTTGTTTAGAAGTTAGCAGCCGTGGGAAATTTAGTTCACTCCATCTCTTCGTAGGATTTATCAATGAGTGGTACTGTGACAGCGAAGTGTGACCGAACGAAGAACTTCATGGTTATGACACGCACACCAATGGCTGCTGTATGAGGCTCACTGCTTATTCAGTGACGACTTATTGTTCAACCGCAGATTGCATGTGGTATGTGTCATTTCATTATCGCATGCGAGGTATGACTCTGGCCATCTAGAAAACAACGACTAGGGCAGCAGTCCTATTCTGCGGTTATGCCTTTGTATAACTATATGAATTGAAACTTTATTATCGCAGGAATATACCTGACATTTTCATATGATGAATATCATCGGTGAAGGCCATCAGTAAACAGGTGCCGGTATTAGTAGCCATTCAGCCACTGTCGCCAACACGCCATCTTTAATTATATTTCTAATTTTTATTTAGTTCTGCTTTTTCATGCATTGCTATAATACATTTTGTTCTTTTTATAACTTACAGATGCAAAAAGTCATGTGAAATTATGTTCACTGACCAAAAACTGAATCCAGGAATCAAACGGTAGATGCGCAAAACAAGGAGATGGTTACAAATTGATCTATCCAAGAGCTTAGATGAAAAACAATATTCATCTGCAAAACTTGTCATTCAATTGGTTTTGACACTTCGTTTGAGGACAAAAGTCGTTCAAAAAATATCAATATGTGGAGTTTTATAAAATTTTGGTAGCGCATAAAATTTTGATATTTAAACTGGCATATGATATGACCATCAGTTCAAGCTTGGACAAACTTCAGATCATATCTTCATCAAATATTTTATGCTGTTTATAAGAATATGCATGTAAATATAACACCTATGTCCTTTTAGTTTGAACTCTTTTTAATGGTTTTTATATCACACCTAATCAGCCTTGAAGGAATGAATACACTGCACATCATTTTTCAATGTACAAGTAGATCATGCCTTTAGATCAAGTGAATTTAGGATCTGCCGACCGACATCCAATGCCACCTGCATTGTTTTTTGAATAATGACATGAGGGGGCAGTCTGAGTGACATCAATTTAGACATGGCTGGCTGGACATTCTGACTATTAGGGTTGACAACAAGAACGCACTGCAATTTAGGAGTTCAACGTAGCAAAGTGCGTCAAGGTGCGTTAAAAAACAAGCTAGCGACTAATTAATTATTTTAGAAAGTTCAAAATATGATTTAAGAAAAAATTATTGTATCCAAAAAGTCTAGAAAATAAAATACTATAGAAGGCAAACAACGGTTCTCCTATCCTCATGTGGAATAAATTGGCGCGTATAAGTCACTCTGTTCAAAAGTATGTTTATCACTTCATACATTGAAAAGATTCTATTTAACAGTCTTCCCCTTCAGATCATAACAGGACAGGTCTGTTTCCAATCAAAATATTATTAATTTTTCAGGAAAGATTAGTTATAGAATTATCTTTAGAAAACATTCTCAAAAATCTTCACTACTTGATGTTGGAAACAATCATGATATCACATCAATTTAAAGAAGCAGATTTTTGACATGGGCGCATAAAGCATGTGGCCGCATATGTGTTGAACATCAATTTTTCAGTTTTGAGGCTTCAGATGCACCCGGCTTTCATTAGCAGTCGCTTCATGCAAGCAGCAAATATTCTGAAAAATATATAAAAAGAATATAATATAGAAAAAACGAATAAAATAAAACGCAAAATCTATGAATTTGTGATGAAGGATTGTACCACTGTCAATTACAATGTGCAGTATGCAGAATTACTTATTACACACACGTGAATATCAACCAAACATAAGTGATGGCCTGAGCATGGTTTTTCCAAATCACACTGTCATCAAGGATGAGAACAAAACGATGCGACTACAAGAAGCAATACAATATCCACCAACAATTGCTTATTGATTGCATGGAAGTCCTATTTTTCGCTTACACTCCTCTTAAGGTCCATTAACACAGGCTGCGGCGCGGCGCGGCGTGTCTTCACACGTCAGAATTTTGTTCAGAGCCTATACACCTATAGGACAGTTTACACGGAGACTCGCGGGACCGCGCCACGTCTGGTGTGAATGCACCTTAAGAATGACTGAAATGGAAGAGATATCTTTCTTCTTTGTCATTTCAACTGATCAGCTTGACACCAAACCAATCTAGGTTTGAGTTAATGGATAACAAGAACCAAATGGAATATGAAGTAATTTTTGTCGTAAGGTGGTGTGTTGCATATTGTTGGATCAAAATGGTTTTCTTATAAATCAAGCAATTTTCTTATTCATGAAGAATATCAACACTCTGAAATGATCCTATTCTCCTGATCATATCAACTTTCCCGTCGCTTCCACTAGCAAGCTGTTCAACACACGAGAAACAACAATAATAGCAGGCGCAAAAGCAATCACACATCTTAAGCCGATAGGAGATGACACAAACTTACAGACTGCAACCTGTATTCGCAATTTTACAGAAGTTTATACAACCAGCACATTTCCTAATATCAGTCTTTCTTTATAAAAAAGACATCTCGCAGTCTACCTATTTTCCATCGTCTTTTGAAAACATTAATCGATCTTAACAGAATGGGAAGCTTGATTTTTGTGCATTATGATAGTGAATATGATCTCCTGTCGGTTTGTCATTTGTCCATTTGAAATATCAATTGTAATGACTTCGATTTTCAATTTTGCAAATGTATACGCTTCTCTCTCTCTCTTTCTCACTCGCATAGAAAAGTAATAGACCTATATTTGTTCTATTTTTGCAATTTCAGTGTTTTCTTTTATTATCAGCCTCAATTTTGGTATATCTTCATGGTTATTTTTCATAATTATTATGCTCTTCGGATGATCCAACTGCAAATATATGCCGCTTTGACTTGGTTGATAAATCGTTAATTTCAAAAATTCTTGCATTTTCTAAGGATTTTGCTTTTGAGTATCGAATCACTGGCTAAATTCTTTAATCTCAATTCTCAAAAATTGTTTTTTTTCATTTTTATCTTTGCTCGCTTTGTTGCTTGCCATCTTACGGCGCTTCATTGTCTGATACAAACAAAGATAAAAGGTCTGCCAGTAGATTTGATTGACAAGGACCTGTATTGCACCTACTAGTACCTCTGCTCGAGCCCTCTGCATGATAACAAGCCAAGAAATGCAAAATAAGCCTTCGCTTCAAATATCTGTCTTAGGCCGCTGTCACACAGGAAAAGGCGTCATCCATATTCCATTTGGGATTTCCCTTTAATTGCATGTAGAAAAGAATACAACCTGTCACACAGAAAAAGTCATCAGCCATAAACATTCTTCCATCGTCCGTCACGCTGTCACATAGGAAAAGTCAAATGGCGTCGTCCATCGGACATAAGGCATGAAATTATGCGGCTGATGAAGTTCATTTCCATCATCCATCAGACATCAGCCGCGAGACTGTTCTAAAATTAGAACAACGTGAAGTGACGTCTGAGGGAAGATAGAGGAATGTGTGATTTGCAAAGAAAAGCAATGCATCAGAAAACAGTTCTTTGTTCACAATGTCGGACGAGGATCAAGACGGCAGTCATAGCAACGGTTAATAGTAGAAAATAGCGAAGACTGTTTCGGAAATGGATTTCCCCAGTGTCACTGCGGTAGGTGGAAGGTGGAAGATGAAAGATGGACGATAGAAGGCGGAAGACGGCAGATGAAAATCGTCTCATCACGCCTTATGAAGAATGTGCAAAGAGGCGAGTGACGGAAGATGGAAGACGCCTTTTCCTGTGTGACAGCGACCTTTTTCTGCTACATATTGACTTTAAATTCATTTCACATCTGTCATTAAAAATGAACGAAAATTTATCGCTATAATACATTGATATAGCTGATGATCTGGATTAACATCTCAGAAGCACATGCACGTCAGGTTGCCTGCAGTAACTTCAATGCGTGTGAAGCCAGAATATTGAGACCGAAGTAGTGACGCCATGAGCGAAAGGGGTAGCGAGCTACCCCATAGCTGATATCATGCCAAATTTAGTATCAAATACAGACGCTATGATGTTTAATGATAGCGACAATTACAGACTAAGAGAAAAAAATACAGCCCGATTTCTTATCTGACGATAACTAAATTATTTGAAAGGCTTATTGCCAAGCAAGTGAGCACCTAACTTAATGTCCAAAGTCTGCTACCACGAACTCAATCTGCTGAAAGACCCTACTATGCCACTTCCACCGAAACTGCGATTCCTCATGTGCTATTCGACATCCTGAGCTCTCTCAACAAAGGAAACACCTTTCTCCTTGTTTCCCCGGATCAATCGTCGGCATTTGACACCACTCATCACCCAACACTCCTCCGAAGAGTTTTCGGTTTCAGAGACACATCACTGAAGTACTTTCGCTCCTTCCTGACTGGCCGCACTCAATCCGTCGTCTCAGGTGGACATATGTTGCAACCAGTTCAAGAGATATCTGGGGTTCTTCAGGGCTCAATACAAGGTCCCCTCCTTTTCTCCCTCTACACATCCGACCTCTCCTACTCCATCGAACAAAATGGTATCAATGTTCTTCTGCTTGCTGACGACATTCAAGTTTACAGTTCCACCTGTCCACATCAAACTGACAAGTTGTGTAGACAAGTGTCTTCCTGTCTCGATGATGTGAACTTCTGGCTGAGGAACAATCATCTACAGCTGAACTACTCGAAGTCAAATGTGATATAGTTCTGGTCCAGTAGAAGGAAAGATCTCTCATCAACCCCTACATCTATTTGTGGCCATCCATCCACTAGTGTCTCCTCACTGCGCCTCTTCGGTGAGCGCTATCTTTGATAACCATCTAACCTTCAACACTCACGTGTCTCGGAATATAGCTACATGTTTCCGAATTCTGCGTCAAATAAGATCATTTCGGGGATGCATCTCTCGATCCCTCATTATCAAGGTCACTTGAACCGTGTCGTTAGCTTTTAGCAGACTTGACTATTGTATCGCTACCTTGGCGGGGCCCTCTTCAGTCTATCCTGAGACGCTTACAGATTATAATCCATGCTGCTGCCCATCTGGTAGATTCCTTGTCACGTTGCCACCACATCACGTTTTACACGTACTCGCTTGCGCGCCTCCTCGGCGCTGAAGCCAATCTCACCTAAATCTTGTTGCCGTACTCTTGGGGTCAGTTCATCCTCATTCCGTGTAATGCTGCCGTGCGTAGAACAAACTTCCACCCACCATCACGAAAGCTTCGACTTTCTCCACTTGCAATTCTTCTTTTCTTTCGTGTTGCATGACTTTTACTTTGCCTATAATTGAGCTGCCTATACATAGCCATTTTGACGAATTTGTAATGGCCTTGAAGTCGGTAATCAACACGTGCGAGAAATTAAACAAATGAACATCAGTATCGGTAAAGGCTATCAGTAGACGAAAGGTAAGCTTGCCATAATAGATCGCCATAAATGCAACCCGTTCACCCACTGCCGCATATAATAGTTTATTTATTTCTGTCTCTTCTTGCATTACTTGATTACCCTCCTTCTCCTTATGATTTGCTGATGCTGAAAAATCATGCAAAATTGTGTACACTGATCAAAAAGTAAATCAAACTGCAAATGTGGGAAACAAGGAAGTGATTGTAATTTGACACATCAATGAGCCTTGATGGATTTAAAAAAACATAATTCAAACATCGCGATTAATTATGTTTTCCGAATTCATCGACATCATCATATAGAGATTTCAATGCTAATATGCACGTGCTAGTAAAGTCCTTACTTCGATGAAAATATAATTGATCTAGTTCCTATTTGACCTCTAATTTAAAGGTTTTCAAATAGACTGCAATCAACCCTGAAAGCCATTATGCTCTATAAATCATTTCTTAGTGTAGATGCTACCTTGAGGTCAAGTGCATTTCGGGTCTCGCTGACATCTGATACCGCCGATATTGTTTTTATTGAATTATGATGCGAAGAGGCAGTCTTAATAAATTATATCAAGATATGGTTCGCTGGACATTCTGGCCACCCGAGTTGACTGTTGACTATTTAAAAGTCATGGAGTAAGTGCAGCTACTGTACATCTATTGTCAATATTAAATGACACGTACTTTAGGCATTGCCGACTTAATTTCATAAGAAATGAGAGCAGACTGATATTAGAAGTGGTTTTCCACATACTTTATGCTGCAATGTATGCCTCAGCTTCCCCATCCATTAGACTCAAATTAACCACAAATTTGCAAACAAAGACTCGCATCGTAGAATTTCTTAGTCTATCTAATTGTATCAGAGCACTAACGAATAAATCTGATATCATTTCTTTGAATCCATTGCATCACATTCATCAATAGAATCAAACATGCACTGCACAATAACAGTCACAAACAGAAGGTGGCCATCATGATGAACTAGAAACTTCCATTGATAGCGAGGTAAAATAATTACAGTGCTAAAACTTTGTAGAGGACCAGCAAAGCCAAGTTCGAACATTTCATTTTCCACCGATATGTTGCGCCAGCCCTTTTCAATGTGCTCACTGGAGTGACATCAGTAAGACATGGACACGGAATTCATTGTGTAATGAGCGTTTAGATTTGATCGACAGACATAAGACAGTGTACAGACACAGGGATGAATGAAATCACAATGAAGGCACGAAAGCTATGACAACGAGTACATAAAAGACAACGAGTACCGAATAAGCAAACTCTAAAATAAAGCGTAGGACATTATTACTTAAAACTACAGGAACAAACATAGAGGAGGGATATATAGGTAGAATGTCGACTCAAACCAGTGAAAATTTTTATATGAAAAGGTTACGTTTTTTACGTTTACGATTAAAATTACGTTCCCGCGGTCCAAAAAATTATCTGAGCAGTTTTAAAAAAGTCAAAATTTTGCCAATTTAAATACTGCCGAGATGACTCCCCGTTGTTAGTAGTATAAAGCATTTTGGATATCAAAAGGAATGAATATTTGCTAGTAATCATCCCAACTAAGCGGAAATCAATCTGATCATCAAGGGAATTTCATGCTCCATATTATAGTGGAAGTCTTCATGAAAAAGTCGTGATATTATTCGTGCTTTCTTGGCTGAAATGTCAAGTTTTTAGTTCAATTTTCACCGGCTTGATTTTATGATTCACTAAATTTATGTTTCATTTCTTGAATCTGAATTGTGATGTGGACCCATTTACATCTTTCAAAGTTAATTGAAATCATTGTCTTCGATTATGTGAATCTAGATTTCGCCATGCCATTGGCAGCTGTTGCCTGATTACGCTTAAGAGGATTCTCTTGAGGTGCGATAGGAAAGCAATATCAGGTCATCGAGTTACCAATTTAACAAACATTACCTCACCAAGGCTGTGAGACACGGACTATCTGTAAAATACTATCATTTCCTTCTGCTTCATACTATCAGGATCACTCAATTCCGTTGTAATTTCTTCAAAACTGCATAAATGCGCATATCTCACATTTGGAAACAATTCCGACTGTATCTCCTTTGAATTCATTTAATAAAATCGAAAGTGCATACACATTGGGGATTTAATAAACCACTCTACCTAATATACCTACTCCATGGGAACAAAATAAGCAAAATGAAAGACGAGGGAAATATAAGATATAAAAAATCTGTCAATAGAATAAAGCAATAAATTACATGTCAATAAATGGAAAAAAATATTAAACAAAAAAGGAAAAATAATCACCAAGGAAAGATCAGGATCAAGACAGTCTCCTTCAGAACATAAGGGTCTGCCTGAGAACTATTCATGAGGAGAGCTTCCAAAACTCCAAGATGAGCTTTACTCAGACCTCTGCGTGGAATTCTGTAGCATGACTTTGCCGGTATACTCGGTGTGCAGGTAGGAAGATGTCGAGTTATACTGCTGTTCATCTTCCTGATTTGACGTCGTCCACCCTCAACCCAGCGTGGAACTTGCTCCGCGATTTCTTAGGCAAGTCTGTGCTCCGTTCTGCCGATATAACAGCTTCCACAGGTACATTTACCTGTATATTCATGAATGACACTTTATTTGGTTTCTGGAAGTAAAGGATCCTTCAATTGAGGACGTCAAAGATGCTGAGTAACTGGAAATACTCGCAAGTCTACGTCCGGATACACAGCTGACACTTCCTTCTTGAGCTTCATCGTCAGCCAATTGTAGCACTGGTCAACCTTGAATGGCATTCTAATTGATATCACTTTCTTTGTTCCAAACTCACGACACTTCTCCGATACCGAGCTGAATTTGTTGATCAGCTTTTGCGGATAACCACTGCATAGAAAAGTACGACTGATAAATTAGCAAGAGCTAACCTTAGGCGAAACACAGTTAATAATGAATTAAATCACAAATCAAACTATTCAGTAAGCAAAACCAATGTGAAAAATAAGAATAAAACACAAATGTAAATGTTGAAAATATTCAAATGGTAGGTAATGAAAAAAAGTACTGTGTAAATATAAGTAGAGTGAGAAAATAAAATTGATGACTTACTCGAGAACTCCTGCCTGTCTGCCACACTGTGTGTTGGGCAGTGTAGTAATTGCGGAAATTGCTTAGATGTATTGACAAAACTTAATCTGCAGGTCTGGTCACCCAGATGCTTGCACATGTCAATTGCGTCAGAATGAAATTTAATGCTTTGATTGAGAAGAAGATGAAGTAGAAGATAACGATAAGTGAAAAGAATTTGATCCCTCAAAAGGACCCATGTGGCGTTCCCTACAGGTTAAAGGAAATAACAACTACAACAGATTACCTAATTGAAAAAATAAATGTGCAATTGAGGTCAAACTCACATTCACGAGGCAAAATGCAATGCATGGACTTTTGTTCGAATTCAATTTCTTGAAATGCATGTAGCCATCTGCTGTTTCAAGACATTCATCGAATTTGCTCTTGCCACGGAAATTGATCATAATTTTTTTGTTTGAGAGTTTTTTTTCATTCATTGACATTTAATACATTATTTTATTTTATTGATAGAATTTTTCTATATTTTAAATTTTCCTCGTCTATATTTTTCCTTATTTTGTTCCTGTAGTGCAAGCAGTAATGTCCTACGCTTTACAGTCCATTTCATGGATAGTTAGACATTGGCAACATTTTATAGTAAACAGCAAGTTTCTAACTATAATTGCTTCTAACTATAATTTGTTTCCTATATCATATTAAATATCTTTCTTCGTAATATGTTGTCCCAGTATGGGCTTAGTCCATCAAAGGACTGATGGGTGCGTTTGGTAGCCCTGGTAGCTAGATTCATCTCCTCTAAGTTGTATTGCTTTTTGGATACGATTAGACATACTGTCGATCAAATTTCTGATCATCTGTTGATCAATCTGATTCCACTCCTGCCTCACTAAAGATTCCAACCGATTCAAATCATTGCCACGACAAAGTCGTCGACGAATTCGTCGTTTCAAGATAGACCAGACATGCTCAATTGGATTTAAGTCAGGAGACCTTGTCGGCCAGTCGCATTCCTGCCTGTATTTTATAGAATTGAGTTGCCCAGGCACGATGGCATGGAACATTGTAATCCATGTGAATCCAATCAGATGATGGATCACCTTAGCTGAATGCTAAAGGATAAGCATATTCTTGGAGCCCTCGAACAAGTTCGGAGTTTATGTTTTACCTCATAACATGCCGGGAACTATATCCATCACTCCAAATGGCTCCCCAGATGAGTAATTTCCTGCAATGGTCCTAACTCCTCAATGTAAAAAAACGATTAGGAATGTCTTGCCCAGACTTCAGCCAATTGGCGTGGACGTCCATCTTTGAATTTTAATCGGACAGCTGCCTCATCGGTGGCAGCTGATTCCACCAGTGGCAACGTTTCATTGACCACTGTAGTCTCAGTTTCTTGTGTCGCTCGGGCAGATTCAGCTTCGATGGTCTCTTACGACTGGAGTGGTTCACTCCATAAGTCGTCTCCAAAGAGTTGTCCTGGAAAGATTTGAACCTGCTGAAATCTCAGATAAAAAGGTAAAGGGATCACTATCAACCACACTAGTGATCTAGCGATTTGACCTGCGAGAAGTCATCCTTGGTCGACCAGAAGACTTTCCATCAGGCCGCTGACAGCCTCTTCGCAACCAAAAGTAAACAGTACTTTTGGGGACCTTTAATTGTTGCGACACAATGGTAACTGGCCGGCTACTTGGGATCAAAGCCTCAGCTTGACCCCTAAGATAGCTTTTCTGGTAAGTTTTCAGTACAGCAGTTCGCATGTTACTGAGAGATACAAAACAAATTAAATGAATGAATTCGAAATCTTTCGATTACACAGCATTGTTCTCGTCTGCCTGTGCCTTATGCATGCGTCATGCGAGAGTGATGAGTCACACTTTCTGGTTAGGGATGAAAATGAGAAATGAATTCTAAACAAATTGCAAAAGATTAAAGCATTGTTTAGTCTACTAACTGCTATATTTGGAGTATAGTCATTAAACTTTCACAAGAGCACTTTCAGAAAAACGTAGCTCTCTAAACATATACAGTTTGTTGAACTTGGAATAACGACTTTCTATAAGCAATTTACGCTTACCCATTTCAATTCTTTATGAAACAATCTGTATTTTAGAGTTCGCTTATTCGGTACTCGTTGTCTTTTATGTACTCGTTGTCATAGCTTTCGTGCCTTCATTGTGATTTCATTCATCCCTGTGTCTGTACACTGTCTTATGTCTGTCGATCAAATCTAAACGCTCATTACACAATGAATTCCGTGTCCATGTCTTACTGATGTTACTCCAGTGAGCACATTGAAAAGGGCTGGCGCAACATATCGGTGGAAAATGAAATGTTCTTACATGGTCTCGCTGTTCCTCCACAATGCTGAAAACTATTTTGTTCAGTCGTTATACGCTAAGAGAATTGTCTCCTCATCGCAGGGGAAAACATGTAGTTAATAGAAAGATTGCTTCAAGAATGACTGATATCATAATATTACCGGTAATAAGGAAAACCTTGGACAGTATTGCACCTATTTATGAAAAAAATGATGCAAGTAGTATCAACTTCAATCGTAGGCATTTTGTTACTCGTACCGATGCAGTAACTGCACTTGGCACTCCTTTATTGAATGATATAATCTTACAAATCTTAATTACGAGTACACCTTGGACAAACCAAATTATAACAGCCTTAATCATCATATGCTATGGAAGAGTAGGCCTGCAGAATTAGGATACATAGGACATCAATCATCAGCTTGGATTAATTAGTTCATTCATCATTGAAAGAATAGAAAAACTGTCATCCTTGAGAGTTAAGAGCTGATTGCAAAAAAAGAGAGAAAATTAAAAAATTGATTGCTTTTGGATATTCAGAGTGTCAAAATCATGAACTATGTAGACGAACCGTATTATTGCGAGAGCTACTGACGCTTTCTTCACAATGCCCGCGCGGACGCACACACTTCTTGCTATTTTTATTTGTAGATTGTTACCCAACCAGTGGCGGGCGTGATTCCGAATCGTGCGATTCAGCGCACGATTAATCGAAAATCGCGCGATTTTGAATATTTTGAGATTCAGTGACTAGAAGTCTACAGCTAAGCTATCTTGCATTATTTTTCATTTCTTGACAATTTTTTGTCAAAAATTTTCCTTAAATTTGAGATCATGTGACACTCGAACAGCCTATCTAGACTGAAATTATAACTATCGTATTAATAAAGTCGATCCTGTATTTGTAAATTCTTGGGAAAACAGCTTTATTAATCAGAACACATAAAAAGTCTTGATCATCTATTAATAAGACTCTACTACAAAACTGCCATCAAGGAAGCAATGCAAGTACTACATCATGTGGATGAACTATGAAGTAAGTATAGGCTATATTATTAATATCTTTGTTTCATTTTTTCAGTTCTTCTGGTCTTTATCAATCATATTTTATCGAACATGGTTGTAGGTGTGTAGGTACACGTATTTGCCGCTTCTTCTATCAGTCCTGAAACAAACATTATTATACATCAATTAAATCAAGCTATTAGACTTATTAAGTTTGCAAAACATAAGCAAATGTTATAGAGAGATGTACTCAGTCTTGAAGACTTTTAAGCACAAAAATTCTGTGCTTAGACACTGAGTTTTCCCTTGCAAGGACTCGTCAGCACGGTTTGGAATGGCCCAGACTAGCTTAAAATATCTAGAATTGGCACTCCATAATCCTTGTGATCATCATCACACGGTGAAGCCAGGATAAATAAGCACAAAGCAGCCAGTTGTGCAGTCCTTCAGCTTGCTCAGCCATTCCAGATATTTTAAGCTACTTTTGGACAATTCCGAGCTTAACTGGCGAGTCCTCTTGTAGGGAGAAAAGCGGAGCGTCTACTGCTGCCAAGGAAGTTTTATGCTTAAATAGTTCAAGTCTGAGGACTTTTCTATTTCTGTTTCTGAGGACCTTTCTATTGCATGCCCAGGCGAACTGGCACGCTACAATCTTTGTACCGTAATTAGCAAATCTGCAAGCGCAATTGCTATGTACCGGGTTATGTTCTTAGGCTGCGTTTACATGTACACCTTTATTACTTACACTTTTCGGTCCATGATGAGTCAGAAAAGAATGGACAAACAATTGAAGTAAAGGGATGCCTTCAATGATTGTGCTTCGTGCGTCACCAGACAATAGCAATCTAGCAAATGGTGATAAAGACACAGAATTAGTTTGCTTAATCATATCACTTTGCTAGAAGAGCAAACCAATTCGAAACGATGGCACATGCAGGAACTTAATAAGTGGACAAAAAGAAATTTTTAATACCTTACAGAGAAAAAATAGTCGTGCGTCGCTTGCGGATTGCTCTGAATTCCTTCACAATGCTCCGATCGCCACGATTCCTTCAGATTCGAAGAATTCAGATCATTGCGCAAAAGTTTTCTCGATAATGTTGGGTCCTCCGATCATTTTAAAAAAGTTAGCAGGCGCATGAAAAAACGTTCACAAACTTCTCTGTAGAACTTGACATCGTCTGTGTCTCTTTGATGTGTGATCCGGTTGATAACTGTCACTGAAACTTTGCAAAATTTGGCTTGTTTAATGTTGAACTGGCTGCTCATTGTTCGATTGCTATGTTATTTAGTCAGGAGATTGTGCCATTTCATTTGCGTTACATGTTCCAATGCTTCCCTTCTAGTCAAACGGAAGAAGAGACGACCTGTCTAATTCTGTGTGATAAAGAGAAATACATTGATTCATCAGCTTATCATCCTCCGAGTGTCACCTAAAGTTCAGCCATGTTGAACTTTATCTGCCACTTTTTACTGACACTCAGAGGATGATAAGCTGATGAATTAATACATTTCTCTTTATCACCATTCGCTAGATTGCTATTGTCTGGTGACTCATGAAGCACAATTATTGAATGCATACATATACTTCAACTGTTTGTACACTCTTTTCTGACTCATCATGGATCGAAAAGTGTCAGCAATCAAGTTGCACGTGTAAACGTAGCCTTAGTGTGCATGCCGAATGTGAATCAGGCATTAATTAATGATCGACCGTGTACTCTGGCAACGGCACGGCACGCGCACGCACGTGCATTTGGTCAATTTAAATCTAAGAAATTTGTGTTAGATGCTGGAACAGGGAGTGCAACCGAAATTTCAGCAATCACCAGAAAAGTCACATGACTGATTGTAGCATTAGTCAAAAACAGATAACGAACAGGGAAGTACCGGGTTTGTGGTCATGAATTATTTTCTTACATGGTTAACAGATAATGGATACGGATCGAACACCCGCGCAATACAATTATCTCAAACGATGAAAGAATGAATAGAAATATTGTTGTTATCTCATCAAGCAAATTTCATTGAGAAGTCACATCGCAAAAAAATTGCACGATTCCTGGTCATTCAAGAAGCACACGATTGATTCCGTCGCACGATTAATCGTGCGGAATCGATTAAATGCTCTAGCCACTGCACCCAACATCAGAAAAACGACAAATCTTGAGTTGTACTTCTAGTCGTCCTCCAAGTAACGGAGCGTCAAACATCGCAAAATTCCATTTGTTCGGCTAGATCCATGTACTTACGAGTTGGTGCACTTCATGACGTAATGATCTAGCGTTCATTTGAGCATTCAAATTCATTTTTATAATTCTCATTGCACTTCTAAGTCAGACATCTCCCAGAGTAGGCAGAAATGTGATATTCCTTGTAGCCAGTAGCCTGGCCAATTTGCAGTTAAAGAAATGAAAGCGTCATTACAACCGATGTTGTTGTTGCAGACAGACAATTATTTCCTATTGCAACATGTTTCATGTACCGTAATAAAGACATGAGTTCAGTGAATCCAACAGAAGATTGTGAATTGAGATAGGCAATTCTTTTTTCTTGTTCGATTCGACTTCTTGCTTTAACTGTATTCTGACAGGGGTACGTGTAGATGGTATTCATATCACTTACGTGATGATGCATTTCGGTCATTGTTGCTGATTGTTTTCGTTACTAGCGAATCATTTGATCGCGTCAGATCAACGCCAATTATGAGCTACGAATCGGCTCAATATAATTCAACAAAAGTCCTATTTTTCAGTATTTAGTTCGATCGACAGACTTATCAATTGGAAATTCGACTTCTCGCTATGCGCAAATTAGTGGGACTACAACAGGCAATAGCCGTTTGGTGATAGCAATTTCAACTGCGGTCAGACACTGATCGTTGGATAAATGTTGCTACATAGATCTAAAGGAGAGTGAAATTGCTGAAACCGTGCTGTACCTAAAATAAATTTCGGTTGTTTATCTGCAACAGCAACATAGGTTGTCATGACGCTTTCATTATCTTTAGCTGCAAATTGGCCATGCTACCGGCTACAAGGAATATCACATTCCTGCCTCACAGTGTACCAGGAGAGGCGGTTTCATTTTGAAAATTTCCCATTGTGTTTCTCGACGGTTACTGATGTATTTTTGCATGAAAATTTCGGAAATCATGGTTAAAAATCATGCAACTAGCCCTTTTCGAGAAATTGACGAAATTCAGAATGGCGGACACTAGAACCGAAACTGAATTCTGGTGCTGAATTTAAAAAAAAATCCCAAGCATTTTGTCAGCAGTTTCCTATGTATTTGACCCGTTCTATTCAAATATAATAGCTAGAAACTCATGCGGTCAGCCCTCTTTGTGAAATTGCCGAAAATTCAAGATGGCGGGCATAAAACCGAAACTGCATTGTATCTTGATCATTGCATTGTTTCTATGCGGTTCTATGTACTTTGACACGGTCTTATCAATTATCATTGTTGGCAAATCAAATGACTAGCCCATAGAGTAGGTACATTAGGTAGAGTGGTAACTCTGCATTTATTAAATCTCCAATGTGTATGCACTTTCGATCTTATCAAATGAACTCGTGGGGGATACAGTCGGAATTGTTTCCAAATGTGAGATATGCGCATTTATGCAGTTTTGAAGAAATTACAACGGAATTGAGTGATCATGATAGTATAATGCAGAAGGAATGATAGTATTTTACAGATTCCCAGTGTCATAACAGCCTTGGTGAGGTAATGTTTGTTAAATTGGCAATTCGATGACCTGATATTGCTTTTATGCTGAATCTCATGAGAATCTTCTTAAGTGTAATGATATTATAAGCAACCTGCCACTGGTAGAGCAGAATAACAGAATCAAAGACAATGATTTCAATTAACTTTGAAAGATGTAAATGGTGCCACATCACCATTCAGATTCAAGAAGTGAAGCATTAATTTAATGAATCATAAAATCATGATGATGAAAATTGAACTAGGAACATGAAATTTTAGCCACGACAGCACAATAAAACTCGACTTTTCCATGAAGACTTACATTATAATTGCTACATCAGATTTCCTTGAGCATCAGCATAATTTCCGCTTAGTTACGATGCTTGTTAGCGAATATTCATTCCTTTTGATATCCAACTTGTTTCATTCTACTTACAACGGGGCGTCATGTCGGTAGCATTTCAATTGGCAAAAATTTAGCTTTTTCAAAACTGCTCAAATAATTTTTTGACCGCAGGAACGCAATTACCGCAAAAACTGAATCTTTTCATACAAAAATTTTCATTGTATACAGATGCTTTTTTGAGTCGATACTCTACCTATTATTCCCTACTCTATGGACTGCCTGTTCCAAAAATGTTGAAAGTTCAAAATGGCGGATATAAAACTGAAACTGCATTCTGGAGCTCTCTTAATATGAATTGTGCATCAATAACCAGTCAGTTGCAGGTTTGATCAATCTGATGCAGACCGCAGATTCATGTATGATTAAGAATATCATCTCTAAAAGCCTTTTAGGAACCTGTCAGGACCTGCAACTGACTTGTTATTGTGCATGATGCATATTAAGCAAACTCCAGAATGCAGTTTCGGTTTTGTATCCACCATTTTGAAATTTCAACATTTCTCGGAACAGGCTAGCCATTTGATAATAATAATAATAGCTTTGTTTTTGTCTTACATACAGGAAGGCTAGGAGCCTACTGGCAGCTCGGTGAGAACAATTACAAATTCATTAACAGTTCAAATTTCAAGAGGAAAGTGTTGAAGAAAGACACTGAAGACAGGAGGTTAGGTATGGCAAAAGCGAATAAAAGAGTTCTTGAGTCGTTTTGTTCTTGCATTTTGTTCTTGCAAGAGGAGGGCGGAGTGGGCATGTATTACCAGGGTTGGCCGGTAAAAACCACCAGCTTTTGTCACCATTTTTCGGCTAAAACTGGCAAAAAATGGCTAAAACTATTTTTCCAGCATTACTACTCAAGTTTTTTGGGTACTAAGGGATCATCGTCACTCCTTACTTTATTGATGAACGTTAGTCGAAATAAGTTCATTTTACTTTTTCATCATTTGATAAACATTTAGGCCTGCATTTTCACAATTCAAACCTTATCAATGTCATATTTCAATCAGGAATATGTTCCAAGTATTGGTGTAAAAATATGAATTATTATAAAAAATGTTGCTATAAAGCTGTTGTGCATTCTTATAAGCGTGCACGCATTTTGTTGCTTTCCAAATTTTATGAATTGTAAGATGCAAGAGACGTCCATGCTGGAAGGAAATCACTTGGCTCTATGTAAAAGATCGAAAACAGGCATTCCATGTTAGAAGCCAGAAGGGCAAGAAAATGAAAAAAACTGGACTCGGATTTCTACGACTAACCGCCCTCCTGATCTCATAGAATAGATTATCTTCTAAATCTGTGGCAAATGTCCCATAGCCATTGTGATTACACGAATATTAATATGAAATTTATCCTGCACTCCCAGAAGGACTAGAGTAAAAATATTGCCGCTCAACATTTTTCATGTCATGGATATTTACCCTCACATATTTAGAGGATAAGGTGATGTTAAATGAATTTAATACCGAAAGTAAAGTTTTGAATTGAGCTAAAAATATGGAAATTTCAAGAACTTTAGACAAACTTGAATATCACAATAATGTCACAATTGTTTGTCACTCTCAGATTCTATTGACAAGATCAATTTTGCAACTTACTGGAAATGTTCTTTTGGTAAGATTATAACTGAAGCTGTTCAGACATGCACTTTATCAAGATTGCTGCTGCGAACCATATTATCTAATTATTATTTGTTCTTCCAAATCATGATTTTCTGCTCCAGTCACAAGCATTGGTACATTTAGTATGTTTCCAAAAAAATGGAAATGCATTCTAAGTGACTGTTGAACATTGCTTGATTTGGGAGCTGAGATTTTCCGGTGCAGACGCTCTTTGATAGAGTGTTCTCTCTGCGTTCATGAGACCTAGGTTTAAATCTAGATCTGATGAAACCTAAGCTGCTATTAAAATACACTCTGCATTCTTGCTGAACACTCAACACAGAATAGTGACAGTGGAATTATTGAAGCTCGTCTACATGAAGGAAGTGGTTTGCTTTATTCAGTTCTATGTGTAAACCAGTTTTATTCATATATATATTTTCATCTTTTTCATTCATTTGATGATTTTTGGGAGTACCTAACAACTTCTGTTACATGAACCAAAGAGCCAAAATGGTGCTGAAGTCTACTTTTGTTCTTAAATCGCAAGAAAAGGGCAGAGCAATCGTAGACAAAAGACAGCATCATATGCCGCTCGTGATAAAAACATATCATGTGGTTTTGTCACAGAATGAATGTCATGTTTTGGAAGATAGGAGTTACAAACTGCAAACCCGCATGCATCATAATACCCAAACCCTAACTTGCTGTCGATCATTTCGTGAAGAAATTGACTGATTTTTCGGAATTTTAGTTTTAGCCGGTTTTTACTAGTTTTTGCCAGTTTTTGCCGGTTTTTACCACTTAGTGGCAAAAACCAGTTTTAGCCGGCAAAAAGCCAATCCTGTGTATTACGCATAGTGATTTCTCGAGTGAGAAAACATTCTCGCAAGGGGTGGTCAGTATTGTTGCTAGCAGAGTCGAATAGGTTCAAACATAACTAACTGTGGCCATGTTCTGGAATGTCATAGGCCTACTGGCCTCAGCACCAATGATGCGAAGTGCTCTGTTTTCGAAACAAATCAATTTCTTGGAGAGGCAGATGGGAATGTTACAAAAATCTGGGTAGCAAAACAGCAGAAAAGGTCTAATCATTGCTCGATAAGTTTGATGCATAAATTCTGGAGGACATGACGATTTCCGCATGAACCGCAGAATGAACAGGCGTTTCGAGGCTTTGCGAATGACTGTGTCAACATGCTCATGCCAACGCATGTTGTGAGACAGTGTTACGCCGAGTAGCTGAATGGACTGAACAAGTGGCAACTGCTGGTTGTCGGAAAAATTAACAGGTGAGAGCACGATGTTTTTCTTGGTAGTTATGTTCATCACTGACTACCATTTCTTGACAACCATTCTTGACAGCATCGAGTGTTCACGTGTCTGTCTGATTGTTCTGATCAATTGATGATTTTTTGGAATTTGCATCGGATTGTTGCATCCTTTTGATCGATCTTGGTATCGTTGCACTCGTGGTGATCTCCTTGTTCGTTCTGTGGTGTTGAATTTTTGCGGGCAAGATTGGGAATGCCACTATTTTGATATTTTTCCTATCTGAACGGTGGATTTGTGTTCACTTCACCAATTCTATTGCGCTCTTTATCACAACTTGTCTGGATTTCCGCAGTGTCCGTCTTGTGCTATTTCTGGATATCATATTTCTTGAAGGCATACACGTCTTATTGATTCCTGACATTCCAGTGTCGTGTGGTGACTGAATGATTGTAGAACTGGTATTGTCAGTTACTGAAATCAGCTGTTCAGTAAATACCAGTCTACAAAACCTCTCGTCAAAAATTTCGTGATTATCGATTTTTGATTCACGTGATCTGCGTCATCTGTCATTCGTAGAGGTTTGGTCTCGTGTCGCGATTGTGAGACTCATGATGTCACGATCCACACGATCTAATTCACAGTCAGATTTAACACTGGACAAAGTCAAAAGTCTCTTGAATGACATAAAGACAGAACTAATTGCAAACATGGATAAAAAGTTTCTCGAAATCAGGCAGGAGATGACCACCATAATAGAAAGAGTAGATTACATCGATAAAAATTTGTTCTCCATTACGTCTGTGCAAGATGTTCAGAAAAGAGAAATTGAAAACATTAAATCAGATATGATTCAAAATGATTTCAATGATTTTAAATCAGATGATTTCAAAAATGTGTTCGTGAAAAATGACTTAACTCCTTACCAACAGACTATGGACAAAAGACTGCGCGACGAGTGTAAGCGAAGGAGAAACGACGGTGAGGATGTCATTTTATATCGTGGAAGAATTTGTGAAAGAGACAGCATCCAAAATTTTCAATGAATATTTTACCGAAGGTTGGACTTCCATCTATCTTTCTTTCCAATGTCCGTTCATTGGTGCCTAAATTAGACGAAGTTTGCCTTATGTGCTCAGTCTTACGCCCAACTATAGCAGCGTTTTCTGAATCTTGGTTGCATGATGAAATACCTGATAAACTTATTCAAATCCCTGGTTATAATGCTCCCGTTCGTTCTGATCGTCATGATGGTCGTCGTGGAGGTGGTATTTGTCTATATGTTGATCAGAACTTCAGGGTCATTGAATTAGCTCATATTCAGCCTTCTCCAATTTTTATTGACTGTCTATGGTCTTCCATCCCTGCGTTTCAAATTTTCCTGGTTGCCGTCTATATTCCCCCTAATCTTTCTGCTGGTCAACATAAAGTGCTAATTGAATATTTTCGTGAGAATTTGGATCATGCGTTATCTTGTTTCCACGATTCTAAATTAATCATTCTGGGCGACTTTAATGATTTTCGATGTGAACTTTTTCTCACTTTGTTTGGACTCACCCAGATTGTTGATAAACCTACTCGTGATAGTGCAACTTTGGACAAAATTTTCGTTGATCATAGGCTCACCAATGATTATGATGTCAGCATTCATCCAAAAATTGGATCGTCCGACCATTTGAGTGTCTTCGCTGTTCCTTTGAAATCAGTTACTACACCGATTCAGTTTAAGACTTTTTATGACTTCAGAGACGGTAATATAGCTGGTTATTTGGCTGCGCTTGAGTTTGCAGATTGGGCTTCGTTTTACTCAACTCCGCAACTTGAAGAAAAAGTGAAATTACTGTATCAAATTCTCGATAATGCTATCTCCCAAATTCCTGTTTATTTTGTAAAAATTAGTCCATATGACAAACCGTGGATTACAGCTACGTTAAAACACCTCATATATTTGCGCTATGAAGCTTATCGTATCAGAGATTTTGCCAAGTATGATCACTATCGAGAAGTAATTAAGGTTGAAATTTCTAAAGCGAAAGAGATATGGGCCAAGAAACTTGTACACAGTAAGAAAGGAGTTTGGAAAGTTTTGAAAAACTCATGTTCAGACTCTCGTATTCAGTCCGTTTTGAACCAGTATCAATCAATGTCTGAGGCTGTGGAATCTATTAATGAAACTTTTACATCGCATTTCAATCTCTCAAATGGCTCTATTAGCAACAGTGACTATTTAATTGACAGCACAAATAATGAAAAAATATGTGATGGATTATTTGATGCCATGACTACATTCAACTTTCTTCAGCGGTTGAAAGTGAACAAAAGTGCGGGGTTCGACAACCTATTGCCTCGTTTGATTAAAGTGGCCTGCCATATACTTGCTTATCCGCTGTCTGAAATTTTTTCCTTGTCGCTGTCAACTGGGCTTGTTCCTGATATATGGAAAATTGCAAAAGTTTCACCCGTTCCTAAAACATTGCGTCCATCTGTCCATGATCTGCGACCCATATCCGTTCTTCCTGTTTTTATGAAGATCCAAGAGCAAATGTTAATCCGGTTTTTCAAAGATAAATTCATTTCAATGTATGGTGAATTTCAGTTTGGCTTCAGACCAAAATCATCTACTTGCATGGCGAACATTGCCATCCATGACTTTGTCACTAAGCATTTGGACGGTGAAAATTCCCATGGTGTATTTATGATCTCCTTTGACCTTACTCGTGCCTTTGACAAGCTATCTCATCACGTCATTGTCGAGACTATTGTGAATTCAAACTTGCCTCCATTGATTATCAAATGGATCACCAACTATTTAACCGATCGATACCAATTCACAGAAGTAAGAGGTATTAAAAGCTCTCTTACTAAAGTTTCCTCTGGAGTGCCCCAAGGCTCAGTTATTGGGCCTTACTTATTTGCTATGTGCATGGGGTCATTGACGCCTGTGTGTGATCAATCCTTCATGTTGAAATTCGCGGATGATGTCTTTATTCTCAGGTCCTTCACCAAACATAGTGACGTCAAAATTGAAGTTGAAGCTGAAATAAGAAACATGCTTGAATGGTGTTCTAAAGTGGGACTGACACTCAATCTGGATAAAATGAAATATATGACTATCCCTAAAGCAAATATTATTGTTGATTACATGCCATCATTTGCTTCCAGTGCAATGAAAGTGTTAGGTGTAATTTACACTCCTGATCTCAAATGGGATGCTTTTGTTGATAGTTTGTGCTCCAATGCAAGTAAAAACATTCATGTCATTCGCTCTTTGTGTTCATTCCTACCAAAGCAGAATCTCACTGATATATACAATGCTTGCGTGAGAAATGTTATCGAGTACTGCGGTCCTTTGTTAGTGTCACTGAATAAGAAAAATGCAGCGAAATTCGATGCTATTCAAAGACGCTGTCATCGTATTGTTTGTGGCAAAAGCTGCAATTGTGACTTATTTCCATCTCTCACCGAACGCCGAATATCTCAAAGTTTAAAGCTATTTAATGCATTGAGGCTTGGTGACCACATCTTGCATTATATGTCTCCCGATTTTTCTTCAGTTACTGGTCGTTTAATTGTTCCTTTTTCTCGATCAGAACGCAGAATGTCATTTTTTATTATTGCGTGCATTTTGATTTTGAATAACCTTCGTATGTAGCCAGTAGTAGACATTCATAAATCAATTATGTATTTTGGATTCTCTGCTCAGATCCACTTAATTCGCAAGATCTGTTGATTTGTATCCGTACATGTAAATTTTTCCTTGTCAAAAATTGTGCTTTAACTTACTTCTCACTGTACGTACTTCACTGCATGTCTGTACCTTCTAATGACTGTATGATTTCCATTCAATGAAATAAAACACATTACTACTACTACTACTACTGCACATTTTGACGGGTTTACAGGTAGGCCAATCTTCTTCGAACAGCTGATCAGGTGGTCCCATTCGGAATGCAGGCGGTCTTCGAATGGATCCCTCAAAAAATGCAGGACAATGACGTCGTCAGCTTATTCCGTCATCCATACGATCATTGATTTGCAATAACTGAACACAATACTGAATTCTCGAATTTTACATCGCAATACCCTTTCGCCTCACTTATCAATTTCTAAGATTCAGTTGATTTGTTGGAAATGGAAGTTAATTTGTTGAAAATAAGAAATGATGACGCATACGAATGTCAATCAGACGGATTTCTAAGATTTTAATTTCAAGCATTGTAAATTGTAAACATTTCTTGATTGATGACGAATTTCTTAAGGCGTAGCCTGTATTAACTTATAATCACTGCTTGCAATATGACACACACTTGACGAGTCGCGTCCAGTGCTCCCTAAGCTATTGAGTCCACATCTATACGCGCAGCGGGACCTCGACCAAGAATTGCACATTCGTTCAAATCCGGAATTCGTCAGAATATAAGCAGTTCATAAATATGATGAATGTGGCAGACAGATCATGGAATTCTAAATAATGGTAGATAAGTGTTGTTATCAAGAATTCCATGTACAGGCTTGCGAAGTTTAAAAGGCTAATCCATTGTGTAGACATGTGTTTCACTTCAACGAGATGTAGAATGTTTGACTAATTTTCTTGGCTTTGACTAAAAGGATCATAATCATCGCCAAATTCGCCATCGCCTGGTTTATGGCTTTACTTAGATCGACTCAGTTTATTTTGTTTAACGTCTTCGACATCGCACGTTTGATCCTTTCAATATGTGAGTGCATTCGTGACTTTGGTCAAATGGGTCAATTTAGAATCATCTAGAGGCGCATGCATCATGTTATTTCCACCGAGACTCAAATCAAGGAACATGGCATGAAACTAAAATCTCCGAAGTGAGTTGAAACCCTGAATTTTGAAAAGATATCATTATTTTCTGTAAAATGGGAAATCTACCGACGCTTGTTTACTTACGTAGCGTGTGCAAAACACGCTACACCGTCCTTGCCGATGAATGGAAGCGATTGCGCAATATGCTGCTTCACTTGCGTTATTGCGTAATAGTAATAACCCCACTCCCCCCAACCCACCGAAACCTTTTTGGGGACGAGCCTGTTTGCTTCCTCTAAATTTGTGGCTTGGTGGGGGTCAACTAGCAACCACAGGATCTGCAGAGGGTATTGGAACCCATGTGTAGTGAAGGCCATTAAATCTTGAGGCACCTACATTTTCCCACGCTTCAAACAAGTGTTGAAAGACATTTGCTTTGTCATTGTTAATGTCATCATATGTGATTTTGACTGCGATTGTCATCGTGTCCCTTCAGCTGAAACTCGTCGCATTGAGCAATCAATCAAACTTATGTGAGGATATATTTCATCCTTTGAACTATTGCACGCCACGGCGTCTTCCACATACGAACCACTGTTGTCTTCCAATAATCAAGACGACTAGACGCAAGAACACATTTTTCCTATCGGCATGTGAGATGTTCAATAGAATTAAATATTATCGACCCCTTTGAAGTGAATGTCATATCTGGTATTATAAACTTTTTGCCACATTTGTAACTTTTTTTGAATATTGGTTTTTTCCTTTGAAACCTGCTTTTCTTTGTGCATGGCTTTTTTTTTGATGAATGTATAAATTAAGTGACTGATTTTCAATTTCAATGAAATATAAACATTATTCTCTCTCATGTTCATTGATTAGAGGTTCCCAACCTGTGGCACACGAATACCTGTCCGAAGTAGGCTATATGCATGATGATGATAATTTAATCTTTTCATGTCACAGACCAAATCTATAGGAAAATGTTGGTCAGCTTCAAAAAATAGATCGACGAAAAAGTTCGAAGCAATTAATCACTTTTCATAGTCTCAAAAGGACGAAGATTTGTCTCGTGCATAGATTTCATCTTGTCGCATCAAACTTTGTCAATGCTACAAGCGATGCCATGACATCGATTGAGCGAGACAGGTCGAAATCGGCAGAACAAAACCATGCATTTTAGGTTATGCTTCAAGCTCATCAAGTCAAAATCACGTATTTTGTAAAACAAATTTTCCACTGCATGGGTTGAAAGTGCACACGCATCCAATCATTGTGTATGCATAATCTGCACCACCCCGCTTAGGAAATCTCGTTACAGAAAACGTGAGACTACGAATTTTTTTAAGATTAAGTGGTACGCAATGAACGTGTAAGATCTGAAGTGGTACTGAGACATCAAAGGTTGGGAATCACTGGCATAGATGCCATAAAAAACGAAGATAAGGATGGATAAAAAAACCGATGATGAATAGGCCCAACCGTTAAACCCTCAATCTGCAGACGTCAACTAAGACGACTGTCATGGTTGATTTCAAGCACATTTTGTGAACCCACAAGCTTGATGTGCCATATATGAAACACAATTTTGACCTCACAATATCGTAATTATAATTGATGTTTTCATGGTACTATTGTAAAATTAGTATTCATACAAGCTCTATGTAATTAGTGTTGTTGCCGCCATTCGCTATATTTGCTCAAATGCATCTGAAATCTTACGAAGACAACTTGGAAAATCTTTGAATTTTCAAGATGTCTGACTTGATGACAAGAAGGCGAAGAAGGTAAGTTTAAATTACTTAAGTTTCATAATTTACTCAATGAAATATAATTTCATACATCAGTGATTCTAAAAATATTTATATCAGCCACATGTAACATTTCTACTTTTCCTAATGGTTGAATATTTTGTTTGTTTTATATGATACATCGCGCAGATTCAGTAGCAATTTCTCATGAATTTTTGAAGGTTGTCGGCACAAGCTGCCCTGGATGCAATTCTCGGCAGTATCACTCATGACTACAATGATTTTTCGGAATCGACTATCGTCATTCAGCCTCCAAATAATGGAACAAAATCTGATGAAGAGTCGGGTGACGAAGAGAGTAGTAATAAAAGGTCCATAATAAACACAGCGCGCCCCCCCTCCCCCCCTCTGGAACGACAGAGTGTCGTGGTCGGCCGCCGTGGTGCTTCGGGTCTGACTCCCCCCCCTCTGCAACGACAGAGTGTGAGACTCGGGTGAGTTGGTCCGACCGCCTGGTTGACGTGGGCGACCGTCCAGGTTGACGTGGGCGACCGTCTAGGTTGACGTGGGCGACCGTCTAGGTTGACGTGGGCGACCGTCTAGGTTGTCGTGGATGGTGAAATGGCTGCCAGATTCGGATTCAGCGTAAAATTCTGCATCTGTGGTGTGATTTCCAGCTCAATCGGCGAGAAAAAATTTTTCTTCAAAATTTTAACAGAGTTAAAATTTCGGACGTTTTGCTGTGTAGCGCCAAAACAAACCATCGGATGACAAAACGGAGGCCAGATTCGGATTCAGCGTGAAATTCTGCATCGGTATGGTGAGTTTCAAGTCAATCGGAGAGAAAAAATTTTCGCTGACGTCCCCCCCCCTCTGGACAGCTCGCTTCGATTTTGTCTTCCAGTGGACGGATTTTGTCGTGCCATAGCTCGTTTGAAAGCTAAGAGTGAGACAAATTCACTGAAAGAATCGGCTTGTTCCTATCTGTCTTCGTTTAGATGTGAGACGCCATTTAAGATTTTGGGACATTGGCGAAAAACGACAGAGTTAGAATTTGGGAAGTTTTGGGCTGTAGCTTCAAAACGAAGCATCGGATTGGAAAACGGATTTCAGATTTGGAATCAGCGTGAAATTCTGCATCGGTATGGTGAGTTTCAAGGCAATCGGCGAGAAAAAATTTTCAACATTTTTCGAAAAAACGACAGAGTTAGAATTTTTGCAATGGCTGCCTACTGTAGAGCCAAAACGAAGCATCGGATGGGAAAACGGAGGCCAGATTCGGATTCAGCGTCAAATTCTACATGGAAATGGTGTATTTCCAGCTCAATCGGAGAGAAAAAATTTTCGCTGACGTCCCCCCCCCTCTGGACAGCTCGCTTCGATTTTGGCTTCCAGTGGACGGATTTTGTCGTGCCATAGCTCGTTTGAAAGCTAAGAGTGAGAAAAACTCATTGAAAGAATCTGCTTGTCCCTATCTGTCTTCGTTTAGATGTGAGACGCCATTTAAGATTTTGGGACATTGGCGAAAAACGACAGAGTTAGAATTTGGGACGTTTTGGGCTGTAGCTTCAAAACGAAGCATCGGATTGGAAAACGGATTTCAGATTTGGAATCAGCGTGCAATTCTCTATCTGTATGGTGAGTTTCAAGGCAATCGGCGAGAAAAAATTTTCAACATTTTCCGAAAAAACGACAGAGTTAGAATTTTTGCGATGGCTGCCTACTGTAGAGCCAAAACGAAGCATCGGATGAGAAGACGGAGGCCAGATTCGGATTCAGCATCAAATTCTACATGGAAATGGTATATTTCCAGCTCTATCGGAGCACTAGAAGCGGAGATAGACGGGATTTTTAGTATTTGAATGATAGGTATTACGTCATCAGCTGATCGCCACACACTATATAAGCTGGGAACCGACAGAGACTTTTCATTTAGAGGATAACGATTGTCAAAGGTAGGTCGTCTCTCTGAGCTCCGATGATAGCTTCGGACATTCCAAATCCCGAGTTTCTGAAAGAAACCGACTTAGAAAATTTCATTGCTGATATCAGCTAAGGCGTCAGACTTAGAGGTTCGCCAGGAGATGGCCTTCGTCTCCAGGCCATAAAAGACTCCAAAACTTTAAAGGCTTGTAACTTTGCTTCTACAAGTCCGTTTGACTTGATTCAAAAAAGGTTCGGTCGCTATTGACCTGCCCTAAGTAATAGACTACTTATAAAATGTCGTAAGTAGTGCTAAAAAGTTCAAAAATTTAAATTCACTAGTTTTGGAGGTTTTCTGGGGTTTTCGACCCTGCTGAATTCAACTAAGGCATTTATAATGTTGTACGAGGCGAGCTTCAGCTCGAGACTTGTTTCCTGATGTAAATAACTCCACCGATTTTCATGTCAAAATCGGGGTCCGAATACCAACACAGTGATATGACGCACGCTCTGTCCGTCGGAGGTTGGATTTGTGGGCCGAGGCCTTGGAGTTGGGATAAGATCCCCTCTGAGTAATGCCTGTAACGGATTCATCAGCTTAACTTGTCTATCCTCAAGTAATGATAGCATTACAGTATGACTTTGAAAACATAATCTTCACATTTACTGACATTTTATTTCTATACGTTGCGCTCTGCTCAGGTTTGATATCAAACTTTCTCATTTTTCTTTGCAGTGAAAAATGACCAAAGACGTGAATAAACGCCTGCAATTTTTTAAATGCAGTTGTGGGGATGTGTTTAGGGGTGAGAATTTTCACCTTCACCATAAAAAGAATGCTGCGCATAGTGTTGCGGTTAAGGTGTGGTTTTGTGTGTGGTGTAATGTGAGGTGTGATGAAAGGAATGATGCGTTCAGTGAGTTGCACTCGAAGTGTGTATTCAGAAAAATTTCGAAAGTTTTGATGAAGAAGATGATGTGTGGTGAGCAGGGAATGCTGTATGAGGAGGGAATGTGTGCTCGTTTGCCACCAGTAGAGGTGGTAAATGTTGAAAAGCGTGTTGTGAGTGATGTAGATTTGGATGCGAGTACCTCCAAAAAGAGTAGAGTGATGTCGGTGAGTTGGATTTCATCGGATGATGAATGTATGAATGTTGATTTGAGTGTTGCTGCTGCTGAGCGTGAGCTTGAGAAAGCTGTGAGGGCGATTGTGCCAGCACCCGAGGTGTTGGCACAATCAACGCCTAGACCTTCACCGAGGTGTGTTGAGAAAGTTGAGAGGTCGACTGTTCCGTGTGAAGTTGTGCTGTCGAGGGATGATGTGCGTGCTTATACGAATGTGAGGCATGAGTGTACAAAGTTAGAAGGAAGAGTGAGATCGCTGAAGAGTACGCTGAAAGAGGTGACTGCTGAGCGTGATAGTTTGAAGTTGAATGCTGAGAGTGTGACTCAAAAGTTAAGGAAGTGTGCGGCTGCAAAAGAGAGTATGGTGAAGGAGAGAAAGTTGAAGGAAGAGGCGGTGATGAAGTTTGAGAAGTGTGATCGAGAGCGAAGTGAGGAGCGCATGCTGAAGGAAGCGGCGCTTGAGGAAGTGACTTTGTTGAAGAATGAGTTGGCGCGTTTGAAGGAGTGTGAGAAGGTGAAATCTCTCACAACTATGCACATCCCCATCGCGGGTGTCGTCCCTGACAAGCCAATTGTATATCTAAATATAAGCAACGACGACACTCAGGAGTGCTACAGCTGTGCGGATGTCCGTTGCTACCATGTAAATATTCAACACACCGACGACATCCACATAGCTTGTTCAAAGCCATACAAGTATCGTGAGTATAATGACTGAGATATATCATCATGCCATCTTTCCAACTCTTACTTCTTTCATTTCAGGAGCCATAAAGAAGTAAAAGAAAGCTATTTCTTGTGAACGCACCAAACGGCCTTTTTAAAGGCCACTCTTAATGTGGCTAGATCGGTCCCAAGCCCGACAGCATCTTCGGATGTGAACACAGAGGGAGAGTCTACAATTAAAACTTAGTAAAATAGATGTGTGAGATGGATTCAACCCGAATCCTATAACACCTTTACATTTACTGACTATACATTTGTCCTGCTATCAGGTTGTTTTGACTTGCTATCTAGTTGAATAGTCTCTTACTATCAAGAGATTCACTTCTGCTCATAAAGCACATCATCGCTGTAATACCTCCTTTGCTCGAGCGTTCCTTCGGGACGGCGGGTACTGCCGTAGAGGGATTGTGTTGCACGGGTTGTTCGTCTTTTGTTAGACCGAAACCTCTGAGCCGTTGCTCATGTTGGGCATTCGACTTCATACTCAACGTGACGCTTTCTCTCGCCAGGTCAGAGTACTTCAGCCATTCGACAAAGGTTAGTCTTTATGATATGGAGTAGAGTGAAATGTAATTCATTAGATATCCCTTCAATGATTGCTCCCATGATAAACGTTGATGAGACAAATGAAATGGTTCTCATCTTCCCTTTTCAGCGATTGAAATCTACTAACACACTACCGTATAATCGTCCACTATGGGGCAAGACATGATAGAGCCTCCACGCGCTTTGCCCTGGGTAGTCTTTAGACTGGCGAATACTATCATTAAGTTGAATCTGCTATCAGTCAACTTGAACGTTGCGTCGTGTTAGAGGGTATATAAACCACTGCCTCTCATTTCATTTCATTTCAATCATGCAGACGCCGAACAGTCAAGTCAGCTCTCCTCGCGGACCGCAGTTAAGGCCGCGAAATTTATTTGAGGAGTTTGCCAGGCTAGAGGAGCAAGACAGAGTTTATAATAATATTGCTCGGATTGGCAATCCGATGACAGCAACTGCTGTCAATCCAACGGAATGGCGCTACATTCCACTTTTTAGCCATGTACCAGTTAGTGTGGAAGTCGACACTGCTACCAAAGAGAGAGTCAAAGACTCTCTCAGCAGAATTGGTAGGGTGTAAGATGACGTTACTCCCGAGAACGAACCATCGGCTCTCTTAAGGGCCACCATGGGGCAAGACATGATAGAACCTCCTCGCGGTTTGCCCTGGGCAGTCTTCGGACTGGCGAATACTATCATTAAGTTGAATCTGCTATCAGTCAACTTGAACGTTGGAAATGAAGTTCGGTGTAATACTTCCTTTCGACGGGCGTTCCTGTAAAGGGCGGCGGTGAAACCCGTAGCTATGTATACCGCAAGGGACATTCGGCAATGGTCAATCTTGTTAAACCTCTCTGCGTCATGTTTGCAAGTGATTGCCTCTGTCTCAACGTAGTATGCATTCGCGCCAGGGCGACATTTAGCCAACTGTCGAAGGTTGCCTAAAACTATCCATTGCATACGTTATGAGAACCATGAGTTCTACCTACCTCTATCAATGAGATGAATTGATGAATGGAATGAAATGGGAGGACACTCACGCGCCACACGCAACATAACACACTTCTCTCTTCCGTAGTCTAACAAGCTCTTTACACGTGGATCGCAGTCGATTGCTATCCCTGTATCATGTAAGCTATCTAAATTTTATTTAACACTATTTCATCTACCATCATCACCCATATGAAGTGTCATAAGATTTACAAGTTAGACTAAGCGTTCTACTATTTGTAAATGAAAGATATAGTTTCACCAGTTTACATATTGAAAATAAAGTTTCAATAGTGTGTGCGTTAGAAATAAATCTTTATCTGTTTGTATGTTAGAAACAAAATAAAGTTTACAAGATAAAAAGTAAAGTTTCACCACTTTACAAGTTAGAAATAAAGTTTCAATAGTGTATGCGTTAGAAATAAAGGTGTAACTGTTTGTAAAAATAAGATCGCAAGATTTACTAGTTTACAAGTTAGACTAAGTGCAAATTAAAAATAAAATTATAACTGTTTCAAGAGTTTACAAGTTAGAAATAAAGTTTCAATAGTGTATGCGTTAGAAATAAAGTCTTAGCTGTTTGTATATCAAAATAAAGTTTCAAGAGTTTACAAGTTAGAAATAAAGTTTCAATAGTGTATATGTTAGAAATAGAATGAAGTTTCACCAGTTGGCAAGTTAAGAATAAAGTTCTATCTGTTTATATGTTAGAAACAAAATGAAGTTTCACCAGTTTACAAGTTACGAATAAAGTTCTATCTGTTTAAGTTAACAAGTTAAAAATAAAGTTTCAATAGTTTGCAAGTTAAAAATGAAGTTTCAATAGTGTGTATGTTAAGAATAAAGTTCTATCTGTTTATATGTTAGAAAAAAAATGAAGTTTCACCAGTTGACAAGTTAAGAATGAAGTTTTATCTGTTTCTATGATAGAAATGAAACAAAGTTTCAACCGTTTACAAGTTAAAAATAAAGTTTCAATAGTTTACAAGTTAAGAATAAAGTTTCAATAGTGTGCACGTTCAGAATAAAGTTTTATATGTTTGTATGTTAGAAATAGAATGAAGTTTCACCAGTTTACAAGTTACGAATAAAGTTCTATCTGTTTGTATGTTAGAAATAAACATCTATCTGTTTATATGTTAGAAATAGAATGAAGGTTCACCAGTTTACAAGTTAAAAATAAAGTTCTATCTGTTTGTATGTTAAGAATAAAGTTTTATCTGTTTATATGTTAGAAATAGAATGAAGTTTCACCAGTTGGCAAGTTAAGAATGAAGTTTTATCTGTTTCTATGATAGAAATGAAACAAAGTTTCAACCGTTTACAAGTTAAAAATAAAGTTTCAATAGTTTACAAGTTAAGAATAAAGTTTCAATAGTGTGCACGTTCAGAATAAAGTTCTATCTGTTTGTATGTTAGAAATAGAATGAAGTTTCACCAGTTGGCAAGTTACGAATAAAGTTCTATCTGTTTGTATGTCAGAAATAAACTTCTATCTGTTTATATGGTAGAAATAGAATGAAGTTTCACCAGTTTACAAGTTAAGAATAAAGTTCTATCTGTTTATATGTTAGAAATAGAATGAAGTTTCATCAGTTTACAAGTAAAGAATAAAGTTTCAGTAGTTTACAAGTTAAAACTAATGTTTCAATAGTGCATATGTTAAGAATAAAGTTCTATTTGTTTCTATGTTAGAAATAGAATGAAGTTTCACCAGTTTACAAGTTACGAATAAAGTTCTATCTGTTTAAGTTTACAAGTTAAGAATAGAGTTTCAATAGTTTGCAAGTTAAAACTAATGTTTCAATAGTGCGCATGTTAAGAATAAAGTTTTATCTGTTTGTATGTTAGAAATAGAATGAAGTTTCTCCAGTTGGCAAGTTAAGAATAAACTTTTATCTGTTTCTATGATAGAAATAAAACAAAGTTTTAACCATTTACTAGTTAAAACTAAAGTTTCAATAGTTTACAAGTCAAGAATAAAGTTTCAATAGTGTGCACGTTCAGAATAAAGTTCTATTTGTTTATATGTTAGAAATAGAATGAAGTTTCACCAGTTTACAAGTTACGAATAAAGTTCTATCTGTTTAAGTTTACAAGTTAAGAATAAAGTTCTATCTGTTTATATGTTAGAAATAAAATGAAGGTTCACCAGTTTACAAGTTAAGAATAAAGTTCTATCTGTTTGTATGTTAGAAATAAAACAAAGTTTCAATCGTTAACAAGTTAAAAATAAAGTTTCAATAGTTTGCAAGTTAAAACTAATGTTTCAATAGTGCATATGTTAAGAATAAAGTTTTCTCTGTTTGTATGTTAGAAATAGAATGAAGTTTCACCAGTTGACAAGTTAAGAATAAAGTTCTATCTGTTTCTATGATAGAAATAAAACAAAGTTTCAACCGTTTACAAGTTAAAAATAAAGTTTCAATAGTTTACAAGTTAAGAATAAAGTTTCAATGGTGTATTTGTTAAGAATAAAGTTCTATCTGTTTATATGTTAGAAATAGAATGAAGTTTCACCAGTTTACAAGTTACGAATAAAGTTCTATCTGTTTACAAGTTAAGAATAAAGTTCTATTTGTTTATATGTTAGAAATAGAATGAAGTATCACCAGTTTACAAGTTACGAATAAAGTTCTATCTGTTTAAGTTTACAAGTTAAGAATAAAGTTCTATCTGTTTATATGTTAGAAATAAGAATGAAGGTTCACCAGTTTACAAGTTAGGAATAAAGTTTTATCTGTTTGTATGTTAGAAATAAAACAAAGTTTCAACCGTTAACAAGTTAAAAATAAAGTTTCAATAGTTTGCAAGTTAAAACTAATGTTTCAATAGTGCATATGTTAAGAATAAAGTTTTATCTGTTTGTATGTTAGAAATAGAATGAAGTTTCACCAGTTGGCAAGTTAAGAATAAAGTTCTATTTGTTTCTATGATAGAAATAAAACAAATTTTCAACCGCTTACAAGTTAAAAACAAAGTTTCAATAGTTTACAAGTTAAGAATAAAGTTTCAATAGTGTGCACGTTCAGAATAAAGTTTTATCTGTTTGTATGTTAGAAATAGAATGAAGTTTCACCAGTTGGCAAGTTAAGAATAAAGTTCTATCTGTTTGTATGTCAGAAATAAACTTCTATCTGTTTATATGTTAGAAATAGAATGAAGTTTCACCAGTTTACAAGTTAAGAATAAAGTTCTATCTGTTTATATGTTAGAAATAAAATGAAGTTTCATCAGTTTACAAGTAAAGAATAAAGTTTCAATAGTTTACAAGTTAAAACTAATGTTTCAATAGTGCATATGTTAAGAATAAAGTTCTATTTGTTTATATGTTAGAAATAGAATGAAGTTTCACCAGTTTACAAGTTACGAATAAAGTTCTATCTGTTTAAGTTTACAAGTTAAGAATACAGTTTCAATAATTTGCTAGTTAAAACTAATGTTTCAATAGTGCGCATGTTAAGAATAAAGTTTTATCTGTTTGTATGTTAGAAATAGAATGAAGTTTCACCAATTGGCAAGTTAAGAATAAACTTTTATCTGTTTCCATGAAAGATATAAAACAAAGTTTTAACCGTTTACTAGTTAAAACTAAAGTTTCAATAGTTTACAAGTCAAGAATAAAGTTTCAATAGTGTGCACGTTCAGAATGAAGTTCTATTTGTTTATATGTTAGAAATAGAATGAAGTTTCACCAGTTTACAAGTTACGAATAAAGTTCTACCTGTTTAAGTTTACAAGTTAAGAATAAAGTTCTATCTGTTTATATGTTAGAAATAAAATGAAGGTTCACCAGTTTACAAGTTAAGAATAAAGTTCTATCTGTTTGTATGTTAGAAATAAAACAAAGTTTCAATCGTTAACAAGTTAGAAATAAAGTTTCAATAGTTTGCAAAATAAAACTAATGTTTCAATAGTGCATATGTTAAGAATAAAGTTTTATCTGTTTCAATAGTGCATATGTTAAGAATAAAGTTTTATCTGTTTGTATGTTAGAAATAGAATGAAGTTTCACCAGTTGACAAGTTAAGAATAAAGATTTATCTGTTTCTATGATAGAAATAAAACAAAGTTTCAACCGTTTACAAGTTAAAAATAAAGTTTCAATAGTTTACAATTTAAGAACTAAAGTTTCACTGGTGTATTTGTTAAGAATAAAGTTCTACCTGTTTATATGTTAGAAATAGAATGAAGTATCACCAGTTTACAAGTTACGAATAAAGTTCTATCTGTTTAAGTTTACAAGTTAAGAATAAAGTTCTATCTGTTTGTATGTTAGAAATAGAATGAAGTTTCACCAGTTGACAAGTTAAGAATAAAGATTTATCTGTTTGTATGTTAGAAATAAAACAAAGCTTCAACCGTTAACAAGTTAGAAATAAAGTTTCAATAGCTTGCAAGTTAAAACTAATGTTTGAATAGTGCATATGTTAAGAATAAAGTTTTCTCTGTTTGTATGTTAGAAATAGAATGAAGTTTCACCAGTTGGCAAGTTAAGAATAAAGTTTTATCTCTTTCTATGATGGAAATAAAACAAATTTTCAACCGTTTACAAGTTAAAAATAAAGTTTCAATAGTTTACAAGTTAAGAATAAAGTTTCAATGGTTTATTTGTTAAGAATAAAGTTCTATCTGTTTATATGTTAGAAATAGAATGAAGTTTCACCAGTTTACAAGTTACGAATAAAGTTCTATCTGTTTACAAGTTAAGAATAAAGTTTCAATAGTATGCATGTTCAGAATAAAGTTCTATTTGTTTATATGTTAGAAATAGAATGAAGTTTCACAAGTTTACAAGTTACGAATGAAGTTCTATCTGTTTAAGTTTACAAGTTAAGAATAAAGTTCTATCTGTTTCTATGATAGAAATAAAATGAAGTTTCATCAGTTTGCAAGTTAAGAATAAAGTTTCAATAGTTTGCAAGTTAAGAATAAAGTTTCAATAGTATGCATGTTCAGAATAAAGTTCTATTTTTTTTATATGTTAGAAATAGAATGAAGTTTCACCAGTTTACAAGTTACGAATAAAGTTCTATCTGTTTAAGTTTACAAGTTAAGAATAAAGTTCTATTTGTTTGTATGTTAGAAATAAAACAAAGTTTCAACCGTTTACAAGTTAAAAATAAAGTTTCAATAGTTTACAAGTTAAGAATAAAGTTTCAATGATGTATTTGTTAAGAATAAAGTTCTATCTGTTTATATGTTAGAAATAGAATGAAGTTTCACCAGTTTACAAGTTAAGAATAAAGTTTTATCTGTTTGTATGTTAGAAATAAAAATGAAGGTTCAATAGTTTACAAGTTAAGAATAAAGTTCTATCTGCTTGTATGTCAGAAATGAAATAAAGTTTCACCAGTTGAAAAGCTAAAAATAAAGTTTCAATAATGTGTACGTTAGAAATAAAGTTTCAACCGTTACCGTTTACAAGTTAAAAATAAAGTTTCAATAGTGTTTATGTTAAGAATAAAGTTCTTTGTCAACAAACGCGTTTGTCAAGCTTGATTCTATCATGTCAGTACTACACACATTTGATTTACAAAACATGCTTCGAATACTCATACGATGAAGTTCTTACTTTCATTTATTTCTAACGTACACACCGTTAAAACTTTATTTTTAACTTGTAAACGGCTGAAACTTTATTTCTAATTCACAAAACGCTTAAACTTTATTTCCATCATACACACTATTGAAACTTTATTTTAATCTGTAAACTGTTGAAACGATATTTTTCATTTACAACTAGTAGAACGCTGAGTCTAACTTGCAAACTAGTAAATCTTACGATCTTGTCTTACAAACAGTTATACCTTTCTTTCTAGCATATAAACTGTCATACCTCTATTTCTAACATACAAGCAGTTAAACTTTATTTCTAACTTACAAACAGATAATACTTTATTCCTAACGTACACACTGTTGAAACTTTATTTGTCAGCTTGTAAACTGTTGAAACTTTGTTTTGTTTCTGACATATAAAGAGATAAAACTTTATTTCTAACATACACACTGTTGAAACTTTATTTTTAGCATGTAAACGATTGAAACTTTATTTCATTTCTGACATACAAGCAGATAAAACTTTATTCTTAACTTGTAAACTATTGAACCTTCATTTTTATTTCTAACATATAAACAGATAGAACTTTATTCTTAACATACACACTATTGAAACTTTAGTTTTAACTTGTAAACGGTAACTGTTGAAACTTTATTTCTAACGTACACATTATTGAAACTTTATTTTTAACTTTTCAACTGGTGAAACTTTATTTCATTTCTGACATACAAGCAGATAGAACTTTATTCTTAACTTGTAAACTATTGAACCTTCATTTTTATTTCTAACATACAAACAGATAAAACTTTATTCTTAACTTGTAAACTGGTGAAACTTCATTCTATTTCTAACATATAAACAGATAGAACTTTATTCTTAACAAATACATCATTGAAACTTTATTCTTAACTTGTAAACTATTGAAACTTTATTTTTAACTTGTAAACGGTTGAAACTTTGTTTTATTTCTAACATACAAACAGATAGAACTTTATTCTTAACTTGTAAACTTAAACAGATAGAACTTTATTCGTAACTTGTAAACTGGTGAAACTTCATTCTATTTCTAACATATAAACAAATAGAACTTTATTCTGAACATGCATACTATTGAAACTTTATTCTTAACTTGCAAACTATTGAAACGTTATTCTTAACTTGTAAACTGATGAAACTTCATTTTATTTCTATCATAGAAACAGATAAAACTTTATTCTTAACTTGTAAACTGGTGAACCTTCATTCTTATTTCTAGTATATAAACAGATAGAACTTTATTCTTAACTTGTAAACTTAAACAGATAGAACTTTATTCGTAACTTGTAAACTGGTGAAACTTCATTCTATTTCTAACATATAAACAAATAGAACTTTATTCTGAACATGCATACTATTGAAACTTTATTCTTAACTTGTAAACTATTGAAACTTTATTCTTAACTTGTAAACTGGTGAAACTTCATTCTATTTCTAACATATAAACAGATAGAACTTTATTCTTAACTTGTAAACAGATAGAACTTTATTCGTAACTTGTAAACTGGTGAAACTCCATTCTATTTCTAACATATAAACAGATAGAACTTTATTCTTAACAAATACACCATTGAAACTTTATTCTTAACTTGTAAACTATTGAAACTTTATTTTTAACTTGTAAACGGTTGAAACTTTGTTTTATTTCCATCATAGAAAAAGATAAAACTTTATTCTTAACTTGCCAACTGGTGAAACTTCATTCTATTTCTAACATACAAACAGAGAAAACTTTATTCTTAACATATGCACTATTGAAACATTAGTTTTAACTTGCAAACTATTGAAACTTTATTTTTAACTTGTTTACGGTTGAAACTTTGTTTTATTTCTAACATACAAACAGATAAAACTTTATTCTTATCCTGTAAACTGGTGAACCTTCATTCTTATTTCTAGTATATAAACAGATAGAACTTTATTTTTAACTTGTAAACTTAAACAGATAGAACTTTATTCGTAACTTGTAAACTGGTGATACTTCATTCTATTTCTAACATATAAACAAATAGAACTTTATTCTGAACATGCACACTATTGAAACTTTATTCTTAACTTGTAAACTATTGAAACTTTATTCTTAACTTGTAAACGGTTGAAACTTTGTTTTATTTCTATCATAGAAACAGATAAATCTTTATTCTTAACTTGTCAACTGGTGAAACTTCATTATATTTCTAACATACAAACAGATAAAACTTTATTTTTAACATATGCACTATTGAAACAGATAAAACTTTATTCTTAACATATGCACTATTGAAACATTAGTTTTAACTTGCAAACTATTGAAACTTTATTTTTAACTTGTTAACGATTGAAACTTTGTTTTATTTCTAACATACAAACAGATAGAACTTTATTCTTAACTTGTAAACTGGTGAACCTTCATTTTATTTCTAACATATAAACAGATAGAACTTTATTCTTAACTTGTAAACTTAAACAGATAGAACTTTATTCTTAACTTGTAAACTGGTGAACCTTCATTTTATTTCTAACATATAAACAGATAGAACTTTATTCTTAACTTGTAAACTTAAACAGATAGAACTTTATTCGTAACTTGTAAACTGGTGAAACTTCATTCTATTTCTAACATATAAACAAATAGAACTTCATTCTGAACGTGCACACTATTGAAACTTTATGCTTGACTTGTAAACTATTGAAACTTTAGTTTTAACTAGTAAACGGTAAAACTTTGTTTTATTTCATTCATAGAAACAGATAAAAGTTTATTCTTAACTTGCCAACTGGTGAAACTTCATTCTATTTCTAACATACAAACAGATAAAACTTTATTCTTAACATGCGCACTATTGAAACATTAGTTTTAACTTGCAAACTATTGAAACTGTATTCTTAACTTGTAAACTTAAACAGATAGAACTTTATTCGTAACTTGTAAACTGATGAAACTTCATTTTATTTCTAACATATAAACAGATAGAACTTTATTCTTAACTTGTAAACTGGTGAAACTTCATTCTATTTCTAACATATAAACAGATAGAAGTTTATTTCTGACATACAAACAGATAGAACTTTATTCTTAACTTCCCAACTGGTGAAACTTCATTCTATTTCTAACATACAAACAGATAAAACTTTATTCTGAACGTGCACACTATTGAAACTTTATTCTTAACTTGTAAACTATTGAAACTTTATTTTTAACTTGTAAACGGTTGAAACTTTGTTTCATTTCTATCATAGAAACAGATAAAACTTCATTCTTAACTTGCCAACTGGTGAAACTTCATTTTGTTTCTAACATATAAACAGATAGAACTTTATTCTTAACTTGCCAACTGGTGAAACTTCATTCTATTTCTAACATATAAACAGATAAAACTTTATTCTTAACATACAAACAGATAGAACTTTATTCTTAACTTGTAAACTGGTGAACCTTCATTCTATTTCTAACATATAAACAGATAGATGTTTATTTCTAACATACAAACAGATAGAACTTTATTCGTAACTTGTAAACTGGTGAAACTTCATTCTATTTCTAACATACAAACATATAAAACTTTATTCTGAACGTGCACACTATTGAAACTTTATTCTTAACTTGTAAACTATTGAAACTTTATTTTTAACTTGTAAACGGTTGAAACTTTGTTTCATTTCTATCATAGAAACAGATAAAACTTCATTCTTAACTTGCCAACTGGTGAACCATCATTTTATTTCTAACATATAAACAGATAGAACTTTATTCTTAACATACACACTATTGAAACTTCATTTTTAACTTGCAAACTATTGAAACTTTATTTTTAACTTGTTAACTTAAACAGATAGAACTTTATTCGTAACTTGTAAACTGGTGAAACTTCATTTTGTTTCTAACATATAAACAGATAGAACTTTATTCTTAACTTGCCAACTGGTGAAACTTCATTCTATTTCTAACATATACACTATTGAAACTTTATTTCTAACTTGTAAACTCTTGAAACTTTATTTTGATATACAAACAGCTAAGACTTTATTTCTAACGCATACACTATTGAAACTTTATTTCTAACTTGTAAACTCTTGAAACAGTTATAATTTTATTTTTGATTTGCACTTAGTCTAACTTGTAAACTAGTAAATCTTGCGATCTTATTTTTACAAACAGTTACACCTTTATTTCTAACGCATACACTATTGAAACTTTATTTTTTAACTTGTAAAGTGGTGAAACTTTACTTTTTATCTTGTAAACTTTATTTTGTTTCTAACATACAAACAGATAAAGATTTATTTCTAACGCACACACTATTGAAACTTTATTTTCAATATGTAAACTGGTGAAACTATATCTTTCATTTACAAATAGTAGAACGCTTAGTCTAACTTGTAAATCTTATGACACTTCATATGGGTGATGATGGTAGATGAAATAGTGTTAAATAAAATTTAGATAGCTTACATGATACAGGGATAGCAATCGACTGCGATCCACGTGTAAAGAGCTTGTTAAACTACGGAAGAGAGAAGTGTGTTATGTTGCGTGTGGCGCGTGAGTGTCCTCCCATTTCATTCCATTCATCAATTCATCTCATTGATAGAGGTAGGTAGAACTCATGGTTCTCATAACGTATGCAATGGATAGTTTTAGGCAACCTTCGACAGTTGGCTAAATGTCGCCCGGTCGCGAATGCATACTACGTTGAGACAGAGGCAATCACTTGCAAACATGACGCAGAGAGGTTTAACAAGATTGACCATTGCCGAATGTCCCTTGCGGTATACATAGCTACGGGTTTCACCGCCGCCCTTTACAGGAACGCCCGTCGAAAGGAAGTATTACACCGAACTTCATTTCCAACGTTCAAGTTGACTGATAGCAGATTCAACTTAATGATAGTATTCGCCAGTCCGAAGACTGCCCAGGGCAAACCGCGAGGAGGTTCTATCATGTCTTGCCCCATGGTGGCCCTTAAGAGAGCCGATGGTTCGTTCTCGGGAGTAACGTCATCTTACACCCTACCAATTCTGCTGAGAGAGTCTTTGACTCTCTCTTTGGTAGCAGTGTCGACTTCCACACTAACTGGTACATGGCTAAAAAGTGGAATGTAGCGCCATTCCGTTGGATTGACAGCAGTTGCTGTCATCGGATTGCCAATCCGAGCAAGATTATTAAAAACTCTGTCTTGCTCCTCTAGCCTGGCAAACTCCTCAAATAAATTTCGCGGCCTTAACTGCGGTCCGCGAGGAGAGCTGACTTGACTGTTCGGCGTCTGCATGATTGAAATGAAATGAAATGAGAGGCAGTGGTTTATATACCCTCTAACACGACGCAACGTTCAAGTTGACTGATAGCAGATTCAACTTAATGATAGTATTCGCCAGTCTAAAGACTGCCCAGGGCAAAGCGCGTGGAGGCTCTATCATGTCTTGCCCCATAGTGGACGATTATACGGTAGTGTGTTAGTAGATTTCAATCGCTGAAAAGGGAAGATGAGAACCATTTCATTTGTCTCATCAACGTTTATCATGGGAGCAATCATTGAAGGGATATCTAATGAATTACATTTCACTCTACTCCATATCATAAAGACTAACCTTTGTCGAATGGCTGAAGTACTCTGACCTGGCGAGAGAAAGCGTCACGTTGAGTATGAAGTCGAATGCCCAACATGAGCAACGGCTCAGAGGTTTCGGTCTAACAAACGACGAACAACCCGTGCAACACAATCCCTCTACGGCAGTACCCGCCGTCCCGAAGGAACGCTCGAGCAAAGGAGGTATTACAGCGATGATGTGCTTTATGAGCAGAAGTGAATCTCTTGATAGTAAGAGACTATTCAACTAGATAGCAAGTCAAAACAACCTGATAGCAGGACAAATGTATAGTCAGTAAATGTAAAGGTGTTATAGGATTCGGGTTGAATCCATCTCACACATCTATTTTACTAAGTTTTAATTGTAGACTCTCCCTCTGTGTTCACATCCGAAGATGCTGTCGGGCTTGGGACCGATCTAGCCACATTAAGAGTGGCCTTTAAAAAGGCCGTTTGGTGCGTTCACAAGAAATAGCTTTCTTTTACTTCTTTATGGCTCCTGAAATGGAAGAAGTAAGAGTTGGAAAGATGGCATGATGATATATCTCAGTCATTATACTCACGATACTTGTATGGCTTTGAACAAGCTATGTGGATGTCGTCGGTGTGTTGAATATTTACATGGTAGCAACGGACATCCGCACAGCTGTAGCACTCCTGAGTGTCGTCGTTGCTTATATTTAGATATACAATTGGCTTGTCAGGGACGACACCCGCGATGGGGATGTGCATAGTTGTGAGAGATTTCACCTTCTCACACTCCTTCAAACGCGCCAACTCAAACGCGCATTCAACTTCAAACTATCACGCTCAGCAGTCACCTCTTTCAGCGTACTCTTCAGCGATCTCACTCTTCCTTCTAACTTTGTACACTCATGCCTCACATTCGTATAAGCACGCACATCATCCCTCGACAGCACAACTTCACACGGAACAGTCGACCTCTCAACTTTCTCAACACACCTCGGTGAAGGTCTAGGCGTTGATTGTGCCAACACCTCGGGTGCTGGCACAATCGCTCTCACAGCTTTCTCAAGCTCACGCTCAGCAGCAGCAACACTCGAATCAACATTCATACATTCATCATCCGATGAAATCCAACTCACCGACATCACTCTACTCTTTTTGGAGGTACTCGCATCCAAATCTACATCACTCACAACACGCTTTTCAACATTTACCACCTCTACTGGTGGCAAACGAGCACACATTCCCTCCTCATACAGCATTCCCTGCTCACCACACATCATTTTCTTCATCAAAACTTTCGAAATTTTTCTGAATACACACTTCGAGTGCAACTCACTGAACGCATCATTCCTTTCATCACACCTCACATTACACCACACACAAAACCACACCTTAACCGCAACACTATGCGCAGCATTCTTTTTATGGTGAAGGTGAAAATTCTCACCCCTAAACACATCCCCACAACTGCATTTAAAAAATTGCAGGCGTTTATTCACGTCTTTGGTCATTTTTCACTGCAAAGAAAAATGAGAAAGTTTGATATCAAACCTGAGCAGAGCGCAACGTATAGAAATAAAATGTCAGTAAATGTGAAGATTATGTTTTCAAAGTCATACTGTAATGCTATCATTACTTGAGGATAGACAAGTTAAGCTGATGAATCCGTTACAGGCATTACTCAGAGGGGATCTTATCCCAACTCCAAGGCCTCGGCCCACAAATCCAACCTCCGACGGACAGAGCGTGCGTCATATCACTGTGTTGGTATTCGGACCCCGATTTTGACATGAAAATCGGTGGAGTTATTTACATCAGGAAACAAGTCTCGAGCTGAAGCTCGCCTCGTACAACATTATAAATGCCTTAGTTGAATTCAGCAGGGTCGAAAACCCCAGAAAACCTCCAAAACTAGTGAATTTAAATTTTTGAACTTTTTCGCACTACTTATGAAATTTTATAAGTAGTCTATCACTTAGGGCAGGTCAATAGCGACCGAACCTTTTTTGAATCAAGTCAAACGGACTTGTAGAAGCAAAGTTACAAGCCTTTAAAGTTTTGGAGTCTTTTATGGCCTGGAGACGAAGGCCATCTCCTGGCGAACCTCTAAGTCTGACGCCTTAGCTGATATCAGCAATGAAATTTTCTAAGTCGGTTTCTTTCAGAAACTCGGGATTTGGAATGTCCGAAGCTATCATCGGAGCTCAGAGAGACGACCTACCTTTGACAATCGTTCTCCTCTAAATGAAAAGTCTCTGTCGGTTCCCAGCTTATATAGTGTGTGGCGATCAGCTGATGACGTAATACCTATCATTCAAATACTAAAAATCCCGTCAATCTCCGCTTCTAGTGCTCCGATAGAGCTGGAAATATACCATTTCCATGTAGAATTTGATGCTGAATCCGAATCTGGCCTCCGTCTTCTCATCCGATGCTTCGTTTTGGCTCTACAGTAGGCAGCCATCGCAAAAATTCTAACTCTGTCGTTTTTTCGAAAAATGTTGAAAATTTTTCTCTCCGATTGACTTGAAACTCTCCGATTGACATGAAACTCACCATACAGATAGAGAATTGCACGCTGATTCCAAATCTGAAATCCGTTTTCCAATCCGATGCTTCGTTTTGAAGCTACAGCCCAAAACGTCCCAAATTCTAACTCTGTCGTTTTTCGCCAATGTCCCAAAATCTTAAATGGCGTCTCACATCTAAACGAAGACAGATAGGAACAAGCCGATTCTTTCAGTGAATTTCTCTCACTCTTAGCTTTCAAACGAGCTATGGCACGACAAAATCCGTCCACTGGAAGCCAAAATCGAAGCAAGCTGTCCAGAGGGGGGGGAGTCAGCGAAATTTTTCTCGCCGATTGCCTTGAAACTCACCATACAGATAGAGAATTTCACGCTGATTCCAAATCTGAAATCCGTTTTCCAATCCGATGCTTCGTTTTGAAGCTACAGCCCAAAACGTCCCAAATTCTAACTCTGTCGTTTTTCGCCAATGTCCCAAAATCTTAAATGGCGTCTCACATCTAAACGAAGACAGATAGGGACAAGCCGATTCTTTCAGTGAATTTGTCTCACTCTTAGCTTTCAAACGAGCTATGGCACGACAAAATCCGTCTACTGGAAGCCAAAATCGAAGCGAGCTGTCCAGAGGGAGGGGGACGTCAGCGAAAATTTTTTCTCTCCGATTGAGCTGGAAATACACCATTTCCATGTAGAATTTGACGCTGAATCCGAATCTGGCCTCCGTTTTCCCATCCGATGCTTCGTTTTGGCTCTACAGTAGGCAGCCATTGCAAAAATTCTAACTCTGTCGTTTTTTCGAAAAATGTTGAAAATTTTTTCTCGCCGATTGCCTTGAAACTCACCATACCGATGCAGAATTTCACGCTGATTCCAAATCTGAAATCCGTTTTCCAATCCGATGCTTCGTTTTGAAGCTATACACCAAAACGTCCCAAATTCTAACTCTGTCGTTTTTCGCCAATGTCCCAAAATCTTAAATGGCGTCTCACATCTAAACGAAGACAGATAGGGACAAGCCGATTCTTTCAGTGAATTTGTCTCACTCTTAGCTTTCAAACGAGCTATGGCACGACAAAATCCGTCCACTGGAAGCCAAAATCGAAGCGAGCTGTCCAGAGGGGGGGGACGTCAGCGAAAATTTTTTCTCGCCGATTGCCTTGAAACTCACCATACAGATAGAGAATTTCACGCTGATTCCAAATCTGAAATCCGTTTTCCAATCCGATGCTTCGTTTTGAAGCTACAGCCCAAAACGTCCCAAATTCTAACTCTGTCGTTTTTCGCCAATGTCCCAAAATCTTAAATGGCGTCTCACATCTAAACGAAGACAGATAGGGACAAGCAGATTCTTTCAATGAGTTTTTCTCACTCTTAGCTTTCAAACGAGCTATGGCACGACAAAATCCGTCCACTGGAAGCCAAAATCGAAGCGAGCTGTCCAGAGGGGGGGGGACGTCAGCGAAAATTTTTTCTCTCCGATTGAGCTGGAAATACACCATTTCCATGTAGAATTTGACGCTGAATCCGAATCTGGCCTCCGTTTTCCCATCCGATGCTTCGCTTTGGCTCTACAGTAGGCAGCCATTGCAAAAATTCTAACTCTGTCGTTTTTTCGAAAAATGTTGAAAATTTTTTCTCGCCGATTGCCTTGAAACTCACCATACCGATGCAGAATTTCACGCTGATTCCAAATCTGAAATCCGTTTTCCAATCCGATGCTTCGTTTTGAAGCTATACACCAAAACGTCCCAAATTCTAACTCTGTCGTTTTTCGCCAATGTCCCAAAATCTTAAATGGCGTCTCACATCTAAACGAAGACAGATAGGGACAAGCCGATTCTTTCAGTGAATTTGTCTCACTCTTAGCTTTCAAACGAGCTATGGCACGACAAAATCCGTCCACTGGAAGCCAAAATCGAAGCAAGCTGTCCAGAGGGGGGGGAGTCAGCGAAATTTTTCTCGCCGATTGCCTTGAAACTCACCATACAGATAGAGAATTTCACGCTGATTCCAAATCTGAAATCCGTTTTCCAATCCGATGCTTCGTTTTGAAGCTACAGCCCAAAACGTCCCAAATTCTAACTCTGTCGTTTTTCGCCAATGTCCCAAAATCTTAAATGGCGTCTCACATCTAAACGAAGACAGATAGGGACAAGCCGATTCTTTCAGTGAATTTCTCTCACTCTTAGCTTTCAAACGAGCTATGGCACGACAAAATCCGTCCACTGGAAGACAAAATCGAAGCGAGCTGTCCAGAGGGAGGGGGACGTCAGCGAAAATTTTTTCTCTCCGATTGAGCTGGAAATACACCATTTCCATGTAGAATTTGACGCTGAATCCGAATCTGGCCTCCGTTTTCCCATCCGATGCTTCGCTTTGGCTCTACAGTAGGCAGCCATTGCAAAAATTCTAACTCTGTCGTTTTTTCGAAAAATGTTGAAAATTTTTTCTCGCCGATTGCCTTGAAACTCACCATACCGATGCAGAATTTCACGCTGATTCCAAATCTGAAATCCGTTTTCCAATCCGATGCTTCGTTTTGAAGCTATACACCAAAACGTCCCAAATTCTAACTCTGTCGTTTTTCGCCAATGTCCCAAAATCTTAAATGGCGTCTCACATCTAAACGAAGACAGATAGGAACAAGCCGATTCTTTCAATGAATTTGTCTCACTCTTAGCTTTCAAACGAGCTATGGCACGACAAAATCCGTCCACTGGAAGCCAAAATCGAAGCGAGCTGTCCAGACGGGGGGACGTCAGCGAAAATTTTTTCTCTCCGATTGACTTGAAACTCACCATACCGATGCAGAATTTCACGCTGAATCCGAATCTGGCAGCCATTTCACCATCCACGACAACCTAGATGGTCGGCCACGTCAACCTAGACGGTCGCCCACGTCAACCTAGACGGTCGCCCACGTCAACCTGGACGGTCGCCCACGTCAACCAGTCGGTCGGACCAACTCACCCGAGTCTCACACTCTGTCGTTGCAGAGGGGGGGGAGTCAGACCCGAAGCACCACGGCGGCCGACCACGACACTCTGTCGTTCCAGAGGGGGGGCGCGCTGTGTTTATTATGGACCTTTTATTACTACTGAAGAGACGATCAATCCTGGTCATCTCACTCGTGGTCAACTGACAGCACCTGCAGAAATTAAGATCATCTGTTCATCTTATTGAAGACGAGAAAGCCGACACATAGAATAATTTTCCAAAATTCAACCGCTGTTTGACAATCTGAACGAGCAATTTATCAAGAACGGACCAACAGCCAGCCATGTCTCCGTCGATGAATGTATTGTGCCCTGCTACGGTCAAACTGCCCCACCATGGTGCAAAACAATTGATCAGGGGCAAACCAATAAGATTTGGATTCAAGGTATGAAACTAACACATGTCCGTATACGTATATCCTACTATAGAGCATACGTGAAAATAAACTAACGCATTTATGCAGATTATCATGCTTTGCATGCCTACGATACGTTTCGTAAATGAATACATCTTTTTTCAGTTATGGTGTATTGCCTCAATCCAAGGATGCATTTATCAATTTGCACCCTATCCGGCAGCAGCAGAGAAAGCTACTCCAGACTACAACTTCGGAAGCTCGGGCAACGCTGTGGACTTTCTTGCATCTGCACTGAGGAAACGATTCCCCCATCCACATCTCTCCATATCACCATGGATAATTATTTCTCTTCCATCCAACTACTTGAATCTTTGAAAGAAGACTTGAACGTTACAGCTGCAGTTATGAACAGAGTTCTGTTTGAATGATTTTCGAATGAATTCGAATGAAAGCTCGAACTATTCGAATGAAAATAGTTCCTAACTTTCCAAACGACACATTCAAACGCGTGGCCCGTAGCTCGTATGATTACAGGTAGGGGATATATGTCTACTAATATGCCGTCTGTTGTGTATGAAACGATGTAATATGCAGAAAAATTGTTCATTTTGACTTATGGCCTACAAGTATCAACATAAAATAAACAATATGTATCAATTCATTTTGACATAGAGGACATTCATGCAGGAACAGCCATTGTTTGTACACCTTACGAAAAGTCGGTACATGTATAAAATATAGATATCAAAAATCTAAAAATAAAAGACAGTTTTAACTGTCGAATAGAAATAACTTCGAATAAATCGAGTTTTAACTTGCAAACTATTGAAACTTTATTTTTAACTTGTTAACGATTGAAACTTTGTTTTATTTCTAACATACAAACAGATAGAACTTTATTCTTAACTTGTAAACTGGTGAACCTTCATTTTATTTCTAACATATAAACAGATAGAACTTTATTCTTAACTTGTAAACTTAAACAGATAGAACTTTATTCTTAACTTGTAAACTGGTGAACCTTCATTTTATTTCTAACATATAAACAGATAGAACTTTATTCTTAACTTGTAAACTTAAACAGATAGAACTTTATTCGTAACTTGTAAACTGGTGAAACTTCATTCTATTTCTAACATATAAACAAATAGAACTTTATTCTGAACGTGCACACTATTGAAACTTTATTCTTGACTTGTAAACTATTGAAACTTTAGTTTTAACTAGTAAACGGTAAAACTTTGTTTTATTTCTTTCATAGAAACAGATAAAAGTTTATTCTTAACTTGCCAACTGGTGAAACTTCATTCTATTTCTAACATACAAACAGATAAAACTTTATTCTTAACATGCGCACTATTGAAACATTAGTTTTAACTTGCAAACTATTGAAACTGTATTCTTAACTTGTAAACTTAAACAGATAGAACTTTATTCGTAACTTGTAAACTGGTGAAACTTCATTCTATTTCTAACATATAAGAAAATAGAACTTTATTCTTAACATATGCACTATTGAAACATTAGTTTTAACTTGTAAACTATTGAAATTTTATTCTTTACTTGTAAACTGATGAACCTTCATTTTATTTCTAACATATAAACAGATAGAACTTTATTCTTAACTTGTAAACTGGTGAAACTTCATTCTATTTCTAACATATAAACAGATAGAAGTTTATTTCTGACATACAAACAGATAGAACTTTATTCTTATTTTCCCAACTGGTGAAACTTCATTCTATTTCTAACATACAAACAGATAAAACTTTATTCTGAACGTGCACACTATTGAAACTTTATTCTTAACTTGTAAACTATTGAAACTTTATTTTTAACTTGTAAACGGTTGAAACTTTGTTTCATTTCTATCATAGAAACAGATAAATCTTTATTCTTAACTTGCCAACTGGTGAAACTTCATTTTGTTTCTAACATATAAACAGATAGAACTTTATTCTTAACTTGCCAACTGGTGAACCTTCATTCTATTTCTAACATATAAACAGATAAAACTTTATTCTTAACATACAAACAGATAGAACTTTATTCTTAACTTGTAAACTGGTGAACCTTCATTCTATTTCTAACATATAAACAGATAGATGTTTATTTCTAACATACAAACAGATAGAACTTTATTCGTAACTTGTAAACTGGTGAAACTTCATTCTATTTCTAACATACAAACATATAAAACTTTTATTCTGAACGTGCACACTATTGAAACTTTATTCTTAACTTGTAAACTATTGAAACTTTAGTTTTAACTTGTAAACGGTTGAAACTTTGTTTCATTTCTATCATAGAAACAGATAAAACTTCATTCTTAACTTGCCAACTGGTGAACCTTCATTTTATTTCTAACATATATACAGATAGAACTTTATTCTTAACATACACACTATTGAAACTTCATTTTTAACTTGCAAACTATTGAAACTTTATTTTTAACTTGTTAACTTAAACAGATAGAACTTTATTCGTAACTTGTAAACTGGTGAAACTTCATTTTATTTCTAACATATAAACAGATAGAACTTTATTCTTAACTTGCCAACTGGTGAAACTTCATTCTATTTCTAACATATACACTATTGAAACTTTATTTCTAACTTGTAAACTCTTGAAACTTTATTTTGATATACAAACAGCTAAGACTTTATTTCTAACGCATACACTATTGAAACTTTATTTCTAACTTGTAAACTCTTGAAACAGTTATAATTTTATTTTTAATTTGCACTTAGTCTAACTTGTAAACTAGTAAATCTTGCGATCTTATTTTTACAAACAGTTACACCTTTATTTCTAACGCATACACTATTGAAACTTTATTTTTTAACTTGTAAAGTGGTGAAACTTTACTTTTTATCTTGTAAACTTTATTTTGTTTCTAACATACAAACAGATAAAGCTTTATTTCTAACGCACACACTATTGAAACTTTATTTTCAATATGTAAACTGGTGAAACTATATCTTTCATTTACAAATAGTAGAACGCTTAGTCTAACTTGTAAATCTTATGACACTTCATATGGGTGATGATGGTAGATGAAATAGTGTTAAATAAAATTTAGATAGCTTACATGATAGAAGGATAGCAATCGACTGCGATCCACGTGTAAAGAGCTTGTTAGACTACGGAAGAGAGAAGTGTGTTATGTTGCGTGTGGCGCGTGAGTGTCCTCCCATTTCATTCCATTCATCAATTCATCTCATTGATAGAGGTCGGTAGAACTCATGGTTCTCATAACGTATGCAATGGATAGTTTTAGGCAACTTTCGACAGTTGGCTAAATGTCGCCCTGGCGCGAATGCATACTACGTTGAGACAGAGGCAATCACTTGCAAACATGACGCAGAGAGGTTTAACAAGATTGACCATTGCCGAATGTCCCTTGCGGTATACATAGCTACGGGTTTCACCGCCGCCCTTTACAGGAACGCCCGTCGAAAGGAAGTATTACACCGAACTTCATTTCCAACGTTCAAGTTGACTGATAGCAGATTCAACTTAATGATAGTATTCGCCAGTCCGAAGACTGCCCAGGGCAAACCACGAGGAGGTTCTATCATGTCTTGCCCCATGGTGGCCCTTAAGAGAGCCGATGGTTCGGTCTCGGGAGTAACGTCATCTTACACCCTACCAATTCTGCTGAGAGAGTCTTTGACTCTCTCTTTGGTAGCAGTGTCGACTTCCACACTAACTGGTACATGGCTAAAAAGTGGAATGTAGCGCCATTCCGTTGGATTGACAGCAGTTGCTGTCATCGGATTGCCAATCCGAGCAAGATTATTAAAAACTCTGTCTTGCTCCTCTAGCCTGGCAAACTCCTCAAATAAATTTCGCGGCCTTAACTGCGGTCCGCGAGGAGAGCTGACTTGACTGTTCGGCGTCTGCATGATTGAAATGAAATGAAATGAGAGGCAGTGGTTTATATACCCTCTAACACGACGCAACGTTCAAGTTGACTGATAGCAGATTCAACTTAATGATATTATTCGCCAGTCTAAAGACTGCCCAGGGCAAAGCGCGTGGAGGCTCTATCATGTCTTGCCCCATAGTGGACGATTATACGGTAGTGTGTTAGTAGATTTCAATCGCTGAAAAGGGAAGATGAGAATCATTTCATTTGTCTCATCAACGTTTATCATGGGAGCAATCATTGAAGGGATATCTAATGAATTACATTTCACTCTACTCCATATCATAAAGACTAACCTTTGTCGAATGGCTGAAGTACTCTGACCTGGCGAGAGAAAGCGTCACGTTGAGTATGAAGTCGAATGCCCAACATGAGCAACGGCTCAGAGGTTTCGGTCTAACAAACGACGAACAACCCGTGCAACACAATCCCTCTACGGCAGTACCCGCCGTCTCGAAGGAACGCTCGAGCAAAGGAGGTATTACAGCGATGATGTGCTTTATGAGCAGAAGTGAATCTCTTGATAGTAAGAGACTATTCAACTAGATAGCAAGTCAAAACAACCTGATAGCAGGACAAATGTATAGTCAGTAAATGTAGAGGTGTTATAGGATTCGGGTTGAATCCATCTCACACATCTATTTTACTAAGTTTTAATTGTAGACTCTCCCTCTGTGTTCACATCCGAAGATGCTGTCGGGCTTGGGACCGATCTAGCCACATTAAGAGTGGCCTTTAAAAAGGCCGTTTGGTGCGTTCACAAGAAATAGCTTTCTTTTACTTCTTTATGGCTCCTGAAATGGAAGAAGTAAGAGTTGGAAAGATGGCATGATGATATATCTCAGTCATTATACTCACGATACTTGTATGGCTTTGAACAAGCTATGTGGATGTCGTCGGTGTGTTGAATATTTACATGGTAGCAACGGACATCCGCACAGCTGTAGCACTCCTGAGTGTCGTCGTTGCTTATATTTAGATATACAATTGGCTTGTCAGGGACGACACCCGCGATGGGGATGTGCATAGTTGTGAGAGATTTCACCTTCTCACACTCCTTCAAACGCGCCAACTCATTCTTCAACAAACTCACTTCCTCAAGCGCCGCTTCCTTCAGCATGCGCTCCTCACTTCGCTCTCGATCACACTTCTCAAACTTCATCACCGCCTCTTCCTTCAACTTTCTCTCCTTCACCATACTCTCTTTTGCAGCCGCACACTCCCTTAACTTTTGAGTCACACTCTCAGCATTCAACTTCAAACTATCACGCTCAGCAGTCACCTCTTTCAGCGTACTCTTCAGCGATCTCACTCTTCCTTCTAACTTTGTACACTCATGCCTCACATTCGTATAAGCACGCACATCATCCCTCGACAGCACAACTTCACACGGAACAGTCGACCTCTCAACTTTCTCAACACACCTCGGTGAAGGTCTAGGCGTTGATTGTGCCAACACCTCGGGTGCTGGCACAATCGCCCTCACAGCTTTCTCAAGCTCACGCTCAGCAGCAGCAACACTCGAATCAACATTCATACATTCATCATCCGATGAAATCCAACTCACCGACATCACTCTACTCTTTTTGGAGGTACTCGCATCCAAATCTACATCACTCACAACACGCTTTTCAACATTTACCACCTCTACTGGTGGCAAACGAGCACACATTCCCTCCTCATACAGCATTCCCTGCTCACCACACATCATCTTCTTCATCAAAACTTTCGAAATTTTTCTGAATACACACTTCGAGTGCAACTCACTGAACGCATCATTCCTTTCATCACACCTCACATTACACCACACACAAAACCACACCTTAACCGCAACACTATGCGCAGCATTCTTTTTATGGTAAAGGTGAAAATTCTCACCCCTAAACACATCCCCACAACTGCATTTAAAAAATTGCAGGCGTTTATTCACGTCTTTGGTCATTTTTCACTGCAAAGAAAAATGAGAAAGTTTGATATCAAACCTGAGCAGAGCGCAACGTATAGAAATAAAATGTCAGTAAATGTGAAGATTATGTTTTCAAAGTCATACTGTAATGCTATCATTACTTGAGGATAGACAAGTTAAGCTGATGAATCCGTTACAGGCATTACTCAGAGGGGATCTTATCCCAACTCCAAGGCCTCGGCCCACAAATCCAACCTCCGACGGACAGAGCGTGCGTCATATCACTGTGTTGGTATTCGGACCCCGATTTTGACATGAAAATCGGTGGAGTTATTTACATCAGGAAACAAGTCTCGAGCTGAAGCTCGCCTCGTACAACATTATAAATGCCTTAGTTGAATTCAGCAGGGTCGAAAACCCCAGAAAACCTCCAAAAGTAGTGAATTTAAATTTTTGAACTTTTTAGCACTACTTACGACATTTTATAAGTAGTCTATTACTTGGGGCAGGTCAATAGCGACCGAACCTTTTTTGAATCAAGTCAAACGGACTTGTAGAAGCAAAGTTACAAGCCTTTAAAGTTTTGGAGTCTTTTATGGCCTGGAGACGAAGGCCATCTCCTGGCGAACCTCTAAGTCTGACGCCTTAGCTGATATCAGCAATGAAATTTTCTAAGTCGGTTTCTTTCAGAAACTCGGGATTTGGAATGTCCGAAGCTATCATCGGAGCTCAGAGAGACGACCTACCTTTGACAATCGTTCTCCTCTAAATGAAAAGTCTCTGTCGGTTCCCAGCTTATATAGTGTGTGGCGATCAGCTGATGACGTAATACCTATCATTCAAATACTAAAAATCCCGTCAATCTCCGCTTCTAGTGCTCCGATAGAGCTGGAAATATACCATTTCCATGTAGAATTTGATGCTGAATCCGAATCTGGCCTCCGTCTTCTCATCCGATGCTTCGTTTTGGCTCTACAGTAGGCAGCCATCGCAAAAATTCTAACTCTGTCGTTTTTTCGGAAAATGTTGAAAATTTTTCTCTCCGATTGACTTGAAACTCTCCGATTGACATGAAACTCACCATACAGATAGAGAATTGCACGCTGATTCCAAATCTGAAATCCGTTTTCCAATCCGATGCTTCGTTTTGAAGCTACAGCCCAAAACGTCCCAAATTCTAACTCTGTCGTTTTTCGCCAATGTCCCAAAATCTTAAATGGCGTCTCACATCTAAACGAAGACAGATAGGAACAAGCCGATTCTTTCAGTGAATTTCTCTCACTCTTAGCTTTCAAACGAGCTATGGCACGACAAAATCCGTCCACTGGAAGCCAAAATCGAAGCAAGCTGTCCAGAGGGGGGGGAGTCAGCGAAATTTTTCTCGCCGATTGAGCTGGAAATACACCATTTCCATGTAGAATTTGACGCTGAATCCGAATCTGGCCTCCGTTTTCCCATCCAATGCTTCGTTTTGGCTCTACAGTAGGCAGCCATCGCAAAAATTCTAACTCTGTCGTTTTTTCGAAAAATGTTGAAAATTTTTTCTCGCCGATTGCCTTGAAACTCACCATACAGATAGAGAATTTCACGCTGATTCCAAATCTGAAATCCGTTTTCCAATCCGATGCTTCGTTTTGAAGCTACAGCCCAAAACGTCCCAAATTCTAACTCTGTCGTTTTTCGCCAATGTCCCAAAATCTTAAATGGCGTCTCACATCTAAACGAAGACAGATAGGGACAAGCCGATTCTTTCAGTGAATTTGTCTCACTCTTAGCTTTCAAACGAGCTATGGCACGACAAAATCCGTCCACTGGAAGCCAAAATCGAAGCGAGCTGTCCAGAGGGGGGGGGACGTCAGCGAAAATTTTTTCTCTCCGATTGACTTGAAATACACCATTTCCATGTAGAATTTGACGCTGAATCCGAATCTGGCCTCCGTTTTCCCATCCGATGCTTCGTTTTGGCTCTACAGTAGGCAGCCATCGCAAAAATTCTAACTCTGTCGTTTTTTCGAAAAATGTTGAAAATTTTTTCTCGCCGATTGCCTTGAAACTCACCATACCGATGCAGAATTTCACGCTGATTCCAAATCTGAAATCCGTTTTCCAATCCGATGCTTCGTTTTGAAGCTATACACCAAAACGTCCCAAATTCTAACTCTGTCGTTTTTCGCCAATGTCCCAAAATCTTAAATGGCGTCTCACATCTAAACAAAGACAGATAGGGACAAGCCGATTCTTTCAGTGAATTTGTCTCACTCTTAGCTTTCAAACGAGCTATGGCACGACAAAATCCGTCCACTGGAAGACAAAATCGAAGCGAGCTGTCCAGAGGGGGGGGGACGTCAGCGAAAATTTTTTCTCTCCGATTGACTTGAAACTCACCATACCGATGCAGAATTTCACGCTGAATCCGAATCTGGCCTCCGTTTTGTCATTCGATGGTTTGTTTTGGCGCTACACAGCAAAACGTCCCAAATTCTAACTCTGTCGTTTTTCGCCAATGTCCCAAAATCTTAAATGGCGTCTCACATCTAAACGAAGACAGATAGGAACAAGCCGATTCTTTCAGTGAATTTGTCTCACTCTTAGCTTTCAAACGAGCTATGGCACGACAAAATCCGTCCACTGGAAGACAAAATCGAAGCGAGCTGTCCAGAGGGGGGGGACGTCAGCGAAAATTTTTTCTCTCCGATTGAGCTGGAAATACACCATTTCCATGTAGAATTTGACGCTGAATCCGAATCTGGCCTCCGTTTTCCCATCCGATGTTTCGTTTTGGCTCTACAGTAGGCAGCCATCGCAAAAATTCTAACTCTGTCGTTTTTTCGAAAAATGTTGAAAATTTTTTCTCGCCGATTGCCTTGAAACTCACCATACAGATAGAGAATTTCACGCTGATTCCAAATCTGAAATCCGTTTTCCAATCCGATGCTTCGTTTTGAAGCTACAGCCCAAAACGTCCCAAATTCTAACTCTGTCGTTTTTCGCCAATGTCCCAAAATCTTAAATGGCGTCTCACATCTAAACGAAGACAGATAGGGACAAGCAGATTCTTTCAATGAGTTTTTCTCACTCTTAGCTTTCAAACGAGCTATGGCACGACAAAATCCGTCCACTGGAAGCCAAAATCGAAGCGAGCTGTCCAGAGGGGGGGGACGTCAGCGAAAATTTTTTCTCTCCGATTGACTTGAAATACACCATTTCCATGTAGAATTTGACGCTGAATCCGAATCTGGCCTCCGTTTTCCCATCCGATGCTTCGTTTTGGCTCTACAGTAGGCAGCCATCGCAAAAATTCTAACTCTGTCGTTTTTTCGAAAAATGTTGAAATTTTTTTCTCGCCGATTGCCTTGAAACTCACCATACAGATAGAGAATTTCACGCTGATTCCAAATCTGAAATCCGTTTTCCAATCCGATGCTTCGTTTTGAAGCTACAGCCCAAAACGTCCCAAATTCTAACTCTGTCGTTTTTCGCCAATGTCCCAAAATCTTAAATGGCGTCTCACATCTAAACGAAGACAGATAGGGACAAGCAGATTCTTTCAATGAATTTTTCTCACTCTTAGCTTTCAAACGAGCTATGGCACGACAAAATCCGTCCACTGGAAGCCAAAATCGTAGCGAGCTGTCCAGAGGGGGGGGGACGTCAGCGAAAATTTTTTCTCTCCGATTGACTTGAAATACACCATTTCCATGTAGAATTTGACGCTGAATCCGAATCTGGCCTCCGTTTTCCCATCCGATGCTTCGTTTTGGCTCTACAGTAGGCAGCCATCGCAAAAATTCTAACTCTGTCGTTTTTTCGAAAAATGTTGAAAATTTTTTCTCGCCGATTGCCTTGAAACTCACCATACAGATAGAGAATTTCACGCTGATTCCAAATCTGAAATCCGTTTTCCAATCCGATGCTTCGTTTTGAAGCTACAGCCCAAAACGTCCCAAATTCTAACTCTGTCGTTTTTCGCCAATGTCCCAAAATCTTAAATGGCGTCTCACATCTAAACAAAGACAGATAGGAACAAGCCGATTCTTTCAGTGAATTTGTCTCACTCTTAGCTTTCAAACGAGCTATGGCACGACAAAATCCGTCCACTGGAAGACAAAATCGAAGCGAGCTGTCCAGAGGGGGGGGACGTCAGCGAAAATTTTTTCTCTCCGATTGACTTGAAATACACCATTTCCATGTAGAATTTGACGCTGAATCCGAATCTGGCCTCCGTTTTCCCATCCGATGCTTCGTTTTGGCTCTACAGTAGGCAGCCATCGCAAAAATTCTAACTCTGTCGTTTTTTCGAAAAATGTTGAAAATTTTTTCTCGCCGATTGCCTTGAAACTCACCATACAGATGCAGAATTTCACGCTGATTCCAAATCTGAAATCCGTTTTCCAATCCGATGCTTCGTTTTGAAGCTACAGCCCAAAACGTCCCAAATTCTAACTCTGTCGTTTTTCGCCAATGTCCCAAAATCTTAAATGGCGTCTCACATCTAAACAAAGACAGATAGGAACAAGCCGATTCTTTCAGTGAATTTGTCTCACTCTTAGCTTTCAAACGAGCTATGGCACGACAAAATCCGTCCACTGGAAGACAAAATCGAAGCGAGCTGTCCAGAGGGGGGGGGGACGTCAGCGAAAATTTTTTCTCTCCGATTGACTTGAAACTCACCATACCGATGCAGAATTTCACGCTGAATCCGAATCTGGCCTCCGTTTTGTCATCCGATGGTTCGTTTTGGCGCTACACAGCAAAACGTCCCAAATTCTAACTCTGTCGTTTTTCGCCAATGTCCCAAAATCTTAAATGGCGTCTCACATCTAAACGAAGACAGATAGGAACAAGCCGATTCTTTCACTGAATTTGTCTCACTCTTAGCTTTCAAACGAGCTATGGCACGACAAAATCCGTCCACTGGAAGACAAAATCGAAGCGAGCTGTCCAGAGGGGGGGGAGTCAGCGAAAATTTTTTCTCTCCGATTGAGCTGGAAATACACCATTTCCATGTAGAATTTGACGCTGAATCCGAATCTGGCCTCCGTTTTCCCATCCGATGTTTCGTTTTGGCTCTACAGTAGGCAGCCATCGCAAAAATTCTAACTCTGTCGTTTTTTCGAAAAATGTTGAAAATTTTTTCTCGCCGATTGCCTTGAAACTCACCATACAGATAGAGAATTTCACGCTGATTCCAAATCTGAAATCCGTTTTCCAATCCGATGCTTCGTTTTGAAGCTACAGCCCAAAACGTCCCAAATTCTAACTCTGTCGTTTTTCGCCAATGTCCCAAAATCTTAAATGGCGTCTCACATCTAAACGAAGACAGATAGGGACAAGCAGATTCTTTCAATGAGTTTTTCTCACTCTTAGCTTTCAAACGAGCTATGGCACGACAAAATCCGTCCACTGGAAGCCAAAATCGAAGCGAGCTGTCCAGAGGGGGGGGACGTCAGCGAAAATTTTTTCTCTCCGATTGACTTGAAATACACCATTTCCATGTAGAATTTGACGCTGAATCCGAATCTGGCCTCCGTTTTCCCATCCGATGCTTCGTTTTGGCTCTACAGTAGGCAGCCATCGCAAAAATTCTAACTCTGTCGTTTTTTCGAAAAATGTTGAAATTTTTTTCTCGCCGATTGCCTTGAAACTCACCATACAGATAGAGAATTTCACGCTGATTCCAAATCTGAAATCCGTTTTCCAATCCGATGCTTCGTTTTGAAGCTACAGCCCAAAACGTCCCAAATTCTAACTCTGTCGTTTTTCGCCAATGTCCCAAAATCTTAAATGGCGTCTCACATCTAAACGAAGACAGATAGGGACAAGCAGATTCTTTCAATGAATTTTTCTCACTCTTAGCTTTCAAACGAGCTATGGCACGACAAAATCCGTCCACTGGAAGCCAAAATCGTAGCGAGCTGTCCAGAGGGGGGGGGACGTCAGCGAAAATTTTTTCTCTCCGATTGAGCTGGAAATACACCATTTCCATGTAGAATTTGACGCTGAATCCGAATCTGGCCTCCGTTTTCCCATCCGATGCTTCGTTTTGGCTCTACAGTAGGCAGCCATCGCAAAAATTCTAACTCTGTCGTTTTTTCGAAAAATGTTGAAAATTTTTTCTCGCCGATTGCCTTGAAACTCACCATACAGATAGAGAATTTCACGCTGATTCCAAATCTGAAATCCGTTTTCCAATCCGATGCTTCGTTTTGAAGCTACAGCCCAAAACGTCCCAAATTCTAACTCTGTCGTTTTTCGCCAATGTCCCAAAATCTTAAATGGCGTCTCACATCTAAACAAAGACAGATAGGGACAAGCCGATTCTTTCAGTGAATTTGTCTCACTCTTAGCTTTCAAACGAGCTATGGCACGACAAAATCCGTCCACTGGAAGACAAAATCGAAGCGAGCTGTCCAGAGGGGGGGGACGTCAGCGAAAATTTTTTCTCTCCGATTGACTTGAAACTCACCATACCGATGCAGAATTTCACGATGAATCCGAATCTGGCCTCCGTTTTGTCATCCGATGGTTTGTTTTGGCGCTACACAGCAAAACGTCCGAAATTTTAACTCTGTTAAAATTTTGAAGAAAAATTTTTTCTCGCCGATTGAGCTGGAAATCACACCACAGATGCAGAATTTTACGCTGAATCCGAATCTGGCAGCCATTTCACCATCCACGACAACCTAGATGGTCGCCCACGTCAACCTAGACGGTCGCCCACGTCAACCTAGACGGTCGCCCACGTCAACCTGGACGGTCGCCCACGTCAACCAGTCGGTCGGACCAACTCACCCGAGTCTCACACTCTGTCGTTGCAGAGGGGGGGGAGTCAGACCCGAAGCACCACGGCGGCCGACCACGACACTCTGTCGTTCCAGAGGGGGGCGCGCTGTGTTTATTATGGACCTTTTATTACTACTGAAGAGACGATCAATCCTGGTCATCTCACTCGTGGTCAGCTGACAGCACCTGCAGAAATTAAGATCATCTGTTCATCTTATTGAAAACGAGAAAGCCGACGCATAGAATAATTTTCCAAAATTCAACCGCTGTTTGACAATCTGAACGAGCAATTTATCAAGAACGGACCAACAGCCAGCCATGTCTCCGTCGATGAATGTATTGTGCCCTGCTACGGTCAAACTGCCCCACCATGGTGCAAAACAATTGATCAGGGGCAAACCAATAAGATTTGGATTCAAGGTATGAAACTAACACATGTCCGTATACGTATATCCTACTATAGAGCATACGTGAAAATAAACTAACGCATTTATGCAGATTATCATGCTTTGCATGCCTACGATACGTTTCGTAAATGAATACATCTTTTTTCAGTTATGGTGTATTGCCTCAATCCAAGGATGCATTTATCAATTTGCACCCTATCCGGCAGCAGCAGAGAAAGCTACTCCAGACTACAACTTCGGAAGCTCGGGCAACGCTGTGGACTTTCTTGCATCTGCACTGAGGAAACGATTCCCCCATCCACATCTCTCCATATCACCATGGATAATTATTTCTCTTCCATCCAACTACTTGAATCTTTGAAAGAAGACTTGAACGTTACAGCTGCAGTTATGAACAGAGTTCTGTTTGAATGATTTTCGAATGAATTCGAATGAAAGCTCGAACTATTCGAATGAAAATAGTTCCTAACTTTCCAAACGACACATCCAAACGCGTGGCCCGTAGCTCGTATGATTACAGGTAGGGGATATATGTCTACTAATATGCCGTCTGTTGTGTATGAAACGATGTAATATGCAGAAAAATTGTTCATTTTGACTTATGGCCTACAAGTATCAACATAAAATAAACAATATGTATCAATTCATTTTGACATAGAGGACATTCATGCAGGAACAGCCATTGTTTGTACACCTTACGAAAAGTCGGTACATGTATAAAATATAGATATCAAAAATCTAAAAATAAAAGACATCATTTCATTTGAAAGACAAATAAAAATTTAAGTTGCAATTCAAGACAAGTCTCAAAAAGGAGATTTGTCTAATTACTAACATATATGTACATATAATCAATTACTATCACAATTGTGAGAAGTCTGATTGCAGCATCAAGGTTCAATGCTTGCATTTCAGATATTATATAGAACTATATATATATAGAACTCTACAGGAATTCAACCTGTTTGTTGGAAAGATAACAAAGTCGTGACTACTATATCAACAGGGACGGGAGTAGAACCTTTGCAATCAACGACTCGATTTATTCGAAAAAAAGAGGGTTCAATGCTTGATTGTTATCACAGTCTATAATAAAACGATGGGCGGAGTTGATCGAAGTGATCAGAATATATGTCTGTATAGAGCATCAATACGTGGAAAGAAGTGGTATTATCCACTCATATTGCATTGTGTCGATCTGGCGGTATCCAACGCTTGGATTTTATATCGACAAGCCAACAAAGGGAAGGTAAAGCTACTAGATCATTTGGAATTCAAGTTAGCAATCGCCGAGTTCCTGATTTCGAAGAACGTTTCTGCACGGAGTAATCCATTAGCTTCGTCCATATTACTTTTTGATAACGTGGGACACATGGCATATTTTCCTGATGGAAAAGTTGGCCGGCGCACTCAATGCCAAAAAATGCTGGATGCCAATCCCTGAAATGTCAGCATTTCCTTCACCCCAAATGTTTCATATTGTATCATTCGAAGCAAAAGTGAAAATACTGCTGGTAATAATAGCGATCGGCTTCGCCCGTTTTACATTTTTCTAGGACTAATATGACTTATTTTCCACATAGAAATCCCTAGATGTTATATCTACTATGACTCGAAGTATAAATGAAGATTCTCACTTGAGTGAATTCTCTTATCAAAGCTTGAAAAAGTTATGCTAGTAACCATTTGGATGATAACAGCATTTCTTTGAATAAAGTGCTACTGAATCTGCGCAATGTGCCATACATGAAACATTCAAAAAATAATAGAAGACAACAATATATCTTAATTATTTTTTCAAAATAAGATATTTATGCACATGTAACCTCATTGTAGAAACATGGAATCAAAACAACAATTTTTTAATAGAGTGCGCATATCTGGGTTAATACCAACTCAAGCGTGAAAATGCAATGGATGAATAACTTCAGTTCATCACAAAAAGATTTTGGCTCAAAAAATTGAAGCTACTCTTCTCGATGCCAAATTAAGATTGTTTCATCTGCGTGATCATTTTAATCACCTTTTCATCGTTCACTAACTATATTAGTCAAGTGAATGCCTCACAACAATGGAGAAACTGCATTTAGCATACTTTATTGATGATGCAAAAGCAATCAAGTCATAAGGATTACATTTTTATTGCATGCTTTTCCACCGATACTGCAGCATGTCTACATACAAAAGAAGGCAATACAGCATACAGAGAGATGGCATCAAAATTCAAAATATAACAAGAAATCAGAAAAACAGTCTTTAGTATTCAATACACACTTCCTCATAAATAAGTTTTAATAATTTCGGGTTCCAGAATTTCCATGTACATGGCTTCTCGAAGACAAAGGTTGTATTATCCTTGTCCGAAGTTACAGTAGAAATATTTACTGCTGAAAGATGTCGTGACGAGTGCAAGCTGTTTATTCCTGTACCATGGGTGTGTTTCATGAAATTAAGTAGTCTGATATGCATCAGTAACATTTTCAGCGGTGAAATATAAAGTACTGCTTTTAAATTGCGTCGGAAAATAAATATTTATTAAAAAATGATTTTCCGACCAAAGTTTAAGCAGCAATTGTTGCAAGTAGTGATGTAAATTGCGTTTTTTACAGACATCGGACGGATAAAGACACTGACATACATCAGTGTGACTAATCGGCTAAAACAGTTTAGGATATTTGTTCGCAGATAGAATCATAGAATCATGAAATCATACTCAAGAAAATGCATTTATTGCTCGTACATCAATATACACTCAACAGAAGCTAAAACCCCCTCTGCAATTCTCTTCTGCTAGAGAAGAAAATCTCGTCCGCGAAGATTCATGAACAGAGATCAACCATCTCGCGATCGCTGTGCGTCTCAGTGCATCCTTCAAGACGACAATACCCCACCACATCGAGCAGCTTCTGTTCGTGGGCTGCAGGAGGAGCTGGGCATCCGAACTCTCCGATGGCCCTCCAGATCCCCAGACATGAAGCCCATCGAGCATGTCTGGGATCTCATGAAGAGGAGGATCCATCAACACAATCACCCTCCTCAAAATGCCAATGAACTCAGGGAAGCTATCGCGGAGGCTTGACAACAACTTCCTCAGGTGATTATCAACCGACTCCTGCTCAGCATGACACGACGCGTGGCTGCTCTTCTCCGTGTTCGGGGAGCATACACATTTTACTGACTTTCAGTCTCAGCTGTACACGTAATTTTCATCAATAAATGTTGACTTTCTGGATAAGATCATTATTTTCTCCTTCATATTGATTGCATGGGGCAGGGCTGCAGCGACTCTAATTATACAATTAATCCGTCAATACTCATAAAATGCTAGTGTTAGCAATTCCTTCCATGAATCAGATAATGGAAGCCTAAATTACATGCATAATAAGGAAATAACATGATTTTAGCCGATAAACACTTATGCAAACATGTGCTACCTTCAGATGTTTTATTGAATTACTTAATCATTATACATTTGATGTATTGACCTTTGTTGTTCAATATTAAAAAGGTCTAATTAATTCATCTGACATGCGCCGTGTGCGTCTCTGACAGCCAGCGATCGCGAGATGGTTGACCTCTGTTCATGAATCTTCGCGGACGAGATTTTCTTCTCAAGCAGAAAAGAATTGCAGAGGGGGTTTTATCTTCTGTTGAGTGTACTTGAGTTCTAGCCGCATTGAATATTTTGATTCTAACCACAGAAATCCGACACTGCATTGTACTATCCTAGACTGTGAACGGTCATACACATTGAAAACAATGCGACTTCGTGAAGAGCAATCAACAAACATCCATTCTAGTCGAGCGAAGCGAAGAGTCAGATTTCTATGATTCTAACAATTTCTATCTCAATTCCATGCACACTGTGATTTCTATTGACCTTAGAATGCATTATAATGGTCTAGGAAATGTGTACTTCCTGACAGATCCATTATGTCCTGTTGATAAATTATATTAACTGAATATGCTAAGTTAAGAATACACGATTTTTGAAATATGAAACAGAATAAAGTTCTCATTTCTTTGTATGGACCTAAATCATGATGCGGTCCATGAAATTTCCGTGGTAATGAACTTAACTTCTTTTTCAAATAAATTTTTTAAGTTTCTTACCACAGTATTTTCATGAAATTTCATGTCTTCTTTGTTAGTACCATCTATCAATCAGTCATGTAGTGACACAAATACCTACATGTCAAAGCTTGTAGCTGCATAACTTTGGTAGTCAATAAATTTTATTCAGTATTATAGCTTCATGTCTGCAAATGCTGTACATCATTCACTCGTTGTATTTCACGAAGAGAACAAGTGTGGCCATGAAATGAAACTTATCTTATACAAATTTCATATCCATTAAGTTTCACACCACTTACATGTAAATGTCGAATTCTCAAGTATGGAATAGCAGTGCAAACGCAGGTATATTTTTCAGAAAAAACCCTTTCTAAAAAACTGATCAAACAGTTTTTAGACATGCGTACCATATTCTCCGCAAAAAGCTCAATCCCTGGATGTGAAATTTTCACTGCATGCCAACCTTTTTGAACTGCCATTCGACCTGCTACATGCCTATTCTATAATTCGGACAAACAGCTGACTGCTGACACAATACAATTGAAAACCTTAGCTTGTAAAAAAAGCAGCGTGATACTGATATGAATCACTGCTATAGCTTTGGTTTTATGGTACGCTGCTAATTTCGACTGCTTCAAATCACTGCTTTATATTCATTTTTATGAAGGTTATATTCATTTTTTATAGACTGCATATCTGAAGAAATCGTTGTGAGCATTTTTTAAAAGGCGATGTTCGTCATGTCAAAACATTACCAAATCTGCTTTCGTCCTTCTATGACAGCCTCTGTGATTAGATGTAGTTGATGGCTCGTTCTCAGATTTTAATCTAGACATTCCAGCATACATTTGGGATGCTTCATTCAGCAACTTGCGCTTCGATCCACAACCACGAGGTCGGCTCCACTTATCTTGATCTGAAAGGTGGTGCAGCAGTCTCGAAATCAGTAAGAAAGTAAATAACAAGAAGGAGACCGTGCCCAAAAATGTTGTGAGTTCGGATACCGCTCGCACCAATTGAGAGACAGCAAAACGATTTTGGAGGACCGGTTTCGTGATAATCACTTCATCAACTCCACGAGGTAAAAGTGGCAAAATACGCAACAAATCAGTGTTATGTGGATGTCAGTCTGGTCGAGTTGACCTCATGAACGTTCGAAGATTCCTGTCAGTCTTGTATGCAGCCCTGGTCTTTATGCCGTTCAACATATTCTAGACTGACCACTCGTTTGATCCAGTTGCTATATGTAATCACCAGGTTGAGTGGGCTTTCTATGTCAGCAATCACATTGAGGCCATTCGGTGCTTTTGTTTTCAGACATCTTAACCGAGCAAGGCCATGTAAAAGTTGCACTACATGATTTTTTTTCAAATTCAAAAGAATGTTAATGTATGTCTCTATACATTTTCTAGTTAGTCTAGTTTCTAGTCACTCAATGTTCAGATTATGATAAAATTTATTGAAAAATAACAATCTACAATGCAATTCTTCATAATTCAAATGATAAGGTTGAAGCTATAGCAGTAAGTAAATCAATGCACTATAGTTTTTGATGGGTTTCCAATAACAACTTGATTTGATTAATTCATATTTTCTTTCTTTTCTACAACAGTTATGTGTCTTGTCTCGGAAAGTATCACCGCTTTTATACATAAGCCGTTCATTACAGAAAATATGCTTATGAAAGTTCTCAATTTTGATGTAACGAGCGTTGCCATGAAAATACTACTTCTCTATACTGACACTAAGTTATTCGATGATACGCTTATTTCATATTACTGTTCATCTATTGAAGGAAGTAACCTACACTTAATACCAAAAGCTCATTTCACGTCGGACTCATCATATCTAAAAAATCTACACTTATTGATGTAGCAAGCGTTGCCATGCCATGAGTCGAAGAAACTTTGATACAAACGTCATTCATGAAGCACGCAGACAGCAAGCACAATTGATTTTTATGCAAATGCTGATGCCATCGACACAGAATTTGGATGTCATTGACTATTTTCAAATTATAAATATTTAACCAAAGGATACATTCTCACGCGCATGAAAGGTTGATGACTTAGTATTTTTCGACGCTGCGTTCATCAAGAGTCAAGTGTATATTGTCCATTCATTCCATATTTGTCAAACATGCCATTGACAGCTGCTGAGAAACAAAACCGTTACCACGAACACATGAAAAATAAAGAAATTACAAAGGATTCAGAGGGAAAGAATAACGTCGTCATCGTATGTATAGAGCAAAGACCGGTCAAACAAATCATGTAAGAATGTCTACGCGTAACAGAGTTCGAAAATTTCGTGAGAGTAAAATGACGGAAATCAATTGTGATAACTCTCTGATGTCGAGTTTTTCCTCGAAATCGATTCTCAACCGTAGTATGATGCGCACGACCAGAGCACTACCAGCTTCACCTCGTAAAAAGAAGAAAGTTATCAATCGACTGTACGTGAAGATGCATGATGTGCAAAACACAACACAAAAACGTCTTCGAAGCAGCGGACTTTCAAATTTGACAAAAGAAAGAGTTTATCAACTTTTCTTATCTGATGGGATCTCTCGGCAAGCACCTGGTATGAGAGATAATCGTCTGTTTGCAATCAACGGCAAAAAAGTTCGTCTTCAGCTTCGTCATTTATACATGACCCTTAGAGAATCTCATGCCAAACATTGCATGGAATTCCTTCGCCTCTTATCACAGGAAAGGCACGGTGGATGGAGTTGGAGGTGCACTCAAAAAACTTGCCGCTATAGGAAACAGAAAGAATGGCATGATTTAGGATGGACCAACATTCCGTGATGTTCTACAGCCAAAACATCAATTAGCACCAAATTTTTGCCACACGACTTGGTGCTAGCCAGTAAAAAGGACGTCGAATCCTATTTCACTTCAGCCAAACCTATTGGTTTGAAGATCCATTGGGTAAAATCAATCGGTAATGGAAATATCATCCACAAGCCGCATTCCCAAGTGACGAAAATCAATATATCAAAAGTGTCATCATTGAGTAACTGTTCCTAACATGAGATAAAAAACGAGCGTTACCAACTTCTTGTAACGAGCGTTACCGTATATTTTTGCTATTAAAAACTTGGCAAATTTGGTATGTTTTGTTTTCTTAACGTAGGTTTGCAACCATGCCTTTAATAAACTTACATGAAAGGAGTTAGCTTTTTCAAGCAAGCAGTTTAGATAAAAATGATAAATGCCTGTCAGATATTTGAATAAGTGGGAAATCAATGTAACGAGCGTTACCGTGAATCTAAATTAAATTAATTGTCATGTGCTAATTGATATTTTTGTTTATAAACCAGTAGTTGAATTACTAGTGTCTATGAAAGTTGAATAGCCAAAAATCTTTTTCCAAAAGTACTTAAAACATCGATAACTGTGAATGTAAAAGTTATCAAGCACCATTAACTGTAACGAGCTTTACCGTGACCTATGTCATCCATAGAATTTCGTTAGATTGCCTTTTCCTTATATCACTGCAATGCTCCACTGCTGTAAGCGAGAAGTTAGTAAGTCCACAAAATTTCATAAAATACAAAGAGAATGAAGTCAGGTTGAAATCTCGAATGTCACTGTTGTGTTCACCAATCCTTGAAGACACACTGATCGCGCAGTCTGTCCAGCATGTCTGATAAGGCACTTTCTGCATCCTATCAAATGAATTGCACCAATCGTATCACAAGACACTCGATGAAGAATAGGATAATCCATTTTGTTTTCCTTTACAGTTGGTAGAAAAGCTACATGGGCAAATTTCACAGGTAAGACAAGAACGGTAGACAGCATTACAATCAGAAGGTGCAAAATTAGTAAGTTTAAAAACTTTTCCAGCCCCACACCGTGTCTGACTTCGAGTATATCCCTGTCTCCTCCCGAACGGATAGATTTGAAATCCTCGTATGTTGAACTTCTAATAAACCACCTGCAAGTTTCACCAAAAATACGGTTTTTTAAGACATTGCTTGGATGGTAGGAGTTCGGCGAAATAAATTCGATTTTTGGAGATATAAATCTCCAGATCAAGAAACCTGATGCTAGTGGTCGAAAATTCACAGGAAAGGGAAATTGAAGGTTGAGAGTCATTGACAAACTCAAAAAAGCTTTGCCAAGATTCCTCTCCGTGGCACCATATACTAAATATGTCGTCTATGTACCTCATCCATAACAAATGAGCTTTCGGCAGCTGTAAAACCTCTTTTCCCATTCACTTAAAAAGATATTCGCAAGAGAACTTACGAATGCAAGCAAATAAGTGAGTATGTAAGTAAGTACCGTGTAGGCGTGTTTGAACTGAGTATTGATGGAGAAAAATGAAGCAATACACATCACCTGGACATCAACTTAGGCAATGCCTCTGAAAAAATTAAAAACATGTTCGCACCTGTCTTTGCTTAACTGATTTCACATTAAAAGTTTTATGTTATCAGAGTTCAACAGAAAAGAAGTCCAAGGGAAAGGGAAATGCAGCCTTCGAGATGTTCCTATGTGTGCTACGATTACATAAAGGATTCTTCCTATCAATATAAAGATATTCACAAATGCAAACATTTTGAATTTGAAATTATCTGCCTATTATGTATGCATGTTTATGATTTTTATTGTTTTTGCACTTTTTAGTTCTGCATCAAATTAGCAATCATTTAAAATTATATGAGTGATTTTGCTTTTAGTCTCAGTGTCTCGGTAAAAGTTCACTGAATTGGGTTGTTTCTTCATCTGCGGAAACTAAATACTAAAATGTACGATTTCAGTTCTATTTAAGTTGAACAAAATTTACTAATTGACCTTTGACCTCATTTAATATAATGATGTAATCTCATGACGATTAATAATCACCATTTTATTAACCACTTTGACCAGATCTTTCGATTAGTGTATGGCTTATTGTATTAGCTTTTGTTGTCATTTTCCATTTCAAATAGTGATCTAATGGAAATTTGTCAAAAAATGTTTGACCTTCACCTCAACCCAGAGATAACCTAAAAGTATGCTTTTCTGAATCCCGTTTGAATGCCCTTTCGATTGATTGACATGTGGTTTGGCAAAATTGGCATAATAGTTTGCGAGATCAGCAGGGGGCGAATATGCCCATCAGGGAGCGCGCTCGGAAAAGTATCACAGTGGACGATCTTCTTCATTCTTTAAAACCAAAAAATTTTTTTTGCAGATGATAACAAAAGCTTTGAATCAAATGTATAATGAGAGGTCTTTTGCTGATAGCTTTCAGAGTGACGTGGATGTTTTCGTGAAATGGCTGCTGGAAAAAGTGTCTTTTTCAAAAATGTATACAAAACAAAATGCTTGACTGTCCCTCACAAAATCTGCTGCTGAAACGTAATGGAATTTGCGTTGTAAGTCAACTGAAATAAAATCACGTGGACATGAGTGATTGATGATATCGTGAATCTACTAGAGGGAAGCACGATAAGTTGTTAATAGACAACATTCTTTCATAGCAAATTTTTTCAATACCAAAGGGGTGAGAAGAGATCAACGACTATACAAAGGGATCCAAGGTAAAACTCATTTCTATGGTTAAACTGACGACTTACTTAAGCCACATGTGTTTTGCAAGGATTTGCTAATTTGGCATGTGACCATTGGTGCATAAAGTTTGGAATTTGTCCTGACTCAATCATAGCCTTTAACACTAATTTGATCACCACAAAGCAATGCAACGAAACCTCAAATGCTATTGCAACAGTGTTTTTTTATCTACTTTTAACACAAATTTTCCTGCAGTTTGGATTTATACATATGCTGTAAGAATGAGTGCGTCAGTGTAATCTGTGAGCAATCTTTGCTGGTCAGATGTAGCGTGAATGAATCACAGCACCAGGGACATTAGTGATGAAAAAGGTAGGTATCACTGTTTCTGATGCAATGCCTGAAGAAAGCTTCGATGGACTCACCTGGTGAATTCATTTTAAAAGCCTTTCCGCAATCATCGATCTCTTCCACCACCAACGACTGTCTGTTTTCAATTATACCTGAGTCGCCCTTTAAAACAGTGAGGCAATCAGCACAATTCGTGAATCCAAAATGACATTTTACCTTTGTTATACTTGTAGTCAACATGCTTAATAGATTAGCGCTTGCAATATTTTCAACATTCATTAACTAAATCATTCCTAATATACAACTGCAGGAGAAAATCTGAAACCATTGTGATTGGGAAAGATGATTGAACAAATAAGAGCAAAAGCTAAATATAAAAACATCACTTATATCTTGCAGAGTTTTTGTCTTCGATAGTTAAGCATTGAGATACAGGCAGACAACGATGATTCAATCAGCGGTTCCATTCGAAGCCAGAGTCATCAACACACAAAATCTGATCCTCATTTCTCAACGAATTGTTCCCTATTCATGGAGCAATATCATCCCAATTGTTCTTCTGGCAATTACGATCATCTCAAACCTGATCACAATTGTTGTTTTTGTTCGACATTACAAGCAGTGGTCAAAGCATCATGTGTACATGTTCCTTATGTCTGTGTTTGATGCAGTGGACGCGGTTGCAAGAATGTTCCCGAGACTCACATATCTTTATTTGGGCGTGTATGGAAGCGTTCCTTTTGCAATCAGTTGGTCAGCAAATTATTCAGTCTGCATGTTTTTCTATGTTGCCCAGTTTTTTGCGCGCTCACCATCTCTTATATGTTTGGTATTGATTAGCTATGATCGCTTATGGGCTGTGTTCCGACCACTTTCGTATCGCACACGAACTCTTAAGTCGCCAATCATAATTGTATCTGCAATCTACGTCATTCATTTAGCCTGTACGCTCATGTTGCTTGTGAACGTGCGCATTCGCACAATGTACACTCCCATTGTAAACGCAACCATATCCGGACCAAGCTGTTGGGTTGAAGCAAAGGAAAGCTCAATGCGTTTGTACTTTGCGATATATCAAGCGGCAATATCACATGCTTTTCTGGTTACTGCAATTGTTACATCAATGAATATTATTCTTTTCATCAAGTTACAGACACTTTTGCAATCAAAAGTTGGAGACAGTAACAATTCTTCAACTACTGACAACAAAGTTTCAAGACGACAAAGGCGTACAACTATGAATCTGTTGTGGATGAGCATATTTTACATAACTTTCTACTTTCCCGACGCAATCGCATTCTTCTATGTTATGGTTTTCGAAAAATCCCCGTATCCTGAAACGCGCAGTCAAATCATATTTCTGGATATTGTAACGTTTTATGGATACATCAACATAATATCGTTCATTCCATCAGCCTTCAATGTTTTGTTCTATGCAAAAGATGCCGAATTTTTCAGGACCTATTTTAACCGCTGTTTTGGAATGTCTGCTGTAACACAAGCCGAATCAGCGACCTCGGGAGCTGGGAATAAAGGTATGGAGTTAAGCAAAGTTTCCAAAATATGACAAATGTGCCGTCATCTGAGAATTGCAATGTCAGCTCATCCAATGTTCGCCTGCTTTGAAGACAAGCTTTTTATGTTACAATGCCAGACTATTTTCCATTCGTTTTTCGGTTAGACGCACTCGTTCAAAACAACCAACTGTTACTGCCAAATAATTGGATTGCTTATTAAATAAAGGTTTTTCAAATATAAAGCGGTGGGCGCACCACACACCCTTGAGTGTCTTACCCATACGCACCCGACCCGTGAGTGGCCTACCCCGTACATATGTAGGATGCATAATGCTAGAAATATCGCAAGTCATAATACAATAGCTATTTTATTCAAGACAAGAAGCATTTGTCTAAGCATTTTGCGAAAACTACACGCTTTAGCAGATCTTTTATCAAATTTTGTAAATAATTTTATTGTATTTCATTTTATGTACCTCATTGACCATTGCCTTCTCATCGCTTTCTCATCTATTGACGTCGTTGCTACTCATATATTGTACGTGTTCACCGAATCGTTTTAGTGGAGCAATGAAGGATTGCTTACTTACATTCTTGACAGGAATAATGATATCGTATTTATACCTCGGTCATCTGAAGTAGTCATCATTAGATCCCTATTTTCTAATTCATTTCATGTATTTACTCAATGCTTTCTGCGGCCAGTTGCTTCATCAGCTGACCAATACAAAAGATCAAAATGTATTGCTAGCCGATCAAAGTACTTTTTCTGGACACCTTGCAACAAGAATTCCAAATCGCTGATGTGCAAATAACTTGAAGAAAATATAAGAATGGTCTTATACAACCGAGAATAAGACTAATTCAGATGTGACTTTAAAATGGGACATTTCATCAATTAAAAGATTGCATCTCTCTGAGGTCTTTTTTTAGTTAATTAAACTCGATATTCAAATTCTTACTGTATACGGCTCCCAATTGATGATTTCTGTTGCCCATGATCTCTACCTCTTTTAGTTGTAATCGTTGTGAACCCATAAATAGCATCGAGCAGTCACATCCAAGTGAAATTCTATGCAATTATATATTTTGTGAGGACTACTAATAAATGCAAAATAGCTTTGATATAGCCTTGTCTGCGCGTTTAGGTTTCTCAATACTTTTGGTCACGGCCAGAACTAGTCTCGAGGGGCAAGAAGATCAATTTTCTGTTGAGCGCACTGCAAATTTAGGCCTGAATTATGACGAACCAAAAGATTGGCACCACTTTAAGCGTACACAGTCAAAAGCTTTAGATTGTGAACAGTCGAACAGTGTGAATAATATTTCCGTTAGACGAATTTATCAAGGAGAAAACTAGCCATAAGCCATCTGCAGTAGCAATTTGATCTCAAATGACTTCTGGCTTTTGGCTTTTGCTGTGTGCCTCCTGCATCATGCACTAACTGAATAGCAAAAAATGTCAAATGGAAGACAGGATGAGCTGACTGCTTAATTCTGTGAGCGCATCATTCCCAGCCATAAAGTGGTTCTCCAATGGAAACTTTGCGGTGTGTGTGTAAAGGAACTTGCCTGTGGTCCGAAAAATATTGATGTGCAAGTGCAACACGAAGCTGCACCTGCAAGTTTGCGGACGATTATTTGTTCCTGTACATGTATCCATGCAGTCTCCTGCACACTGCACTATTTTGACATTTGCTTGTTATTTTTGTCTCCTACTTGCTTCAATATACATACATATTCTGCCTTGTATTTATTTTTTATGATATCAGAGAATTTAAAAAAGTCTTTATCATTGTGTTGATCGGCATAACTTGAAAGGCAAAATTGATAACTTTTATTTATTGTTGTGATTAGATGGTTGCACTTAAAGGGTTGCCCTTTGAATTTTTGCCAATCCTTCTCATTATTAGAAGAAAAAGAAAAGTGACTTTTTCTTTTAATGATAATTAGCTGAAGAATTGGATAAAATTCAAGAAGGTGAGTGCAACGATCTAATCATAATCACTATCCTCCTGTTTGCTGTCATCACTTGTTTAATTGGTGCTTATGGGTTAACTCCCCCCCAGGTTTTCAAATTTGTCTAAAATCTGCAAAAATGAATCAATCGTCCCCAAACTTCATGGAGACGTACTTAAGTATATTTTTTAACCACATACAAACGTTTATGCAGAGCGAACAAGTACACTGTAAACCGTTGACTGACAATTGACAGACATTTATCCAACAAAATCTGTTCTGTTGGTCCTTGCTAGTTCTTGTAGGATGATTGCCACTGAACACCTACAATATCTGACAAAAAGCGACAAAATGAATAGCAATGAATTATAGCTTAAATTTTATCAAGAATGTAGGTAATTAATTAAATCATGTCAAAATAAATCATGGTTTTGTCACACAATAATACAGATTGCCCAAACGTCAAGCAATCACTAATCGAAAAAATCAATCAATATTCAACAGTTTTTGTTTAGTTAGCTTGCACACAAAGCATGTCGGTGGAGGTCGATGTCGATGTCGGTGGAGAACCTACAAATTCGTCGGATATCGCAGGATATTGGAGGTGACAATCGTCGGTTGATTTTGTCAGTAATTTTGTAGGACAATATTGTCGGTCTACGATTTACAGTGCAGGGTGCGAAGTAGGAAAAAGTTACTGGGGGGGATGCCAATCTTCATGTAGGCTATGTGTTGAATGAGACCCATAATTATCTTCGAAGCGGCTAGGTATAATTCGTTTTGCAAATCTCTGTCTTTCACGCGCTGATATGGATTGATCACTAAGCTTAGTAGGCTATACATATAATCCTCTCACAATACCGGTAGGCTACATAGAACAAGTAAATGCGGCAAAAACTCTCATTTATTCAATGAAAAAAGCGAGTGTTTCGCTCGCAATTTTGTGGTGGAACATGAAACACGGTTTTGACCACGTGCTGAACGATGCGATTTCAGCCAATCCACGACGTACTTAGCAAAGTTTACGTGGGTGATTGGTGGCCCATTGATGTTGAGAAAAAGAACAGCATTACAAACATTTACACTCAAACGATTCCGATCTTTTGTGAACACATCATTCATCGCACTAAAGCCTCTTTTACATTCAGCCGTACACACAAGGAAAATCTTGATGACGTCGCAAAATTCTTTGAAGTCAGACGAGTCTAGCCCGGATTTGGCCTCTCGAAATGAGGAGACTGCGTTCATCACATTCTGTTTGAAAAACTCTGCGATTTTCATGACCTCTCTGTCACCATAGATGATTCGGTCATCAGATGTTGGCCAACTTCTCTTATCTAAAAACGTACAGTCTTTCAAAAGTTCGACGTCGAATCTCGCGTCTAGGTTATCGAAGACGGCCTGCACGAATTGTGTTCGGAACTTAGAGTTAGTACTTCCCTTTAAGGTGACTCCTTTGAATTTCCCATTGAGCTCCAGCTGTTCAGCGAGCTCCTGTGATGATGGCCCTCCATTCTCCTTGTAGCTCTCCAGGACTTTCCGTAGACGCAGGATGTCTCCTGACACAGTGATGAGGTTCGCCTCGACCATCTGCATCTGTAAAATATTGCTGATTTTTTGGCGATGTTCCTACTCACTCAGGTGAACATTCATGTTATCATAACGACAATTATGATTATCTAGAATACTTAACAAAAAAATTACGAAAATCATCTTAGACCAAGCCAGATACTTTAATGGATTATCAGAATACTTTATAGAAAATCAATTAAATCATCTTACGTAGACCAAACCAGATACTTAAAAGGTGTAAAGATGTGACCAAGTAAAGGTGTGATTGAATCATTGATGCAATTGCTAGGGAAAGCGGAGTCACAACACCGTAGAATCGGAACTTACTTTCAAGCTGAGTGCTTTCAGCTCACGAAGACAATCCCTTATAACACACATTTGTTCCACGAATTGATGTCGATCGATATGATTTCTCAATCGGGATAACTTTGTATCATCCGAGTTGCAGAACAGCATGTGAAGAGCTGAACAATTGTTCCACAAACTATCGACTGCAGTAAATGATGAAAAACACCATCGAACGTCAAACACTTTTCCAACTTTCTTGAGGATGCAGCCCAGACTCAGTGCAACATTTTCCAGGAGACGCAGATTCTTGGCGGAGCGTGTGAAGGTAGAACTTAGCTTGTCCAGGAATATTGAGAAATGATTACATTGAGTAACACTTTTGACAGCCGAGTGGACGGTTAATTCAAGTCGATGTGCCACACAGTGAAATGCTGGTAGGTCTGTTACACCAATGAGGTCAGAGAATATCTTCACTGCACCATCTTTAGCACCAAGCATGACTGAGGCTCCGTCTGCTCCAACGGCTGTGAGCTTATTCTGAAGGGTATCTAAACCAAGACATGGAACCATTGAATCGAAAAGAGCTTTTGCAACGCTCTGTCCTGATTGACCGTCGGTCAGCTCGCAGGTTTCCCAATAGACGTTTTCGACTTCTTGATGGACTAATAATCGTATGTAAATGATAAGAACTGATCTGTTGCTCACTGTTGTCGACTCGTCGATTATGACTGAAAACCTCGAGCAGTTTGGACTGCGAATGAATGTTGTGAGCTCCTTCTTCATTTCCTCTGCCATGAAGCTGATAATATCACAGGAAGCATGATCAGAAAACAGAAGCGTTCCCATGTCTAGTCCATTCAGTTGCTGAAGCTCGATCAGTTTGGGATGTTTCCGGAAAGAAAGATCTTCTTGAGCCGCTAGGTATGCCGTCCGAAACACTCGAATAGTCGCCTTCTCTTGAGCTTCTGCATATTCCTCTGCTCTTCGACTTTGTTCCTGAAGAGCTGAAGTCAGCTTGTTCTCAGCCCGCTCCTTCAATGCAGAAATTACAGCAGTGTGCGACTTCGACTTTGCATGAGATGCCACCTTCTCTGACAACTTCTTCCTTTGCGTTCCCACGACTCCACAACCCTGGACGCCTATTTTGACCCATTGCTTTTCAATACGCAAACTGCTGGCCACATCCTTTATCGGTATCATTCCGATTTCCTGGCATGAGCTACAGAATAGACTCTTGTTCTTAGCTATCAGGGATTTCGCTCTTTCCAGGTCTTAAAAAGAGCTGCGGTCAGACCGGAAGGTAAAGGATCTTCATCTTGTGACTCTGCAATACTCGTAGATGTACCGGCCGTACATGTAGGGCTGCATGCAGTACTCGGTTGCTGAGAAGGTAATACTTGTTCTTCGGGTGTATCTGTAGACTCATCGGTGGATTCAACTCGTTGTTGCTTTGATTCATTGCCCTTGAGATATCCGAATAGCGTGGATTGTCGCTTCATATCTGCAGAGAATAAAACAAATCTCGTAGACCTGTTAAAAATGGCCTTGTACATGTACAGTTGCACACATGTACATTACATATCTGAAGAGAATGACAATTATTAAGTCAATAAATGACAGCAATAACCCTTGGTTACCCGACGGCACTCGCACAACCAAGGAATCGCACCGAAGTCCGCGAACTTCGGTTCGATTCCTTGGTCGTGCGAATGCCGTCGGGTAATCAAGGGTTATTGCTGTCATTTATTGACTTAATAATTATCATTCTCTTCAGATATTCAATGTACTACGGCAGACCTCTGTTGTCAAAAATCACATTCACATTACATGTATAGAGTAGACATGCATAAAACGATATGTATAATCGTGTTTTCAAAAAATTTGGCCAGGGGGACAGTCAGGGCCTAGCCCAGACATTTCGTTAGCTGAAGTAGTTTCAAACTGGCTTTTGAAAAGTACCTAGTCCGGAGCTGAACAACACATGCGCATGTAGGCATTGTTTTGCAAAATTCAGTAAATTGCAATTATGAATTTCGGTACCGCGGTAGTCTCAAACTATGAGTATATACAGTCAGCTAGTATTTTTATAGCTATGTTTACATTGTAGTGATATGTGTATTCAGTTTATTGACATAGGCCTACTTTGATAAATAATAAATTTACCGTCATATTCAATTAAAATTGTATTGTTATATATAAGTAGGGTTGCCAACACCACCTGCTGAGAATACCGGACACTCACATTATGATGTATAATGAATGCCGATTAGCCCTACATGGACTTTTTCCATATACTTGAACCTCGACAAAAATCCAATTTTTAGCTAGTTTGCTATATTCTCATATACTAGTTTGCTATACTCGATATCTAAAAAGCGTAATTGTGATCATACTTTGCATGCAGCAACCTCACAAAAAAAAGTAAAAACCATCTACATTTTGTAAATTTGAGCATAGGTTTGGGGCTCCCGTCAGGGGGCCATTCCCTGGTATTCACCTCAATCTCGAGGTTGGCCTATAGAATCAAAGCTGAAATAAAAATCATACATTTTGTAAAGTCGATGCTCGTACCAAATATTATAATATAGGTGTACACAAATTGGAACTGGGGTACTAGTTCGTAACTTCGTATTTAACAGTGTATTTGATGTAGGTATAAGGGCTTATTCGTTTATTAACACACTCTACTACACTTTAAAATTAGACTCCATGCTCATATGATGTTGTACATGTAGACTACAGTAGTTCAGACATCAGCTGAATAGGCTTGCTCGATCTTCTTGTAATAATCTGTGATGCTATGATATGAAGAATATTAAGCTATTCTGTCTAAGAATAATTTATACTGTATGTCGCGAAATTATTGTCAACGTCATTTATAAGGATTAGAGATTCATAACGTTTTGAATTATCAAAGTTATCGGTGTAAGATAGGAGCACAACGTCTCGACGATAGTCAATAGTTCACTGAAATGAAATTGCAATGCGATTTCGAATGCGAATTCACTATTCGACAAATCAAGATTAGTGATTGGATACTTGAGATGCGTCATTTTCAAGAGAACAATAAGCTAAGCTAACGAGTCGGACATGAGTGAAGTATTGGTTCGTTAGTAAAGCAGGAGTTGAGTGACGTCAGTCAGTCATTCTGGGAAGTATGGTAAAGTCGTATCATTCACTATCAGTTCCATGATCAGTTCATTGAGAAGAATTAAACAGCTGTGTGTGTTGTGTTGACGGTGTGTCAGTTCCAAACTACTTCAATCGGCTGCTGCACCGATTCTACCAGTAAAACAAGATTAGGTTCTTGCGTTGCCAACTTACTGTCAATTTGAGCCAATCCCTAATTCCAATGAAACGCTATTAACCGGGGTCCCCTGTTCCGCGCTCCTTGGTCATCCCCAAAATACCGGACAAACCGGACACCGTAGCGCATACCGGACAGGATCCTAAAATACCGGACGTTGGCAACCCTAGTTATAAGTATCCCTTAGAAAATATTTGAAAGCTTACCTGAAGCACGATCCAAATCGAAGTTGGTTGATGACAATGATCGATGCGACGGACGAAATTGCAGGAAAAACTCGTGGAGAGGCGACGAATGATGATAAAAAACAGAGTTAGGTCAAGACACATGCACTAACTGCTGCCCACGCAGTGGACGGGGTATTAGTGAGTCAGATGTTCTTCATTGCAGCAGCACACACACAATATACAGCAGCATATCATTTAAAAGCCACTCTGAGAGACAGAAAAAGTAGACATACATTCTGACAGACACATCACTGGGAGGGACAATCTGGGATCCCCCCAGGACTAATCAAACCTGTGTACTGGTGGGGATTCAGATTATCACTGGTAGGGACGGATCCCCCCCATCCCCCCCTTACTTCGCACCCTGTTACAGTGTATGTTTTGCATTAGAGACGATTACGTGAAGTATAGCGATATTCACAGTCTGATCTGACTTCGTCTGTTCGACTCGACGCGTTATTGCTGCTCGTGTGTGCATTGTTCTCTCTCCCTCTTCGTCTCATGCACTGCTATTTGAAATCTTCCCACGGCCACTACCTTGCCACACCTTTTTTAAACTGAACATGTTAGTGTGTGGATGTGGCTTAATCATTATCACTTCACGAGTTGTCGGGAAGACTTTGTTGACCTCAAGTGCTTTCTGCGCAGACGATGAGGTCAGAATTAAGAAGTCAGAACAAGCTGCAGACATCGATGCACTTCAGGCTAGCGCCCCTAGTTCAAAAAGTACTTGACCGATTTGCACAAATTTTGGCATGTGGGTAGAAAATATTTTCACTTATGTGTACCTAGAGTTTTGGGACGATTGATTTATTTTTACGGAATTTAGAGAAATTTGAAAGCGTGGGGGAGGAGATAAGTACCATATAATTATAGTGACGTGTATGTCGTAGATGTAGCCAAAAGCATCCCCGAACAGTCAAAGTTTAGTCATGATATGCACACTGATTCACAGATCTAAGTGATCGTGTGCACATTGTGACCAAAATTAATGTGTCGATTAACGTGCATAATGTTGGTTATCTAGCAACACCACATGGCATACTTACCTTAGTACAGGTTTCAGGCATGTCTGAAGGCTTCAGTCTTTATAGTTTTACCAGTATGTCAATACATATATCTGAAAGCATCGAAATAATATAAAACTAATCACAAAGCAAAAGCCATATAAGATGACAAAATCTTTCATTTACAATTTTTGCGTTTTTGAAATCTGCTTCCGACGTTTTCGATTACTTTTCTTGTTGTTAACTTTATTTTTTTCTTTTTTTTTTTTTTCTTTTTTTTTTTTTTTTTTTTTTTTTCTTTTTTTTTTTTTTTTTTTTTTTATTTTTTTTTTTTTTTTTTTTTTTTTTTTTTTTTTTTTTTTTTTCTTTTTTTTTTTTTTTTTTTTTTTTTTATTTTTTTTTTCTTTTTTTTTTTTTTTTTATTTTTTTTTTTTTTTTTTTTTTTCTTTTTTTTTTTTTTTTTTTCTTTTATTTTTTCCTTTAGTTTTTTTTTAATTTTTCCTTTTATTTTTTTCCTTTGATTTTTCCATATTTTTCTTGTATTTTTTTCACTTTTTTATCTTCATTTCTCTTTTATTTATTTCTTTTATTTGATTCTATTTTCTTTTATTTCTTTCTTTCATTTTTTACTTTTTTATTTTTCTTTCGTTTTTTTCTTTCATTTTTTCTATTATAATTGCCTTTATTATTTCCTTTATTTATTTCTTTTACTTTCTTCTTTTATTTTTTTGTTTTATTTTTGTTTCATTTATTGTTTTATTTTTCATTTTTCCTTTTTCTTTTCTTTTTTTTTCTTTTTTTTCTTTAATTTTTTTCATTATTTTCCTTTTTCTTCTTTTTACTTTTTTAGATTAGTTTTCTTTTTTCTTCTTTTTCTTTTTTCTGTTATTTTTCTCTTATTTCTTTTGATTTTTTTCCTTCTTTTTTTCTTTTTTTTCTTTTAGTTTTTTCTTTTCTTTTTTCTTTTTCCTTTCCTTTTTTCTTTTCTTTTTTGATTTTCTCATTTATTTTTTGCAGATTTTTTTCTTTTATTTTTTTGTCTAATTTTTGTTTCATTTATTGTTTTATTTTTCATTTTTCCTTTTTCTTTTCTTTTTCTTTTCTTTTTTTTTCTTTTTTTCTTTAATTTTTTTTATTATTTTCCTTTTTCTTCTTTTTACTTTTTTAGATTAGTTTTCTTTTTTCTTCTTTTCCTTTTTCTGTTATTTTTCTCTTTTTTCTTTTATTTCTTTTGATTTTTTCCTTCTTTTTTTCTTTTTTTTCTTTTAGTTTTTTCTTTTCTTTTTTGATTTTCTCATTTATTTTTTGCAGATTTTTTTCTTTCATTTTTTTCTTTTCCTTTTTTCTTTTCTTTTTACTTTTCTTTCATTTTTTTTCCTTTTTTCCGTTTTTTCTTTTCTTTTTTTAGCTAGTTTTCAGATATTTTTCTTTTAGTTTTCAGTTAGTTTCCAGTGATAGTTTTAAGTTAGTTTTCAGTTTGTTTTTTATCAGCAATTTTTTTGAGTAATATTTTTCAGTTATGCTTCCAGTTATTTTTTCTTTTCTTTGTTCTTTTATTTTTTTCGTTTATTTTTTTCTTTTTCCTTTCATTTTTCCTTTTTCTTTATTTAATTTTTTTCTTATACTTTTTTCTTTTATTCTTTTTCTTCTTTTCTTTCCTTTTTCTTTTTTTTTCTTAATTTTTCCGTTTATTTCTTTTATTTTTTTATTTTTTTGTTAGTTTTCTGTTAGTTTTCAGTTTTCACTTACTTTACAGTCAGTTTTCAGTAACTTTTCAGTTAGTTTTCAGTTTGTTTTTTATCAGCAATTTTTTTGAGTAATATTTTTCAGTTATGCTTCCAGTTATTTTTTCTTTTTTTTTTGTTTATTATCTCTTTATTTTTTTCTTTTATTTTTCTTTATTTTTTTGTTTCCTATTTTTTCTTTTAGGTTTTTTCTTTCATTTTTTTCTTTCTTAGTTCTTTGTTCTTTTATTTTTTTCGTTTATTTTTTCTTTTTCCTTTCATTTTTTCTTTTTCTTTATTTTTATTTTTTCTTTTACTTTTTTGTTTTAATCTTTTTTTTTTTCTTTCTTTTTTTTCTAATTTTTCCGTTGATTTCTTTTTTTTGTTAGTTTTTGTTAGTTTTCAGTTTGTCACTTACTTGACAGTCAGTTTTCAGTTACTTTTCAGTTAGTTTTTTCAGTTAGATTTTCAGCTAGTTTTGGAGTTAGTTTTCAGGTCGTTTTCAGTTAGTTTTCAGATATAGCTTCCAGTTAGTTTTTCTGTATTATAGCTTCCAGTTAGTTTTCAGTTAGCCTTCAGTTAGTTTTCAGCTAGTTTTCAGTTAGTTTTCAGTTAGTTTTCAGTTAGTTTTCAGTTAGTTTTCAGTTAGTTTTCAGTCAGTTTTCAGCTAGTTTCAGTTATTTTTCAGTTAGCTTTCAGTTAGTTCTCACTTGGTTTACAGTCAGTTCTCACTTAGTTTTGATCTAGTTTTCAGCTAGTTTTCATTTAGTTTTCAGTATATTTTTTTCCGTTAGTTTTCAGCCATTTTTTTCAGTAATTTTTTCAGTTATATTTTCTTTATTATCTCTTTATATTTTTTTCTTTTAGTTTTTTCTTTTCATATTTTTCATTTCTTTCTTCTTTATTCTTTTTCCTTACATTTTTTCTTTTCTTTGTTCTTTGTTCTTTTATTTTTTTCTTTATTTT